>JAUJYZ010000898.1:0-64236 GCA_033675265.1 Actinostola sp. cb2023 | reverse complement strand
TTGTTGTAATGACGGCGCGTTTATTTTTGTTATAAATGAAACGACATCTTTCAGAGTGGGCCCACACGAATCGGCGTATGCGTTTGTATGTGAAATGAGCGTGTTTAAAGCCCGTGTTTTATCGGCCATAAAGATCCGAGCCGCCGGCTTCAGATATTTTAATCAAGCTTGACGTTGTTGCGGTATATGCACTCCATTATAAAACATGAAACTATCTCTTTGAAATAGAACACTATATTCAGTCAATCATGCTTCTTCGATACAATATCATTTCTGCATATTAAACACAACTGCTTCTCTCTCGATACAGCACTGTCGGATACCTTTTAAACGGGTTTTTGACACCACGGCGTGACGGCAGTCATGCAGCAAGCACAGCGACATCAGTTATCTGCTGGGTAATATATTGAAACTCGATATACGGTCACATACTTCGCATTTTGTGTACCGATACGATCAAATACTTCGCATTCTTTTTTCATTCTTCGGCCAAACAAAAATAATAAAAAGAAAGCCATTTTATAACTCGGACTTTCTCCGGAAGTGTCCGAGTAAAAAGAAGGCCCAATTTATAACTCGGGCTTCCTTCGGAAGGGCCCGAGTAAAAAGAAAGAAACAGAAAAAGAAAGTTTGAGAAAAAAAAGAGATCAGAAAAAAAATGATGCTCGCACTGAGAGTCGATCCCCAGGTCGCTGGTTTCCAAATCTCAGCACTAACCAGAGGACTACGTTAGTCAATAACAATAAGCGTTACACGATAGACTACTATACTTCGTCAGAACTTCTTATTCCTATTTCCCACTTTCAATATTTAGACACAATCAGATAACTTATAATTTTCACTATCCAACAGTATAACTTTGTTGCAGTATTTCAGAAGTTAACCGAATGTAAAATATTTAGATTACTTGTACGACTTAACTGCGTATTTGATAATTGTAATCTAGAACCACATAGTATATTATATAGCCAATCACGAACCTAGATCAAACTGACATTGATATAATGATAGACAGTTAGTGCGCGTCACTATAAAGGTGACCGCACCTCAACTTGTAATTCGTCTTAGTCTTATAGTCCTAGTTCTAGTTCTAGTTAGTCCTAGCCAGCCAGAGCTTGAATAAAGACTGTGAAACCACCGATACCAGCCTACCTAGAGCCTCCCTTAACACAAGTTTACGATGTCTGTTTAACGCCAGCATATTCTTATTTTGTTGTACATTGTAAGAATAGCTTCTTGTTAAGCGACTTGTACTTTCTTATTAAAGGTGCAGCTTCATATACAGCCAGTTTGGCTTCGTCGATGCAGCATGTTCGCGATGTACACAGCGTTGTTTGCTTACTTTGCTCAATTGCTGGTTTGCAATACACGTCACGGCGGCCATCTTGGTTGAACTTCAACAAAAGATTGCTCATTAGTGTCTATTGTTTGTTCAACCAACATGGCCGCCGTGTCATTATCTCTCGATTCTCAAGGGATTTATTGAAAAGCAAGAATACACTAATTGTTTTATTGATATTTCTGTTACGTACACCATTCAAACAATGGCGTCGCTTTACTCAATCACATCTCATTTTGATTCAAGTATTCGTTGACTTCCTTGTGCAGGGAATAGAATAAACGGACACTTTTAATTTCATGTATAACTTTTATTTGCTTTTGTAATTTGTTTACAATCATCAAGTCGTATTGAAATGTCTTGTCTTAACCGGTTACGTCACTTGGACGGATCTACACACTGGCTAGCGACCTGAGGAATAATAAATCAGTAGAAAGAATGGTTAGTTAATAAGACGGTTAATAAACGGTCAGTCAGTTCATTGCAGTTAAAACGCACCTTATTTGCATCCATAGAGCTCCATCCTTAGAGACATGTGGCCTTGCCATGCCTGAGGTAACACCCTGATGTACCTGGCAATGATGGGGTGGTAAAGATTATGCTTGACAACTGAGTTTCTGTCCTTGTTTGCTGTAAACACCTTGCCTCCCTCGTAGTTGTTAAAGGTTTTACCGTCCGAGCTGTATTGCAGTCTATATTGCTTTACCCATTGGTTTGTATCAGATCGACCTTGTGTGGCTATTCCTGCCACCTTGGTAACTCGCTTCAAATCAACTTGTATCCACTGACCGACTCGGTTATGTCTTGACGACCATGAACCTGCTTTGCCACGAGGGGGTTTGTAGTTAAGTCTGCCTTGTGCTGGCGCATGGTTGCCATCCCACATCGAGGAAGCGGTGATTCTGGCATCAGGAATGGCTCTACTTTGCATCCCAAGGGGTTCAATATTACACAGAACTGTTGAGAAGTAACACGAAACATGTCAACTGACCTCGCGTCTCTCCCGACTGGAACTAAAACGCTTGGGAGTTACCGCTTTTCTATGTTGTACATAATGCATTTAATTGATTCCGATCTCTTGAATCGTTAGACTTACAGCACTTATGACAGGTCTCATGGCAGTACTTCATTCCCCAGGCACTTGCACACTCGTTCTTGTCCTTCAAAGTCTTACAGCATCCCTGGGCCAAGATATCAGAGCAGGCTGTCAACAAAACCAAATATCACATGATGCATACCAGTGACTGATAAAAAACATCTAAAGATCATTTTTTAAATGTTGAACTTGCAGTCAGGATTCATGTTTTAAATTAAAGATATACTTTTAATTTGTCTCTGACTTTAGCTTTTTTATTCAGACGTTTCGACTGTAAATCAACAGTCTTCATCAGTTGGGTAGTAAGAAACTATCTTTAATTTAAAATCTTCTGGGCCCGGTTGCACGAAAGGTGAATAGCGCTATCCACCGGATAAGTCTTATCCAACGGATAAAACTGATGCAGTTATCCAATAAATTTTATCCGTTGGATAAGACTTATCCGGTGGATAGCGCTATTCACCTTTCGTGCAACCGGGCCCAGATCAATAAGCCAAGTCAGAGTTTAAGGATTACCGAGATTCCTGGAACCGAATCGGGATAAAATGTGTCCAACGAAGTGACTTTTTCTCCCATGTCTCTTGTATTTTTGCCGAGTTTTCTAGGAGCATTTTTCTTTTCTTACAATACGATTTTTGCCGAGAAAATACTCCATGGTATGCATAAAGGTCTTCTTAATTCAACCTCATGTGTGATTTGTTAATCAAATTCTATTTTACGATAAAAATGCCCTTCGTTATACACGTAGTCTGGACGTAGTGAAGCCGTGAGAACTATGGCCAATCTACGGCCCCAAAACACAACTTTTTGATACTTTTTTGAGACAACTAATAGCACAAAGTGATAAACAACTCATGATCTTTATTATTTTCTGAAAAAATTGCCAAGAATCGACACAAAGACATGATTTAAAAGCGAAATCCAAACGTTGTAAAACTGACGATCGTTCAGTTGACACAGGAAGCCCAATCCGCTTCGAGATTGGTAAGCTTGTGGGCGATTTTAAACTACGTTTTTCAGTGGATTATCGTATTCAAATGAACATATAAGCGCTGTTAGAGTTACCTTGCAGTTGTATGTGACTAGTAAACAGGGAAAATACTTTATTAGTATACAAGAGACATGGGGAAAAAAGTCACTTCGGACACATTTTATCCCGAATTCGTTACCAGGCCGCGCGCGCCCCTTAAACTCTGACTTGGCTTATTCAATCAGTTTAATTGTCTTGGTTCTATAACGTGAGATCGTTCAACTTTACAAGTATTTAAACTACTACCTGGTGTTTATACTAGTGTGGAAGATAAAATGTTACGAAAGATAAAATATAACAACGGTTTTAAAACTGTAGCCCAAATGGGGTATAAGACTACTTACAGCATGTTTTCTGGCAAAACTTGTTTTTGATCAGACCGTATTTGCAGTAACCAGCTTTGTGCAGCTCGAGGCAGTGAAGGTGATGGAGAACATCGCCGCCGCCTCGTTTTACTTCTGAAAATAAAATAGAAAAACATGATCAAAACCCAATTGTGGGAATACTATCACGTGGTTGTACAGGATGGCAAAATAAAATACCAATCCAAGCAACATTTTGCACAAATTAGTACTAAATAATGCGATACAATAGAAGACAATAGAAATTGATACTATTTAGTACTAAAAGATGCTACTCAGTATTTATGCTCCATGTATCTGGTACTAAAACATGATTCCCTGTATAAGTTGGAAATTGCAGGTAGTCCTAATGGTTAAAATACTAACTGACATAAAGTGAACTGTTAGGTTGGACAACGCCCTAGTTGAACCAATAACACATCAAAATCACAATACTTTTAGTAGTTCTGTTCAGTTGTGGACACTTGCAAGAATAGATCTTTATTTGATACTAGAAATCTCAAATAGTTACAATACAGATCGACATTGATTCATTTAGTAGCTTACCTTCTGAAACATCGTTGGCGAGCTCTAGAGCAGCTGGCATTTCATTATCTAAAAGTCAGAAATAAATTTACAATTAATGATACAATTAATGATACAATTAATGATACAATTAATGATACAATTAATGATACAATTAATGATACTCTGTTAGGCAGAGCCGATTGATACTGTGTTTACAGCTCACCTAGCGTGGCGTCCATAGACAGACTAGGCACTACTAGTACAGCCAACACTCCCCAAATCAAGCAGAGTTTCATCTTGTTGTGCAGCTCGTCGGTTCCTCTTCGTCTTCAAACGTTTCAACAACCTTAGTGTTTGGATGGTAGTCAGTGTAAGCGTATTTATAGTCTAGAGGTGCCAAGCAAATCGTGGCTCCTCCTACAGTATGCCACAGTAGAGAATGGTTGGATGCCACGCAAATACTTTAATGATTGTTATCTTTTCAGCCCGTTCATATGTGAGTTATTATCCAGTAACAAACTTGAAATTTCTACAACCTTACGATTAATTTCAGTGTTGATTCAAGCATTTCCACCAGTATTCAATCGTAGCTTTCGAAATTTTGATTGATCGACAATGTGTTCATTGAACTCGGTCAACTTATTGTATTAATCAGTGTTTTTATTCATTAGTCACAACACAAAACGTACTCATTGAACCCAGTCCAATCATGCAGAGATATGTAGAACGGCAAAATTCTGATTATATAAACCGACAAAGGTAAAATTATCAAAACTACTCTGCGTTCTAAAGCTTAGCCGTTTACTCTCGCTCCGACTTTCGTTGATCGGGTATGTCTCGAGGGAAAACTTAGCTTGCAAAACCGGAACATTTCGGTAATTATCGAAACACTTGATAGCATTGCAATTATTAAGTATCGCTGGTTTGCAGTCAATCCCTTGAGGTTTAAAGTACAAAGACCATGTTGGTGGTTGAACAAACAATAGACACTAATGAGCAATATTTGGTTGAAGTTCAACCAAGATGGCCGCCGTGACGTGTATTGCAAACCAGCAATTGAGCAAAGTAAGCAAACAACGCTGTGTACATCACGAACATGCTGCATCGACGAAGCCAAACTGGCTGTATATGAAGCTGCACCTTTAATAAGAAAGTACATGTCGCTTAACAAGAAGCTATACTTACATGTACAACAAAATAAGAATATGCTGGCGTTAAACAGACATCGTAAACTTGTGTTAAGGGAGGCTCTAGGTAGGCTGGTATCGGTGGTTTCACAGTCTTTATTCAAGCTCTGGCTGGTTAGGACTAACTACGACTAGGACTATAAGACTAAGACTAATTACAAGTTGAGGTGCGGTCACCTTTATAGTGACGCGCACTAACTGTCTATCATTATATCAATGTCAGTTTGATCTAGGTTCGTGATTGGATATATACTATGTGGTTCTAGATTACAATTATCAAATACGCAGTTAAGTCGTACAAGTAATCTAAAGATTTTACATTCGGTTAACTTCTGAAATACTGCAACAAAGTTATACTGTTGGATAGTGAAAATTATAAGTAATCTGATTGTGTCTAAATATTGTATGTGGGAAATAGGAATAAGAAGTTCTGACGAATTATAGTAGTCTATCGTGTAACGCTTATTGTTATTGACTAACGTAGTCCTCTGGTTAGTGCTGAGATTTGGAAACCAGCGACCCGGGGATCGACTCTCAGTGCGAGCATCATTTGTTTTCTGATCTCTTTCTTTTTTCTCAAACTTTCTTTTTCTATTTCTTTCTTTTTACTCGGGCCCTTTCGAAGGAAGCCCGAGTTATAATATGGGCCTTCTTTTTACTCGGACACTTCCGGAGAAAGTCCGAGTTATAAAATGGGCTTTCTTTTTATTATTTTTGTTTGGCCGAAGAATGAAAAAAGAATGCGAAGTATTTGATCGTATCGGTACACAAAATGCGAAGTATGTGACCGTATATCGAGTTTCAATATATTACCCAGCAGATAACTGATGTCGCTGTGCTTGCTGCATGACTGCCGTCACGCCGTGGTGTCAAAAACCCGTTTAAAAGGTATCCGACAGTGCTGTATCGAGAGAGAAGCAGTTGTGTTTAATATGCAGAAATGATATTGTATCGAAGAAGCATGATTGACTGAATATAGTGTTGTATTTCAAAGAGATAGTTTCATGTTTTATAACATGCTCGAGGATCCAGCGGTTTTTGTCCGCGCTCCGAAGTCACCGGCCGAAACAACCCGCTGGATAAATTACCTGCTATTACGAGTTCTGTGGCGTGATACGAATCTTGATTTTGATTGGCCCTCTTTTTGAGGGTAAAAAAGAGGGCCAATCAAAACTCGACCATAATTTGCAAAGATAGCGTCCATGTTGACGGATGTTTTAAAGAAATGCATTTGCGTGATGCGATCGATCACGTACTCTAGTTTTTCCCCGGGATCGATTTCCTAAACAGTTCATGGACCTTCATGGTTCTCGAAGCGTTTAATTATCGTTAAAAAAAAAAGGATGATATGCATTTGCACAGCTACCGACAGGATATATGGCAAAAGCTTGATATTTTTGCTAGTGATATCCGATCCTTAGCGCTGGTAAATGTGTTGTTTGAATTGGGAGGCCAGAAACGATTTGAAGCTACAAGTACCGCCAACTGAAAGAATACGCACCACGAGTACGGAATACAGAGTTTTCAGCGTATATATCATTATGAACAATCTGGACTTCAGTTATCACTTCATTTTTGACATTTCTTTAGGGTCTGAAATGCGAGCTATACTAAATCCGCTTGAGAGCGTATCACGCCCCAGAACTCGTACTAGTAGGTAATTTATCCAGCGGGTTGTTTCGGCCGGTGACTTCGGAGCGCGGACAAAAACCGCTGGATCCTCGAGCATGGTTTTATAATGGAGTGAATATACCGCAACAACGTCAAGCTTGATTAAAATATCTGAAGCCGGCGGCTCGG
Source organism: Actinostola sp. cb2023 (assembly GCA_033675265.1). NCBI lineage: Eukaryota > Metazoa > Cnidaria > Anthozoa > Actiniaria > Actinostolidae > Actinostola > Actinostola sp. cb2023. The sequence goes on along the minus strand of JAUJYZ010000898.1, from coordinate 56,915 downwards.
ATCTTTATGGCCGATAAAACACGGGCTTTAAACACGCTCATTTCACATACAAACGCATACGCCGATTCGTGTGGGCCCACTCTGAAAGATGTCGTTTCATATATAACAAAAATAAACGCGCCGTCATTACAACAAACATTACGAAAAACTTTATCAGAACCATCTGACCATATGCATGAATATGCAACCTCAACTGGACGTTCGAAGTACGTACTGCAGACGGACGATTCGGAGATCTTTATCTATATTCACCGACACATAGGGCGCGTTCACACTGTGGTTCTAGATCGATCTGAGATCAAATGCGAGCTAAGTGTGAACGCAAGATCGATCTACAACTCCAGTGTGAACGCGCCCTCAGATCGATCTTCGATCTCAGATCGATCCAAGTGTGAACGCAAGCGGGCTAGAAGTGGGCTATGTTTAAATAATTAGAAATGTCAGCTATTTTATGGTAACATTTACATACATATACTTTATTGAATATTTCCCGTAGGGCTTGTCAGTCACAATTTACATTTTTTTAAAGAAATGCGAAAATCGACGGTCATCAGTATTGTATCACGGCTCGTACGATGATGGAAAAGCCGCGGATTTCAGGTCCCCTGCACACGGTACCGGACGAATTTTTAACCGTTTAAAAAGTTGACCAGTACACACCGTTTACACGGAACCGTCTCTTTAATTGTATAAAATTTTGTGTGTGAACGGAACGCCTAAACGTACAACTTTTTGAACGGTTACAAATTCGCCCGGTACCGTGTAGACGGGGCCTCATATTTAGGTTGGATGTTCAAATTACGGCAAATAAACGAGAAAATGGCGCTTTTTGAGCAAACTTGATCAAATTTACCAAATTATTATTTGTATTTCCTGCGGGGATTCATTTCTCAATATATCACGTACCGCGTAAACTGCCGCTTATAAGCCCTGGGCTTATACAAGTTCGTAATGGTTTATGGTGGGCTTGTAAACGGCAATTGTTGTTGTCAGTGAAAGTATATGGGCCTATAACCGGGATGGCTTATAAGCTGGAGGAGGGGGCGATATGGCCATATTTTGAGCGTTCACCCAACAGTAACGTCCCCACGTGCAGGACTTGCGACATTTTGGGCGAGCGCTTAATTGCGTGCAACATTTCAATTGTAATACCCTCGGTCCCGATAGCACGCACCTTTTCGCAAGACAAGTCACACGTCTTTTCTGTTGAAGCCATCAACGGCCTGCACAAACCAAAGCTATGTAGACTACACTAGACAGCGCCATCTAAGCCTGGTCATTTTCAAAATCGATATACGCCGCGTTTACAAGCAGCAAAGGCGTTTGATTCTAATGATCCCGCAAAGTTGTGGTAGTAGAAAATCACGTGAATCACTCGAGCGTACTGCTCATGAATTACGCGGTTTTCATGTTCACAATTAATTTACATATAAGCAGAATCATGACCATATAAAAACGAGTTAATACGAAATCGTTCTACTAATTAACATTGGAAATTTTCACAATAGAGCAAATCTAGCTCAGAGAAACAGAAGAAAGAAAGAAAAAAAAAGAATTATAATTATTGATACTACATTTGACTGGGATTCGAACCCGAGACTTCTGCGTCGTAGTCCAACGTCTTACCTATTCTTCCAAAAAATAACAACTTTTCAAGTATCCAGTGTGAACGCAAATCCAAAGTGAACTGAGATCGATCTAAAGCGATCTCAGTGTGAACGCGCCCATAGTCTCCCTAGTCACGCAACTGTCATTGTCATAAATGTCCATTATTGTTGTTTGGTCACAAAATGAAGAAAGAATGCGAAGTATTTGATCGTATCGGTACAGCAAATGCGAAGTATTTGATCGTATTGTTTCAAGATAACTCAGCAGATAAGGGAAAACAAATGACACGCACAGGACTCAAGTAGATTTGAATCTTAGTTTTGAAAGCAGCTTTAGATCTTCAAGCTATTAAAAGGTCAGGATTCTAGTTCATCGTTCGACGACTAGAAGTGGTAGAAGGACTAGAAGCTCGTGCAGCAACACTGTTAGGTACATCAGCGGGTGTTAAATGTCTGTTGATATCCATGCTATTGTAGAGATTATTTCCATGTTCTACAATTAATTGCATCTATAATATTTGAATTCCAGTAACTACATGGTGAAATGATAGAATAACATATCGTATAGTCGGGCATTATTAGTTTTATTTTGATTTTTATTAGATTAGTTTTTATTTTGTGTACATATTTCATTCTAAATTTTAATTTTGTATTTTAACTTGCATGTACAGTATATATATATATATATATATAATTTTTATTTTTATTTTTGTAATTAGTCATAGTTATTGTAATGCGCACTTGATCATTTTATGAAAAGTGCGCAATATAAATTAATAAATTATTAATTATTATTATTATTATTATTATTAATTATTATTAATTATTATTAAAAATTATTATTATGACAATGACAGTTGCGTGACGAGAGAGACTATGTGTGTCGGTGAGCATCGATAAAGATCTCCGAATCGTCGAGGTACGTCTGCAGTACGTACTTAAACGTACTCGAGGTTGCATATTCATGGTCGTCACAAACGGGTAGAATAGTTTCCGAACGCCTATCGAACTAAATCCGAAAGTATGATCCGCTCAAACGGGTCAAATAGTTTCCGAGCGTATATCGAACTAAATCCGAAGTATTGGTCGCTCAGGGCAGATACTGAGATAGTGCTAAGTCCTGTCGTCTTCGACGACTAGAAGTGGTATAAAGTCAGTAGGAAAGAAGCAGTTGACCTGTACAGAAGAGAAATTATGTTGTATCCAAGGCAAGCCATCCATCAGTTCCTCTTAAATACGCTCTCACATACAAACGCATACGCCGATTCGTGTGGGCCCACTTTAAAAGATGTTGAGCGTTTTCGAAATAAGGGCCTTAACCTTTACACGAACTCATCAAAAACAAATCAATTGAACTCAAAGTCAAAAGGGAATCAAATGAACTCAAAGTCAAAAGCAAATCAAATGAACTCAAAAACTATAATACAAATGAACTTAATGTTGACTTTTAAAAATATGAACTCAACTGAGTACTGCCTAGATGTGAAGTGTGATTCCAACATGGACAAATCGATCCAAAGGTGAGAAAACAACTTTGAAATCGCATCAAGAAGAACACAAATCTGAGGCGAAAATGAAGTCAATCCTTGTTTACATTCTGTTTATAATTTTTATAGGATCAGATGCTCAATCCACTGAATCTTTAAAAAATACGAAGTTCAGGAATGAAGTTATTTGACCAACTTTCCTCTGCGAAAAAGAACAAACCAAAGAGGTTATCAGCACCATCTAAATATGAATATGCAAACTCAACTGGACTTCCCCACAACATATTGAATAACACATAAGGACGATTCGGATATTTGTATCTATGCTCACCCATACATAGTCTCCCTCGTCACGCAGCTGTCTTTGTCCTTGTCATAATGCCCGAGTGTACGCTCATTGAGCGTCTTGTTCTTTTTCCGTTTTCATTGAAAAAAGCTGATCACAGAAGTTCATTTGAGTTGCGAACCCCACGAAAATCTAAGCCCCTGCCATATTAATGAAATAATATATCACTCTTAATAATCATAGTACGATGAGACGTGTCTAAGTAAAAATAGATGGAGTAAAATGTTCCAACTGTGCTATCATGGATCCGTTTGTCTGTCCGTCCGTCCGTCCGATCAGCACCCAATCTCTCTTTGTCAGCCTCTAGCGTCTAGCCTCCTTATGTACATTGGAATTTCTTTTTTTCCTTGATGTTGTTATTCTTTTCGTAGTATTCTTATTTTTATTTCACTCTGTAAAAACAATGACTTTGGGAATTTATAATTGTCTATCGACACTTATAACTGTCTACGGACACTTATAACTGTCTATCGACACTTATATACTGTCTACGGACACTTATAACTGTCTATCAACACTTATAACTGTCTACCGACACTTATAACTGGCTACGGACACTTATAACAGTCTACGGACACTTATAACAGTCTACGGACACTTATAACAGTCTACGGACACTTATAACAGTCTACGGACACTTATAACAGTCTACGGACACTTATAACTGTCTACGGACACTTATAACAGTCTATCGACACTTATAACTGTCTATCGACACTTATAACTGTCTATCGACACTTATAACTGTCTATCGACACTTATAACTCTCTATCGACACTTATAACTGGCTATCGACACTTATAACTGGCTACGGACACTTATAACAGTCTACGGACACTTATAACAGTCTACGGACACTTATAATTGTCTATCGACACTTATAACTGTCTATCGACACTTAAAACTGTCTATCGACACTTATAACTGTCTATCGACACTTATAACTGTCTATCGACACTTATAACTGTCTATCGACACTTATAACTGTCTATCGACACTTATAACTGTCTATCGACACTTATAACTGTCTATCGACACTTATAACTGTCTATCGACACTTATAACTGTCTACGGACACTTATAACTGTCTATCGACACTTATAACTGTCTATCGACACTTATAACTGTCTATCGACACTTATAACTGTCTATCGACACTTATAACTGTCTATCGACACTTATAACTGTCTACGGACACTTATAACTGTCTATCGACACTTATAACTGTCTATCGACACTTATAACTGTCTACGGACACTTATAACTGTCTACGGACACTTATAACTGTCTATCGACACTTATAACTGTCTATCGACACTTATAACTGTCTACGGACACTTATAACTGTCTATCGACACTTATAACTGTCTATCGACACTTATAACTGTCTATCGACACTTATAACTGTCTATCGACACTTATAACTGTCTACGGACACTTATAACTGTCTATCGACACTTATAACTGTCTATCGACACTTATAACTGTCTATCGACACTTATAACTGTCTATCGACACTTATAACTGTCTATCGACACTTATAACTGTCTACGGACACTTATAACTGTCTATCGACACTTATAACTGTCTATCGACACTTATAACTGTCTACGGACACTTATAACTGTCTACGGACACTTATAACTGTCTATCGACACTTATAACTGTCTATCGACACTTATAACTGTCTACGGACACTTATAACTGTCTATCGACACTATCTGTTGCAGTTCTTATTACTGTCAATATTTATTTATAACCTTGGCGACGTCGAGACATCTTGCATTTCGTAACTGATTCTGTCAGATGACGGTTGAGGTCGGTGGAACCTCTAGATCTCACTGATACGATGGATTCTGTGCATTGTCAAGAGTCTCAAGATGCTGGTGTTGAGAAGGTATGTTTTAAGTTTGAGTTGAGTATAACATTTAAAGCGACAATAAAGAATGGTGAGGAACAAACTTTTATCTGTGATCAGCGAATGTCGAATGAAAATCGAGCAGAACGGTTCATATACTGGCTCATCAAACATGTCAAAGAAAATGTTCTTCTTCTTAAATGAAAACATTCAAGATATCAAAGAGATTATTGAAAGTAATATAAGTAAAATACACAGTCTAGGGAGTTTAAGATTTGCAAAATCTACGACGGCGACATCAACCGGAAGTGCAAATAACTTCTGTTTGGAGTTTCATACTTTCATAGTTGGTATTCCCTGTATGGATAAAGTAACCTCACAGGCTTAGGCTTGGACTAAATCTCTAATGTACGAAACCCCGAACAAAAGTTACTTCACTTCCGGTTGACGTCGCCGTCGTAGATTTTGCAAATCTTTAAACTCCTATATCGGCCGAAAACGCGACGACTCTCTGCACCATTTACATTGTTATTGTTGATGTTTTCAGGGGCTAAAAAAATCCATTCCGCGATAGTAAAGTTAGGAAAACCTTTCTTATAATTGTTATCCATTTTCATAATTAAATAATATGAGACTCGCAGTGAGCGCGATAAGATGAACTATGTTATAATAAATTTTAGAAATTTATATGCAGGTCCATACATTGCAATATTTGGATCCCAATATTTCAAGAACAGTGCCTCGACAAAGCCACAGCAAGAATATTACATTCTACGATATATTGCCGCGCGCTTACTTGGGACTGACTAGTCAAAATCATCCAAAACACTCAAGTCTTACGTAATTTTGCGAATATTGTTTCTCTTATGAAAGATGTACTCACTGCATTTACAAATCATATGGTTGTGGATTCATGACCATTCATTGTAAGGCCTGAAGCTACTCTATTTGAAAGGAAGAGCAATCAACCAATCAGAGAGAACGGTTCCCACGACTGAAATTTACAAATCATTTCTTTTGGATTTATTTAAATTGGACCGACCATTTTATTTACATCCAGTGATATTTGATAAACTATTCAAATGTTTAAACGGATCGAGTTCGCTCTTGACAGTTTAGTACTATTTAATTATGGAGTTGTGAATCTGAACTAACTTTTCTCAATTATCTATTTATAAATAGATTATTGTTCATTGATATGGAGAGAAAGCTATATAGCTAGTTGGTTGTGAATTTTTTTGCGGACATCAGTGGTAAAAGTCGCGCCTTGTACGTTTTTGATTTCGATTGACGGAATTAAGGAAGTCTATTACAAACGTGTCACCTACGTACCATTAAACCTTTTCTTGTCTTTCCGCGTTTTTTAACCGAGTCGTTTCTTGTCGTTTATGATCTTTTCTAGGTCTGAACTGCATACATTGCCTTTTCTGTTGCCGTTTTTGGTCTTTGAGATAGGACAGATAGAATAAGTAATTATATCTCTCCTATTTTTTGTATATTTCTATATCTTTTCGTTTTGTGGGTTTTTCGGGGGTATGGTATAAAACAGGAAAACCACGAGAAAGCAGGGGCGTAGGCAGGAGGGGGGGGGGGGGGGGGGGGGTGGTCCTAGGGTGCCCGTGACCCCCCCCCCGGTTCCTCTGGATCTGCTCTTTAAATGTATATGTTTGGCAGGCACGGATCCAGTCACGTTTACATCGATTTACGGAAATCGGTCAGATTTTCGCTTGAGAGCTAGGACCTATATTATTATTCGTTGCAATCTTTTTTCCGTCAGCTGAAGGTAAATATTCCATCACAAATGCCTTTGATCTTCATTTTTAAAGCCAGATTGTGCAAAATTGACATGGCTTTAATGCAATAAATATGTTGAAAATGCCCCTCAAAACACAGGAAATCGCATTTCCGAAAGCCTCAATTTCATTCGGCGGTCGTCAAGTCCCCAAACCCCGCAGTTCCTCGGAAGTCGGTCACCCTTTTATCTGGATCCGCGCCTGTTTGGGGAGGGGAGGGGGAGGAAATAGATAGTGAACCATGGAGTGTGACCCCCCCCCCCCCCCCCCCCCCCCCCCCCCCCCCCAATGGAAAATCCTGGCTACGCTCCGCCTGGGAAGGGTTTGTTTTCTTCAGAATTTTGATCTTTTTCAGTGACTGAAATACTCCATAATTTGCGACTTTTTCCATTATAAAATAAATAGAATATGGCTTTCTATGTTCCGATTTAACTAACATTTGATGTTGTTTTTTTGCTACTCCGGCTCCGTGCTTCTATGACGTAATAATGCACGCTCAGCAACCAATGAAATCGCGCGTTCTTGGGAAGTACACATAGTTTATATTATAATAACAATTAAACGATTTTCTATTTGTCTAGGTTGTAACATTCCTAAAATCCAGGGGAGTAATTGAAGAAATCCTTCAGAGATTCAGAAGTCAAAAGGTGCTTTTTAAATTATATTATTCACTAAACAAACCACCCCCATCCACCCCTCCTCTCTTATCTTAATTATGGGAGTTTTATGCGTTTTTTTAAATTGATGAAATGTCATGAAAATTAATATTCAAAGTTATTTTCGGTTTCTTTTTAGATGGATATTGAGGCAGTGGGCGTGGCTAATTATGAAATTCTTGAAGAGTTAGGATTGAATGCCAAAGGAGACATTCCATCCCTGAAAGCATTTTGCCAGCGACATTCCACCACCTCCAAGCCATGTTCAGACTATGAAGAAAGAAAAAACAAACTTATAGATGAGCTCAAGAAAGAAAAACAAGAAAGGAATCGTAAAATAAATCAAGCAGGCACATCATTCCAGGAAAGGTCTATTTCATCAGTGAAGACAAGAAAAACACGAAAAGTAATCTTGGGGTGGATGAACTATTCCTCACTAAAACAGCGATTTGTGACAGTGCGTTTAAGTAATGGTGGAGGTGTACGTTAACTTGATGTTCCAGGAGATTCAACAAAAGAACATCTCCTAACTGAAGCAAAGAAGCTTTTTTTTCCTGATGGTGTGTCAAGTTTTGGTAAAGCCTGTGATATGGAGATAGTATACCAGAAAACATTACAGTTGAAAACTACATTGACAAGCACAAACTCACAAAAACTAGGCTTTACTTGACGTCTACACCACTGGTCACTGATGTTGACGATGAAGTTGCACCCCTGACGGATACCCCAGGATCATCTGGAATAACGAAAGACACAGTAACTACACACAGCTTAACCAGTACATTTATTGATTCAATAAGTGACAGTGATGATGATATGGTGGTGGAGGCTCAGGGTACATCAAAGAAGCGAAATCGCCAAGATAAAGGAAGAGCATGGAGGATGAAATATGCCAATATCAATGATGATTCCTCTGAATTTGATTCAGAAGGTGACAGTAAAAGTTCCACACAGTGTAGTGCTTCCAATAATTTGCCACAATCGATCGAGCAATTCTACAAGCAACTCCCAGTTGATAGGCACATCAAAGGAACGCGAGCAAATGAAAAAAGAACAGGATGATGAGTTCCAGCGTTGCCTGGAAGAAGATCAACGTAAAGAAGAGGAAAGGTCAAATGAATTGAATGAGGAGAAAGAGATGGCAAGGCTTGAATCAATAAGATCAGCAAAGTCATCAAGAGTTCCTCCTGAACCCATCCTTGGGTCCCCAAGAGTGAGAATTGCAGTTAACCACTTAACCAAAGACAAACTTGTCCGCTTTTTTAACCCGAACGAACAGATGCTCACAGTTTGCGATTGGGTTGGTTCACAGTCGCTAAAGCCAGAGAACTTCATGTTGTGCCTCAGTCCTGGTCAAACAATTCAACCTTCTGATCCCGTGACAGACTGCACTTTGTACATGGAGGCAACAGACAATCCTGTTGTGATGTGTGATGATGATCAAGACATCTTTTTTAAAGGATATGGTTGTATAGATGAGTGTTGTGAGCATGATACCCTCCCCTTGGATTATGGCCAAGAACAACTTCTAATAGAAGGGTAATAAGAAAAATAAAAACATAGTACCGTAAATGCTCGATTAAGCGCCATGCATGCTTCCAATAAGCGCCCCCTCGAATAAGCGCCCGGGGCGCTAAATCGAGCATTTACAGTATGTCAAATTTCGTCCTTAGTGTATGCATGGTCACACAAATAGCATTATAGCTAAGCTGAATATTTGCTTGTCTTTATTTCCTATACAACTGCTGCAAGCTTAATTATCATAATCATAATCATAATCAATTGCAGTTATTTATACACAGGTGTTTACGAGCAATGAGTTCTTATGGCCCATGGGCCATAAGAACTCATATTCCATGCCTAACATTAAGTCAGTTATCAGTTAATAATAATGATTTGACTATCAATAATAATGTATTAGCAATTGATAATCAATAATTTCCACATATATTTTGGTAACTGATAATAATTTGATAATGCACTTGTAAGTGTACCGTATATTAAAATATATATTTCTCATACAATCTGTTTTCGTTTTTGTTAGAGCATCTATCGATCTAGAAGCAAGAAGACAACAAGCTTTCGATGCTTTGGAATGGAGCATCTTCCTGAATATCAGCAAAGACCACATTGTCAAGGAGGTGATGCTAGCGTACAGAGATGAAAACATATTGAAGAAACGCGTTATGGCAGACATGATGGATGAAGCTGCATATGGAGACGGTGTGCTGCATGAGATATATTCTCTATTTTGGGATGGTTTTTACAGACACTTCAATGGAACTGACGGACATACCGAGTTTGCTATTCCAGTGATTCCAAGTCTCAGCCCGCAAGATTACGTTGCTATTGGAAGAATGATAACACACCAATTTGTCCAGTGCGGGACATTTCCAATAAGGCTTGCTCAAGCATCTATTCAGCAATTGCTCGTTGGCGATGTTGAAGATGAATGCAAAATCAATTCGTTCCTGCAAATGCTTACACCTAAAGAGAGGGAGATTTTGAAAAACGCATTGGCCTGTAGTGGATCATTTCCCGGCAGAACAAGTGATGGATGTACTTGAAGATTATGGCGGCATTCGACAGGTACCTTCTCCAAAGAACATCAGATCTTTAGTTCTCGACATTGCAACTTCCGAGTTTATCACAAAGCCGTTCTTTTGCTTACTCAAAATCAGAGAAGGGATGGGGATCTTTTGGGAGAAGATCACATCAGCAGAAATCAAATCCATCTACGACCTCTCTGCACCGTCACCCGAACGTGTCATCAATTCTTTGGTTCTGATTCCTTTGGACGTCAAAGAGCAGCAAGTTTATCGTTGGTTACAGCGTTATTTGAGGAGTTCGAGCGACGAAATTATTATCAATTTTCTGAGATTCTGCACGGCAACAGATGTGATTGTACCCGGAAAGTCTATCGCCGTCGATGTCGAGCTTATGGCCCCAGAAGCAGTACGACCAAAGTCTTTTACGTGTTTCCGAAAATTAATCCTTCCAAGAAATTATCAGTCATCGTTCGAAATGCGCAATAACTTGGACAGGTACCTTCGTGACCCCAGCATATGGGACCTGAGTGACTAACTGCGTGCCAGTGACAAACAACCAGACTGCATCACGGTCATCCAATTAACAGGAAGTAAAGGCACAACTCTATTCTCTAGGCAGTAGTTTTGATAGTTTATGCAGCTGTTGTGACACAAGTTGCACATGTGGTGTCACACTAGACAACGTTCTTGCAGTCATCGTGTTTTACACTACATGTTTCAACTGCCTAGTGTAAGAACACTCGTACAACTTGGGTCGATCGCAAGTTAGTGCAAGGAGCGCGCGATCGCCCCAGGGTCAGTAAGACTAAAATACTGCCAACCGTTGTGTTTTAATTGGCATCCAAGTTCATCGTCAATCAAGTTTGAATACCAACATGGACATCTCCTTCCGTGACATTTCCATATGCCGAGTGGACTTGAATGAGAAGCTTAATGGCAGATAAATGAAATGACAGCCAGTCCTGAGGAAGCAAAACGTTTAAAAGTTAATTGTTTTGAGTTATAATTATCTGGTCATGCCGTCAAGACATGCTTATTCCGTGATCATTGAACATGTTGACTCGGAAAGAGAAGCTGACACCCCGGCAAACAACCTGATCATCAAGTATATGTCGCCGGGGTAACATATTGTTGAGTTACATTATATCACTTAATTGTCAATGTGCCAATAAAATACTGTACTTCAAATGTTTATTTTTCGACAACTGCTTTTTTACAAGTAACGTACAAGACGCTCTATTAGCGTGAACTCCGCGGGATTCTTAAATATAAAGCTATTTAGATAATAAATGTCTGAACTTTGCAACTATGAAACCTAAAAATTTAACTTATTTGTATCGTCGTACAGAATTAGTTTTAGCCTATTACAACATAATTTACTGTAATATCCCCAAGTCGCAAACGAAAAATTGAGGAGCGTATTTTTAACGACATAACTAGATAGTATTTGTTTGACGACTAGGGAGATACACTGTATAACAAAACATAACTTCCTCGGGAAACATAAGAAGTACGTACCTTGGGAACAAACTGTTTCCTTCTACTAACTTAATAACCTAAGGGTTTTGCCAGCCTAAGGTACACTAGCGCCACGGAAAGCAAGTTTACGGAAATTCATTACTATTACGTAATTACAGGCCGAACTTTTGTTCCGAACTTTTGTTTGAACGACTATAGAACTGATGAACACCTAACTTAACTATTAATTCAACAATACAGTATATGCCGACTATACGCACGCTATCTTTTCACTGCATGTCCAAACTATTATATATAGTCTATTACAGCGAAAATCCTTGTATCGCGACCTTTCGTTTTGTAAACTTCCGCTGGATTTTGGATTTTTCTGTTTCGCCAATATATTTTTTGCACTAATTAGTACTAAATACAATACAAAACATAGAAATGTCACTATTTAGTACTTTAAATAATGATGTTTATGCTGAGTTAACTAAGTACTCAAGAAATGGACATATATAATGATTGTCGGAACACTAGAAAAACCCAAAATCCAACTGAAGTTTTCAAAACGAAAGGTCGCGATACAAGGATTTTCGCTGTAATGACGTACACTCGTAACAGTAACAAACTTAAAGCATGCCTTCAATGTAGCCTAGGAGGTCAATATACAAGCGTTCGGCCCGTCCAACATCCACGGCCGGTGCTTGAAGATTTTTTTCATGAATGATTAAGTCACATAATTCCGAAAAATTAGAAGCAAAATCGTTCCGTGGTACGTCGCAGCAAGTGTCCTTTGCCACTTTTAGATCTTCGGATGGTACAGCGTGAGTGTAAGATCTCGTGTTATTTGTTTCGGGTAAGAAATATATCGTATCTGGACGTCCATAGGGGGGATTCATATTGGACGACGGGCGGATCTTGTGAAGGTTCCAGTGCTGGGCAACTCGCTGCAACTCGTGTTGTAGAAGTGGCATAAAACAAAACTTTAAACATTCCATAAGCACCGGGTTGGTGTCGTCAAATAGACCTTGATCACGAAAATCCTTGAAATAACTCCTCCACCAATCGACTTCACTTTTACGCAGAAATGCCCACCAACACTCAATTCTCTGGTTAGAAACAGCTAGAACGTCCATACATAAAGCTTTTTTTCGCCTCGGAATTCATCATGCCCATTCCTCCTGAAGAAGCGCTGCATCGCAGAAACATTCACGTTCTCTGTCCCTCTGTCACTTCGACAAATATGCGGAGTTCCACCCAGTTCTTGTATGCAGTCGTGGAAATATGTCGCAATAACACGTGGGTTGTTATTCGAGGGTCCAACTTCAAGCCACAATATACGACGACTAAAACCGTCTATAGCACCATGGATACAGAAGCCAAATGGCTTTAGCTTGTCATATCCATCGATATGCCATATGTAACAAGACGCTCAATGAGCGTACACTCGGGCTTATGACAAGGACAATGTCAGTTGCGTGAGGAGAGACCTGACAATGACTGACAGTTGCGTGACGAGGGAGACTATGTATATACATGTATGTGTCGAGTTCATTTGATTTGCCTTTGACTTTGAGTTCATTTGATTACCTTTTGACTTTGAGTTCAATTGATTTGATTTTGATGAGTTCGTGTAAAGGCCCGCTCTCTAGCTTCAGATCGAAACGTCGAGTTTGGAATCGAGTTCGGGTTCGAGTTACGGTTCGAACGTCGAATAAAACTATTCGACCCGTTTCTGGCGCCATCAATATGCAACCTCAAGTGACCTCAAGTACGTTTGAAAACATATGATATACGTACTTCGAACAATCGGAGATCTTTATCGATACTCATCGATACAAATGATCTTTCTTGTCACGCAACTATCATTGTCATATTAAATACCCGACTATACGCTCATTGAGCGTCTTCTTCTGTAACAGATCCCTGAAATCTAATGACGTTTTGATTTCGATTGTATTTTTGCCGTTCACTGACCTGTTTTGAGCGTGGAAATTCTGTTTTAAATAGCGCTTAACGTGGCGGTTCTAAAATTAGATCGCGTAATAAATGTATGACTCAGACAAGGATCATACAACTGTCATCGTACTGAAAAGAACACGGATTTTCGAACATTGACCTTTCTCGCCTTTGCTTTGATGTAGTTTTGAAGTACGATTTTTACGATTCCTTTTCCTTGTGAATTTTTCAAACGTGGAATAAAATAAACATTCATCATGAGTTATTGAAAATGATACGTCTTGAGGTTGCATAGGTCAGATGGTTCTGATAACGCCCTCACGTTTGTATTTGTTAAATATATTTTAAGCGAGCTTCTAGTCCTTCTACCACTTCTAGTCATTGAACGATGAACTAGAATCCTGACCTTTAATAGCTTGAAGATCTACAGCTGCTTTCAAAACTAAGATTCAAATCTACTTGAGTCCTGTGTGTCGTTTTTTTTTTCTTATCTGCTGAGTAATCTTGAAACTCGATACGATTAAATACGTCGCACACTTTCGTCATTCTTTAGCCGAACAAAACTACTACTACTACCGAAAAACGCATTTTATAACTCGGGCTTCCTTCGGAAGGGCCCTAGTAATTAGGGCCTTTAGAACGGTATTCTCTTCTCTTTAATCTATTGCGTGAACGTCTTGCAACACTTTCGGGATCAAGTGATTTCAATATCACACGAACAGTCTCTCTGCTCACCACTAAACCATAATCCAGTCTTAATCTCTGATGCATTAGACGGTAGCCCAATAACTTCCCGCTTCCACTTAGCTCTTTTTCCACTGCATTTACGACTTCATCTGGTTCACTGTGATGTTTACGTCTTGTCAATCTTTTCTTATAGAGAAGTCGCTTCAGCTGACGAAGACTAAGTTGAATGCCATGAATAACGCAAAGAAAAGCTAGTATTTCAGAATAGTTCAATCCCAGATTGAAGTACTGCTCGACAAGTTGATCTTTGTCATAGTTCCTGTTCGTTACTGAAGCGGGAATATACGGAAGAACACTATCTACAACAACTAAAATTGTAGCAAACACAGCGATTCTGAATTCGACAGCCATTTTAATTTGAATTGGATAACTAAGTCCAGACTTCGCTCTTCCAGGCACGTATCTTGTTTTTGGGCTGCCTGTCCTGTGCATGACCACAAAATGCCTGACACGTACCAATAGTTATGAAATTAAGACAGTTATAAGTGTCGATAGACAGTTGTAATTGTCGATAGACAATTATAAGTGTCGATAGACAGTTATAAGTGTCGATTGACAGTTATAAGTGTCCGTAGACAGTTATAAGTGTCGATTGACAGTTGTAATTGTCGATAGACAATTATAAGTGTCGATAGACAGTTATAAGTGTCGATTGACAGTTATAAGTGTCCGTAGACAGTTATAAGTGTCGATTGACAGTTATAAGTGTCCGTAGACAGTTATAAGTGTCGATTGACAGTTATAAGTGTCCGTAGACAGTTATAAGTGTGGATAGACAGTTGTAAGTGTCGATAGACAGTTATAAGTGTCCGTAGACAGTTATAAGTGTCGGTTGACAGTTATAAGTGTCCGTAGACAGTTATAAGTGTCGATAGACAGTTATAAGTGTCGATAGACAGTTATAAGTGTTCGTAGACAGTTATAAATTCCCAAAGTCATTGTTTTACAGAGTGAAATAAAAATAAGAATACTACGAAAAGAATAACAACATCAAGGAAAAAAATAAATTCCAATGGCCCTTACGGGCCAAAGGAGGCTACTAGCGTCCAGATTAGTCCGATCAGTCCCAATTGCGCTGAACAAGGTTTTTTCTTGTTGACATGTTCGAGGGTTTTGTTGATCTAGACACGGATTTCGTTAGCAGCGACTTTATTAATTAATTAATTAATTTTATGAATGAAATAATATATCAACACTTACATGTACGAATGGTGTTCATTGAAACGATCGTTGACGTCCGTGACGGCAATCGACTACGGCAATTCACCTGTTTACACGTAGTCGATTGCCGTCACGGACGTCAACGCTCGTTTCAAACATCATTCGTACATGTAAGTGGGCGCGCCGTCCGTGTTGACAAAAACGCATGCTGCTTAAGCTCTCTGTTTCTTTTCTGTGGTGTCTGTTAGCTCACGTAGTGTAGACTCTAATAGCGTAAGTCGGGATGATTCAGCACGAAGCTTTAGGTTTTCGACTTTTGCATTTTCCAAGGAGGGATTTTTTAAGTCTGTTAGAGCATGAGTTTTAAGTAATAATGCGTCAAGGGGGATTCAGTTAAGTCTGTTAGAGCATGAGTTTTAAGTAATAATGCGTCAAGGGGGATTCAGTTAAGTCTGTTAGAGCATGAGTTTTAAGTAATAATGCGTCAAGGGGGATTCAGTTAAGTCTGTTAGAGCATGAGTTTTAAGTAATAATGCGTCAAGGGGGATTCAGTTAAGTCTGTTAGAGCATGAGTTTTAAGTAATAATGCGTCAAGGGGGATTCAGTTAAGTCTGTTAGAGCATGAGTTTTAAGTAATAATGCGTCAAGGGGGATTCAGTTAAGTCTGTTAGAGCATGAGTTTTAAGTAATAATGCGTCAAGGGGGATTCAGTTAAGTCTGTTAGAGCATGAGTTTTAAGTAATAATGCGTCAAGGGGGATTCAGTTAAGTCTGTTAGAGCATGAGTTTTAAGCGAGTAAAAATGCGTCAAGGGGGATCAGTTAAGTCTGTTAGAGCATGAGTTTTAAGTAATAATGCGTCAAGGGGGATTCAGTATAGAGTCTGTTAGAGTATCATGAGTTTTTCACGATCGTAATCCTGGCGTCTTCGAAGTTGAAGGGGATTCAGTTAAGTCTGTTAGAGCATGAGTTTTAAGTAATAATGCGTCAAGGGGGATTCAGTTAAGTCTGTTAGAGCATGTTTGTTTAAGTAATAATTTAAGTAATAATTCAGTAATGCGTCATGAGTTTTAAGTAACAATGCGTCAAGGTCTCTGTTAGAGCATGAGTTTTAAGTAATAATGCGTCAAGGGGGATTCAGTTAAGTCTGTTAGAGCATGAGTTTTAAGTAATAATGCGTCAAGGGGGATTCAGTTAAGTCTGTTAGAGCATGAGTTTTAAGTAATAATGCGTCAAGGGGGATTCAGTTAAGTCTGTTAGAGCATGAGTTTTAAGTAATAATGCGTCAAGGGGGATTCAGTTAAGTCTGTTAGAGCATGAGTTTTAAGTAATAATGCGTCAAGGGGGATTCAGTTAAGTCTGTTAGAGCATGAGTTTTAAGTAATAATGCGTCAAGGGGGATTCAGTTAAGTCTGTTAGAGCATGAGTTTTAAGTAATAATGCGTCAAGGGGGATTCAGTTAAGTCTGTTAGAGCATGAGTTTTTAAGTAATAATGCGTCAAGGGGGATTCAGTTAAGTCTGTTAGAGCATGAGTTTTAAGTAATAATGCGTCAAGGGGGATTCAGTTAAGTCTGTTAGAGCATGAGTTTTAAGTAATAATGCGTCAAGGGGGATTCAGTTAAGTCTGTTAGAGCATGAGTTTTAAGTAATAATGCGTCAAGGGGGATTCAGTTAAGTCTGTTAGAGCATGAGTTTTAAGTAATAATGCGTCAAGGGGGATTCAGTTAAGTCTGTTAGAGCATGAGTTTTAAGTAATAATGCGTCAAGGGGGATTCAGTTAAGTCTGTTAGAGCATGAGTTTTAAGTAATAATGCGTCAAGGGGGATTCAGTTAAGTCTGTTAGAGCATGAGTTTTAAGTAATAATGCGTCAAGGGGGATTCAGTTAAGTCTGTTAGAGCATGAGTTTTAAGTAATAATGCGTCAAGGGGGATTCAGTTAAGTCTGTTAGAGCATGAGTTTTAAGTAATAATGCGTCAAGGGGGATTCAGTTAAGTCTGTTAGAGCATGAGTTTTAAGTAATAATGCGTCAAGGGGGATTCAGTTAAGTCTGTTAGAGCATGAGTTTTAAGTAATAATGCGTCAAGGGGGATTCAGTTAAGTCTGTTAGAGCATGAGTTTTAAGTAATAATGCGTCAAGGGGGATTCAGTTAAGTCTGTTAGAGCATGAGTTTTAAGTAATAATGCGTCAAGGGGGATTCAGTTAAGTCTGTTAGAGCATGAGTTTTAAGTAATAATGCGTCAAGGGGGATTCAGTTAAGTCTGTTAGAGCATGAGTTTTAAGTAATAATGCGTCAAGGGGGATTCAGTTAAGTCTGTTAGAGCATGAGTTTTAAGTAATAATGCGTCAAGGGGGATTCAGTTAAGTCTGTTAGAGCATGAGTTTTAAGTAATAATGCGTCAAGGGGGATTCAGTTAAGTCTGTTAGAGCATGAGTTTTAAGTAATAATGCGTCAAGGGGGATTCAGTTAAGTCTGTTAGAGCATGAGTTTTAAGTAATAATGCGTCAAGGGGGATTCAGTTAAGTCTGTTAGAGCATGAGTTTTAAGTAATAATGCGTCAAGGGGGATTCAGTTAAGTCTGTTAGAGCATGAGTTTTAAGTAATAATGCGTCAAGGGGGATTCAGTTAAGTCTGTTAGAGCATGAGTTTTAAGTAATAATGCGTCAAGGGGGATTCAGTTAAGTCTGTTAGAGCATGAGTTTTAAGTAATAATGCGTCAAGGGGGATTCAGTTAAGTCTGTTAGAGCATGAGTTTTAAGTAATAATGCGTCAAGGGGGATTCAGTTAAGTCTGTTAGAGCATGAGTTTTTTTAAGTAATAATGCGTCAAGGGGGATTCAGTTAAGTCTGTTAGAGCATGAGTTTTAAGTAATAATGCGTCAAGGGGGATTCAGTTAAGTCTGTTAGAGCATGAGTTTTAAGTAATAATGCGTCAAGGGGGATTCAGTTAAGTCTGTTAGAGCATGAGTTTTAAGTAATAATGCGTCAAGGGGGATTCAGTTAAGTCTGTTAGAGCATGAGTTTTAAGTAATAATGCGTCAAGGGGGATTCAGTTAAGTCTGTTAGAGCATGAGTTTTAAGTAATAATGCGTCAAGGGGGATTCAGTTAAGTCTGTTAGAGCATGAGTTTTAAGTAATAATGCGTCAAGGGGGATTCAGTTAAGTCTGTTAGAGCATGAGTTTTAAGTAATAATGCGTCAAGGGGGATTCAGTTAAGTCTGTTAGAGCATGAGTTTTAAGTAATAATGCGTCAAGGGGGATTCAGTTAAGTCTGTTAGAGCATGAGTTTTAAGTAATAATGCGTCAAGGGGGATTCAGTTAAGTCTGTTAGAGCATGAGTTTTAAGTAATAATGCGTCAAGGGGGATTCAGTTAAGTCTGTTAGAGCATGAGTTTTAAGTAATAATGCGTCAAGGGGGATTCAGTTAAGTCTGTTAGAGCATGAGTTTTTTAAGTAATAATGCGTCAAGGGGGATTCAGTTAAGTCTGTTAGAGCATGAGTTTTAAGTAATAATGCGTCAAGGGGGATTCAGTTAAGTCTGTTAGAGCATGAGTTTTAAGTAATAATGCGTCAAGGGGGATTCAGTTAAGTCTGTTAGAGCATGAGTTTTAAGTAATAATGCGTCAAGGGGGATTCAGTTAAGTCTGTTAGAGCATGAGTTTTAAGTAATAATGCGTCAAGGGGGATTCAGTTAAGTCTGTTAGAGCATGAGTTTTTAAGTAATAATGCGTCAAGGGGGATTCAGTTAAGTCTGTTAGAGCATGAGTTTTAAGTAATAATGCGTCAAGGGGGATTCAGTTAAGTCTGTTAGAGCATGAGTTTTAAGTAATAATGCGTCAAGGGGGATTCAGTTAAGTCTGTTAGAGCATGAGTTTTAAGTAATAATGCGTCAAGGGGGATTCAGTTAAGTCTGTTAGAGCATGAGTTTTAAGTAATAATGCGTCAAGGGGGATTCAGTTAAGTCTGTTAGAGCATGAGTTTTAAGTAATAATGCGTCAAGGGGGATTCAGTTAAGTCTGTTAGAGCATGAGTTTTAAGTAATAATGCGTCAAGGGGGATTCAGTTAAGTCTGTTAGAGCATGAGTTTTAAGTAATAATGCGTCAAGGGGGATTCAGTTAAGTCTGTTAGAGCATGAGTTTTAAGTAATAATGCGTCAAGGGGGATTCAGTTAAGTCTGTTAGAGCATGAGTTTTAAGTAATAATGCGTCAAGGGGGGGATTCAGTTAGTTTAAGTCTGTTAGAGCATTTTAGTTTTAAGTAATAATGCGTCAAGGGGGATTCAGTTAAGTCTGTTAGAGCATGAGTTTTAAGTAATAATGCGTCAAGGGGGATTCAGTTAAGTCTGTTAGAGCATGAGTTTTTTAAGTAATAATGCGTCAAGGGGGATTCAGTTAAGTCTGTTAGAGCATGCGTCAAGGGGATTCAGTTAAGTCTGTAAGCATGAGTTTTAAGTAATGCGTCAAGGGGGATTCAGTTAAGTCTGTTAGAGCATGAGTTTTAAGTAATAATGCGTCAAGGGGGATTCAGTTAAGTCTGTTAGAGCATGAGTTTTAAGTAATAATGCGTCAAGGGGGATTCAGTTAAGTCTGTTAGAGCATGAGTTTTTTTAAGTAATAATGCGTCAAGGGGGATTCAGTTAAGTCTGTTAGAGCATGAGTTTTAAGTAATAATGCGTCAAGGGGGATTCAGTTAAGTCTGTTAGAGCATGAGTTTTTAAGTAATAATGCGTCAAGGGGGATTCAGTTAAGTCTGTTAGAGCATGAGTTTTAAGTAATAATGCGTCAAGGGGGATTCAGTTAAGTCTGTTAGAGCATGAGTTTTAAGTAATAATGCGTCAAGGGGGATTCAGTTAAGTCTGTTAGAGCATGAGTTTTAAGTAATAATGCGTCAAGGGGGATTCAGTTAAGTCTGTTAGAGCATGAGTTTTAAGTAATAATGCGTCAAGGGGGATTCAGTTAAGTCTGTTAGAGCATGAGTTTTAAGTAATAATGCGTCAAGGGGGATTCAGTTAAGTCTGTTAGAGCATGAGTTTTAAGTAATAATGCGTCAAGGGGGATTCAGTTAAGTCTGTTAGAGCATGAGTTTTAAGTAATAATGCGTCAAGGGGGATTCAGTTAAGTCTGTTAGAGCATGAGTTTTAAGTAATAATGCGTCAAGGGGGATTCAGTTAAGTCTGTTAGAGCATGAGTTTTAAGTAATAATGCGTCAAGGGGGATTCAGTTAAGTCTGTTAGAGCATGAGTTTTAAGTAATAATGCGTCAAGGGGGATTCAGTTAAGTCTGTTAGAGCATGAGTTTTAAGTAATAATGCGTCAAGGGGGATTCAGTTAAGTCTGTTAGAGCATGAGTTTTAAGTAATAATGCGTCAAGGGGGATTCAGTTAAGTCTGTTAGAGCATGAGTTTTAAGTAATAATGCGTCAAGGGGGATTCAGTTAAGTCTGTTAGAGCATGAGTTTTAAGTAATAATGCGTCAAGGGGGATTCAGTTAAGTCTGTTAGAGCATGAGTTTTAAGTAATAATGCGTCAAGGGGGATTCAGTTAAGTCTGTTAGAGCATGAGTTTTAAGTAATAATGCGTCAAGGGGGATTCAGTTAAGTCTGTTAGAGCATGAGTTTTAAGTAATAATGCGTCAAGGGGGATTCAGTTAAGTCTGTTAGAGCATGAGTTTTAAGTAATAATGCGTCAAGGGGGATTCAGTTAAGTCTGTTAGAGCATGAGTTTTAAGTAATAATGCGTCAAGGGGGATTCAGTTAAGTCTGTTAGAGCATGAGTTTTAAGTAATAATGCGTCAAGGGGGATTCAGTTAAGTCTGTTAGAGCATGAGTTTTAAGTAATAATGCGTCAAGGGGGATTCAGTTAAGTCTGTTAGAGCATGAGTTTTAAGTAATAATGCGTCAAGGGGGATTCAGTTAAGTCTGTTAGAGCATGAGTTTTAAGTAATAATGCGTCAAGGGGGATTCAGTTAAGTCTGTTAGAGCATGAGTTTTAAGTAATAATGCGTCAAGGGGGATTCAGTTAAGTCTGTTAGAGCATGAGTTTTAAGTAATAATGCGTCAAGGGGGATTCAGTTAAGTCTGTTAGAGCATGAGTTTTAAGTAATAATGCGTCAAGGGGGATTCAGTTAAGTCTGTTAGAGCATGAGTTTTAAGTAATAATGCGTCAAGGGGGATTCAGTTAAGTCTGTTAGAGCATGAGTTTTAAGTAATAATAATCGTCAAGTCAAGTCTGTTAGAGCATGAGTTTTAAGTAATAATGCGTCAAGGGGGATTCAGTTAAGTCTGTTAGAGCATGAGTTTTAAGTAATAATGCGTCAAGGGGGATTCAGTTAAGTCTGTTAGAGCATGAGTTTTAAGTAATAATGCGTCAAGGGGGATTCAGTTAAGTCTGTTAGAGCATGAGTTTTAAGTAATAATGCGTCAAGGGGGATTCATTCAGTTAAGTCTGTTAGAGCATGAGTTTAATAATGCGTCAAGGGGGATTCAGTTAAGTCTGTTAGAGCATGAGTTTTAAGTAATAATGCGTCAAGGGGGATTCAGTTAAGTCTGTTAGAGCATGAGTTTTAAGTAAGCATAATAATAATAATGCGTCAAGGGGGATTCAGTTAAGTCTGTTAGAGCATGAGTTTTAAGTAATAATGCGTCAAGGGGGATTCAGTTAAGTCTGTTAGAGCATGAGTTTTAAGTAATAATGCGTCAAGGGGGGATTCAGTTAAGTCTGTTAGAGCATGAGTTTTAAGTAATAATGCGTCAAGGGGGATTCAGTTAAGTCTGTTAGAGCATGAGTTTTAAGTAATAATGCGTCAAGGGGGATTCAGTTAAGTCTGTTAGAGCATGAGTTTTAAGTAATAATGCGTCAAGGGGGATTCAGTTAAGTCTGTTAGAGCATGAGTTTTAAGTAATAATGCGTCAAGGGGGATTCAGTTAAGTCTGTTAGAGCATGAGTTTTAAGTAATAATGCGTCAAGGGGGATTCAGTTAAGTCTGTTAGAGCATGAGTTTTAAGTAATAATGCGTCAAGGGGGATTCAGTTAAGTCTGTTAGAGCATGAGTTTTAAGTAATAATGCGTCAAGGGGGATTCAGTTAAGTCTGTTAGAGCATGAGTTTTAAGTAATAATGCGTCAAGGGGGATTCAGTTAAGTCTGTTAGAGCATGAGTTTTAAGTAATAATGCGTCAAGGGGGATTCAGTTAAGTCTGTTTAGAGCATGAGTTTTAAGTAATAATGCGTCAAGGGGGATTCAGTTAAGTCTGTTAGAGCATGAGTTTTAAGTAATAATGCGTCAAGGGGGATTCAGTTAAGTCTGTTAGAGCATGAGTTTTAAGTAATAATGCGTCAAGGGGGATTCAGTTAAGTCTGTTAGAGCATGAGTTTTAAGTAATAATGCGTCAAGGGGGATTCAGTTAAGTCTGTTAGAGCATGAGTTTTAAGTAATAATGCGTCAAGGGGGATTCAGTTAAGTCTGTTAGAGCATGAGTTTTAAGTAATAATGCGTCAAGGGGGATTCAGTTAAGTCTGTTAGAGCATGAGTTTTAAGTAATAATGCGTCAAGGGGGATTCAGTTAAGTCTGTTAGAGCATGAGTTTTAAGTAAATAATGCGTCAAGGGGGATTCAGTTAAGTCTGTTAGAGCATGAGTTTTAAGTAATATGCGCGTCAAGGGGGATTCAGTTAAGTCTGTTAGAGCATGAGTTTTAAGTAATAATGCGTCAAGGGGGATTCAGTTAAGTCTGTTAGAGCATGAGTTTTAAGTAATAATGCGTCAAGGGGGATTCAGTTAAGTCTGTTAGAGCATGAGTTTTAAGTAATAATGCGTCAAGGGGGATTCAGTTAAGTCTGTTAGAGCATGAGAGCATGAGTTTTAAGTAAATGTAATAATGCGTGTTAGGGGGTATTCAGTTAAGTCTGTTAGAGCATGAGTTTTAAGTAATAATGCGTCAAGGGGGATTCAGTTAAGTCTGTTAGAGCATGAGTTTTAAGTAATAATGCGTCAAGGGGGATTCAGTTAAGTCTGTTAATAGAGCATGAGTTTTAAGTAATAATGCGTCAAGGGGGATTCAGTTAAGTCTGTTAGAGCATGAGTTTTAAGTAATAATGCGTCAAGGGGGATTCAGTTAAGTCTGTTAGAGCATGAGTTTTAAGTAATAATGCGTCAAGGGGATTCAGTTAAGTCTGTTAGAGCATGAGTTTTAAGTAATAATGCGTCAAGGGGGATTCAGTTAAGTCTGTTAGAGCATGAGTTTTAAGTAATAATGCGTCAAGGGGGATTCAGTTAAGTCTGTTAGAGCATGAGTTTTAAGTAATAATGCGTCAAGGGGGATTCAGTTAAGTCTGTTAGAGCATGAGTTTTAAGTAATAATGCGTCAAGGGGGATTCAGTTAAGTCTGTTAGAGCATGAGTTTTAAGTAATAATGCGTCAAGGGGGATTCAGTTAAGTCTGTTAGAGCATGAGTTTTAAGTAATAATGCGTCAAGGGGGATTCAGTTAAGTCTGTTAGAGCATGAGTTTTAAGTAATAATGCGTCAAGGGGGATTCAGTTAAGTCTGTTAGAGCATGAGTTTTAAGTAATAATGCGTCAAGGGGGATTCAGTTAAGTCTGTTAGAGCATGAGTTTTAAGTAATAATGCGTCAAGGGGGATTCAGTTAAGTCTGTTAGAGCATGAGTTTTAAGTAATAATGCGTCAAGGGGGATTCAGTTAAGTCTGTTAGAGCATGAGTTTTAAGTAATAATGCGTCAAGGGGGATTCAGTTAAGTCTGTTAGAGCATGAGTTTTAAGTAATAATGCGTCAAGGGGGATTCAGTTAAGTCTGTTAGAGCATGAGTTTTAAGTAATAATGCGTCAAGGGGGATTCAGTTAAGTCTGTTAGAGCATGAGTTTTAAGTAATAATGCGTCAAGGGGGATTCAGTTAAGTCTGTTAGAGCATGAGTTTTAAGTAATAATGCGTCAAGGGGGATTCAGTTAAGTCTGTTAGAGCATGAGTTTTAAGTAATAATGCGTCAAGGGGGATTCAGTTAAGTCTGTTAGAGCATGAGTTTTAAGTAATAATGCGTCAAGGGGGATTCAGTTAAGTCTGTTAGAGCATGAGTTTTAAGTAATAATGCGTCAAGGGGGATTCAGTTAAGTCTGTTAGAGCATGAGTTTTAAGTAATAATGCGTCAAGGGGGATTCAGTTAAGTCTGTTAGAGCATGAGTTTTAAGTAATAATGCGTCAAGGGGGATTCAGTTAAGTCTGTTAGAGCATGAGTTTTAAGTAATAATGCGTCAAGGGGGATTCAGTTAAGTCTGTTAGAGCATGAGTTTTAAGTAATAATGCGTCAAGGGGGATTCAGTTAAGTCTGTTAGAGCATGAGTTTTAAGTAATAATGCGTCAAGGGGGATTCAGTTAAGTCTGTTAGAGCATGAGTTTTAAGTAATAATGCGTCAAGGGGGATTCAGTTAAGTCTGTTAGAGCATGAGTTTTAAGTAATAATGCGTCAAGGGGGATTCAGTTAAGTCTGTTAGAGCATGAGTTTTAAGTAATAATGCGTCAAGGGGGATTCAGTTAAGTCTGTTAGAGCATGAGTTTTAAGTAATAATGCGTCAAGGGGGATTCAGTTAAGTCTGTTAGAGCATGAGTTTTAAGTAATAATGCGTCAAGGGGGATTCAGTTAAGTCTGTTAGAGCATGAGTTTTAAGTAATAATGCGTCAAGGGGGATTCAGTTAAGTCTGTTAGAGCATGAGTTTTAAGTAATAATGCGTCAAGGGGGATTCAGTTAAGTCTGTTAGAGCATGAGTTTTAAGTAATAATGCGTCAAGGGGGATTCAGTTAAGTCTGTTAGAGCATGAGTTTTAAGTAATAATGCGTCAAGGGGGATTCAGTTAAGTCTGTTAGAGCATGAGTTTTAAGTAATAATGCGTCAAGGGGGATTCAGTTAAGTCTGTTAGAGCATGAGTTTTAAGTAATAATGCGTCAAGGGGGATTCAGTTAAGTCTGTTAGAGCATGAGTTTTAAGTAATAATGCGTCAAGGGGGATTCAGTTAAGTCTGTTAGAGCATGAGTTTTAAGTAATAATGCGTCAAGGGGGATTCAGTTAAGTCTGTTAGAGCATGAGTTTTAAGTAATAATGCGTCAAGGGGGATTCAGTTAAGTCTGTTAGAGCATGAGTTTTAAGTAATAATGCGTCAAGGGGGATTCAGTTAAGTCTGTTAGAGCATGAGTTTTAAGTAATAATAATGCGTCAAGGGGGATTCAGTTAAGTCTGTTAGAGCATGAGTTTTAAGTAATAATGCGTCAAGGGGGATTCAGTTAAGTCTGTTAGAGCATGAGTTTTAAGTAATAATGCGTCAAGGGGGATTCAGTTAAGTCTGTTAGAGCATGAGTTTTAAGTAATAATGCGTCAAGGGGGATTCAGTTAAGTCTGTTAGAGCATGAGTTTTAAGTAATAATGCGTCAAGGGGGATTCAGTTAAGTCTGTTAGAGCATGAGTTTTAAGTAATAATGCGTCAAGGGGGATTCAGTTAAGTCTGTTAGAGCATGAGTTTTAAGTAATAATGCGTCAAGGGGGATTCAGTTAAGTCTGTTAGAGCATGAGTTTTAAGTAATAATGCGTCAAGGGGGATTCAGTTAAGTCTGTTAGAGCATGAGTTTTAAGTAATAATGCGTCAAGGGGGATTCAGTTAAGTCTGTTAGAGCATGAGTTTTAAGTAATAATGCGTCAAGGGGGATTCAGTTAAGTCTGTTAGAGCATGAGTTTTAAGTAATAATGCGTCAAGGGGGATTCAGTTAAGTCTGTTAGAGCATGAGTTTTAAGTAATAATGCGTCAAGGGGGATTCAGTTAAGTCTGTTAGAGCATGAGTTTTAAGTAATAATGCGTCAAGGGGGATTCAGTTAAGTCTGTTAGAGCATGAGTTTTAAGTAAGTAATAATGCGTCAAGGGGGATTCAGTTAAGTCTGTTAGAGCATGAGTTTTAAGTAATAATGCGTCAAGGGGGATTCAGTTAAGTCTGTTAGAGCAGAGCATGAGTTTTAAGTAATAATGCGTGCGTCAAGGGGGATTCAGTTAAGTCTGTTAGTCTGTTAGAGCATGAGTTTTAAGTAATAATGCGTCAAGGGGGATTCAGTTAAGTCTGTTAGAGCATGAGTTTTAAGTAATAATGCGTCAAGGGGGATTCAGTTAAGTCTGTTAGAGCATGAGTTTTAAGTAATAATGCGTCAAGGGGGATTCAGTTAAGTCTGTTAGAGCATGAGTTTTAAGTAATAATGCGTCAAGGGGGATTCAGTTAAGTCTGTTAGAGCATGAGTTTTAAGTAATAATGCGTCAAGGGGGATTCAGTTAAGTCTGTTAGAGCATGAGTTTTAAGTAATAATGCGTCAAGGGGGATTCAGTTAAGTCTGTTAGAGCATGAGTTTTAAGTAATAATGCGTCAAGGGGGATTCAGTTAAGTCTGTTAGAGCATGAGTTTTAAGTAATAATGCGTCAAGGGGGATTCAGTTAAGTCTGTTAGAGCATGAGTTTTAAGTAATAATGCGTCAAGGGGGATTCAGTTAAGTCTGTTAGAGCATGAGTTTTAAGTAATAATGCGTCAAGGGGGATTCAGTTAAGTCTGTTAGAGCATGAGTTTTAAGTAATAATGCGTCAAGGGGGATTCAGTTAAGTCTGTGTTAGAGCATGAGTTTTAAGTAATAATGCGTCAAGGGGGATTCAGTTAAGTCTGTTAGAGCATGAGTTTTAAGTAATAATGCGTCAAGGGGGATTCAGTTAAGTCTGTTAGAGCATGAGTTTTAAGTAATAATGCGTCAAGGGGGATTCAGTTAAGTCTGTTAGAGCATGAGTTTTAAGTAATAATGCGTCAAGGGGGATTCAGTTAAGTCTGTTAGAGCATGAGTTTTAAGTAATAATGCGTCAAGGGGGATTCAGTTAAGTCTGTTAGAGCATGAGTTTTAAGTAATAATGCGTCAAGGGGGATTCAGTTAAGTCTGTTAGAGCATGAGTTTTAAGTAATAATGCGTCAAGGGGGATTCAGTTAAGTCTGTTAGAGCATGAGTTTTAAGTAATAATGCGTCAAGGGGGATTCAGTTAAGTCTGTTAGAGCATGAGTTTTAAGTAATAATGCGTCAAGGGGGATTCAGTTAAGTCTGTTAGAGCATGAGTTTTAAGTAATAATGCGTCAAGGGGGGGATTCAGTTAAGTCTGTTAGAGCATGAGTTTTAAGTAATAATGCGTCAAGGGGGATTCAGTTAAGTCTGTTAGAGCATGAGTTTTTTAAGTAATAATGCGTCAAGGGGGATTCAGTTAAGTCTGTTAGAGCATGAGTTTTAAGTAATAATGCGTCAAGGGGGATTCAGTTAAGTCTGTTAGAGCATGAGTTTTAAGTAATAATGCGTCAAGGGGGATTCAGTTAAGTCTGTTAGAGCATGAGTTTTAAGTAATAATGCGTCAAGGGGGATTCAGTTAAGTCTGTTAGAGCATGAGTTTTAAGTAATAATGCGTCAAGGGGGATTCAGTTAAGTCTGTTAGAGCATGAGTTTTAAGTAATAATGCGTCAAGGGGGATTCAGTTAAGTCTGTTAGAGCATGAGTTTTAAGTAATAATGCGTCAAGGGGGATTCAGTTAAGTTAAGTCTGTTAGAGCATGTCTGTTGAGCATGAGTTTTAAGTAATAATGCGTCAAGGGGGATTCAGTTAAGTCTGTTAGAGCATGAGTTTTAAGTAATAATGCGTCAAGGGGGATTCAGTTAAGTCTGTTAGAGCGTCATGAGTTTTAAGTAATAATGCGTCAAGGGGGATTCAGTTAAGTCTGTTAGAGCATGAGTTTTAAGTAATAATGCGTCAAGGGGGATTCAGTTAAGTCTGTTAGAGCATGAGTTTTAAGTAATAATGCGTCAAGGGGGATTCAGTTAAGTCTGTTAGAGCATGAGTTTTAAGTAATAATGCGTCAAGGGGGATTCAGTTAAGTCTGTTAGAGCATGAGTTTTAAGTAATAATGCGTCAAGGGGGATTCAGTTAAGTCTGTTAGAGCATGAGTTTTAAGTAATAATGCGTCAAGGGGGATTCAGTTAAGTCTGTTAGAGCATGAGTTTTAAGTAATAATGCGTCAAGGGGGATTCAGTTAAGTCTGTTAGAGCATGAGTTTTAAGTAATAATGCGTCAAGGGGGATTCAGTTAAGTCTGTTAGAGCATGAGTTTTAAGTAATAATGCGTCAAGGGGGATTCAGTTAAGTCTGTTAGAGCATGAGTTTTTAAGTAATAATGCGTCAAGGGGGATTCAGTTAAGTCTGTTAGAGCATGAGTTTTAAGTAATAATGCGTCAAGGGGGATTCAGTTAAGTCTGTTAGAGCATGAGTTTTAAGTAATAATGCGTCAAGGGGGATTCAGTTAAGTCTGTTAGAGCATGAGTTTTAAGTAATAATGCGTCAAGGGGGATTCAGTTAAGTCTGTTAGAGCATGAGTTTTAAGTAATAATGCGTCAAGGGGGATTCAGTTAAGTCTGTTAGAGCATGAGTTTTAAGTAATAATGCGTCAAGGGGGATTCAGTTAAGTCTGTTAGAGCATGAGTTTTAAGTAATAATGCGTCAAGGGGGATTCAGTTAAGTCTGTTAGAGCATGAGTTTTAAGTAATAATGCGTCAAGGGGGATTCAGTTAAGTCTGTTAGAGCATGAGTTTTAAGTAATAATGCGTCAAGGGGGATTCAGTTAAGTCTGTTAGAGCATGAGTTTTAAGTAATAATGCGTCAAGGGGGATTCAGTTAAGTCTGTTAGAGCATGAGTTTTAAGTAATAATGCGTCAAGGGGGATTCAGTTAAGTCTGTTAGAGCATGAGTTTTAAGTAATAATGCGTCAAGGGGGATTCAGTTAAGTCTGTTAGAGCATGAGTTTTAAGTAATAATGCGTCAAGGGGGATTCAGTTAAGTCTGTTAGAGCATGAGTTTTAAGTAATAATGCGTCAAGGGGGATTCAGTTAAGTCTGTTAGAGCATGAGTTTTAAGTAATATGCGTCAAGGGATTCAGTTAAGTCTGTTAGATTCAGTTAAGTCTGTTAGAGCATGAGTTTTAAGTAATAATGCGTCAAGGGGGATTCAGTTAAGTCTGTTAGAGCATGAGTTTTAAGTAATAATGCGTCAAGGGGGATTCAGTTAAGTCTGTTAGAGCATGAGTTTTAAGTAATAATGCGTCAAGGGGGATTCAGTTAAGTCTGTTAGAGCATGAGTTTTAAGTAATAATGCGTCAAGGGGGATTCAGTTAAGTCTGTTAGAGCATGAGTTTTAAGTAATAATGCGTCAAGGGGGATTCAGTTAAGTCTGTTAGAGCATGAGTTTTTAAGTAATAATGCGTAAAGTAAGAGCATGCGTCAAGGGGGATTCAGTTAAGTCTGTTAGAGCATGAGTTTTAAGTAATAATGCGTCAAGGGGGATTCAGTTAAGTCTGTTAGAGCATGAGTTTTAAGTAATAATGCGTCAAGGGGGATTCAGTTAAGTCTGTTAGAGCATGAGTTTTAAGTAATAATGCGTCAAGGGGGATTCAGTTAAGTCTGTTAGAGCATGAGTTTTAAAGTAAGCATAAATAATGCGTCAAGGGGGATTCAGTTAAGTCTGTTAGAGCATGAGTTTTAAGTAATAATGCGTCAAGGGGGATTCAGTTAAGTCTGTTAGAGCATGAGTTTTAAGTAATAATGCGTCAAGGGGGATTCAGTTAAGTCTGTTAGAGCATGAGTTTTAAGTAATAATGCGTCAAGGGGGATTCAGTTAAGTCTGTTAGAGCATGAGTTTTAAGTAATAATGCGTCAAGGGGGATTCAGTTAAGTCTGTTAGAGCATGAGTTTTAAGTAATAATGCGTCAAGGGGGATTCAGTTAAGTCTGTTAGAGCATGAGTTTTAAGTAATAATGCGTCAAGGGGGATTCAGTTAAGTCTGTTAGAGCATGAGTTTTAAGTAATAATGCGTCAAGGGGGATTCAGTTAAGTCTGTTA
Source organism: Actinostola sp. cb2023 (assembly GCA_033675265.1). NCBI lineage: Eukaryota > Metazoa > Cnidaria > Anthozoa > Actiniaria > Actinostolidae > Actinostola > Actinostola sp. cb2023. The sequence continues at coordinate 26,348 of JAUJYZ010000898.1, read as the reverse complement.
GAGCATGAGTTTTAAGTAATAATGCGTCAAGGGGGATTCAGTTAAGTCTGTTAGAGCATGAGTTTTAAGTAATAATGCGTCAAGGGGGATTCAGTTAAGTCTGTTAGAGCATGAGTTTTAAGTAATAATGCGTCAAGGGGGATTCAGTTAAGTCTGTTAGAGCATGAGTTTTAAGTAATAATGCGTCAAGGGGGATTCAGTTAAGTCTGTTAGAGCATGAGTTTTAAGTAATAATGCGTCAAGGGGGATTCAGTTAAGTCTGTTAGAGCATGAGTTTTAAGTAATAATGCGTCAAGGGGGATTCAGTTAAGTCTGTTAGAGCATGAGTTTTAAGTAATAATGCGTCAAGGGGGATTCAGTTAAGTCTGTTAGAGCATGAGTTTTAAGTAATAATGCGTCAAGGGGGATTCAGTTAAGTCTGTTAGAGCATGAGTTTTAAGTAATAATGCGTCAAGGGGGATTCAGTTAAGTCTGTTAGAGCATGAGTTTTAAGTAATAATGCGTCAAGGGGGATTCAGTTAAGTCTGTTAGAGCATGAGTTTTAAGTAATAATGCGTCAAGGGGGATTCAGTTAAGTCTGTTAGAGCATGAGTTTTAAGTAATAATGCGTCAAGGGGGATTCAGTTAAGTCTGTTAGAGCATGAGTTTTAAGTAATAATGCGTCAAGGGGGATTCAGTTAAGTCTGTTAGAGCATGAGTTTTAAGTAATAATGCGTCAAGGGGGATTCAGTTAAGTCTGTTAGAGCATGAGTTTTAAGTAATAATGCGTCAAGGGGGATTCAGTTAAGTCTGTTAGAGCATGAGTTTTAAGTAATAATGCGTCAAGGGGGATTCAGTTAAGTCTGTTAGAGCATGAGTTTTAAGTAATAATGCGTCAAGGGGGATTCAGTTAAGTCTGTTAGAGCATGAGTTTTAAGTAATAATGCGTCAAGGGGGATTCAGTTAAGTCTGTTAGAGCATGAGTTTTAAGTAATAATGCGTCAAGGGGGATTCAGTTAAGTCTGTTAGAGCATGAGTTTTAAGTAATAATGCGTCAAGGGGGATTCAGTTAAGTCTGTTAGAGCATGAGTTTTAAGTAATAATGCGTCAAGGGGGATTCAGTTAAGTCTGTTAGAGCATGAGTTTTAAGTAATAATGCGTCAAGGGGGATTCAGTTAAGTCTGTTAGAGCATGAGTTTTAAGTAATAATGCGTCAAGGGGGATTCAGTTAAGTCTGTTAGAGCATGAGTTTTAAGTAATAATGCGTCAAGGGGGATTCAGTTAAGTCTGTTAGAGCATGAGTTTTAAGTAATAATGCGTCAAGGGGGATTCAGTTAAGTCTGTTAGAGCATGAGTTTTAAGTAATAATGCGTCAAGGGGGATTCAGTTAAGTCTGTTGAAGTGATATCCATAAAATGGCAGCCGAAAACTGCCGACACATATCTGTTTACGTTCCACAGGCCTGTCCACAATGCAATGCAAAAAAATGTTGTGACTTTAAAAATTTGAGTGTACTGGTATAAACTTCTGTATTTCAAAAGTAGTAGAAGTTAAACTCCAAAATGCTAATTTGTTCTTGATAGCTAGTTCAGTCCTTTTTATTTTGACTTTTTCCTCAGGTTCTAAGTCGATCAGATAACTGTACTATGGTGCTACCGTGGTACACACGGGGGTACACAGACTACGAAGATGAAACTACTACCGAGACTAATTACACAGTCAACAACCCGCATTACGACGAACTGCCGGTTTTTCCAGCAATTTCGCCCGCCTTTGCGGGATCTCTACGAAGTTCAGTATCGACAAATAGGACTATCATGAGAATCAATTCTCAAGAACATGAAGAAGACACAGCTACTGGATGTTGCGAATCGTTGTTGAAGCCCTTTAAAAGGTTTAGAAAACGTTTTGCAAGTGAGAGGAAGAAAGACGACGATGAAGCAAGTAATTTGTATGGTAGTATGTCGTCGTTAAAGTTCAGCGAAGCGTTGGATTATTTTGACAATCTGTATTAGCTTATTGAGATCGACATGTGTAGTTACCTAGCAACACTGCATCAAGGGACCCCTCCCCCTCAGATATCGACAACAGATCTGTGTGATATATGATCGCGCTTTCCCTCTCTTCTTTCCTCCCCCTCCCCCTCCCCTTAGGGCCAAGTACGTATACACAAACAAGAGCCGTGTGTTGAATCAATTACACCCAGAATAACAAACGTTTATTGAGAATTAACGTCAAGAGGTCATCACCATAGGAGCATGCGCACCTTACTCAGTTAGCGCAAAGTTCTGATTATAAGCCCTGGGCTTATACGACTTTGTTAGGGGTTTTGTAACGGATGGGGAAGGTCTTTCGAGGTCAAGGTATTCAAAGCCTGGGTCGGCCGTAATGATTTACCGCTCACTGAACTGAGATTCACACGATCGATTTTCTCTTTTAATTAATGAATAAAAACTGAGATCAATATAGAGCCGTGATTACAGACTTAACTAGTATGATCAACTACTGCGTTAAACGATTACATGCACATGGCCGACTCTAAAGCTGATCTAAATCACAATAAGAAATGGATCTCTATAATTGACCCCCAGTAAATACTGACACATACCCTGAACAAAAGTTCTTTTCTTGAAATAGGTGATATAAAACGTTTATACGATTAAATACAAGATGATATATTCTAAATCTAAACTGATATTATTATGATTTTTGAAAAACACACGAGTTCAAATTTTAATCCCAAATTACATGAGAAAACATATAATTACCATTAATAATATTCATGAACAAATTACCTGTAGTTACGTACACCCTAGTGTAGATTACCTTGTAATTGCACTATAGTGCAACACCGCATGCTCTTAGCCAATCAGAATCGATCATTTATTGCACAATAGTGCAACACCGCATGCTCTTAGCCAATCAGAATCGATCATTTATTGCACAATAGTGCAACACCGCATGCTTTTAGCCAATCAGAATCGATCATTTATTGCACAATAGTGCAACACCGCATGCTCTTAGCCAATCAGAATCGATCATTTATTGCACAATAGTGCAACACCGCATGCTCTTAGCCAATCAGAATCGATCATTTATTGCACAATAGTGCAAACACCGCATGCTCTTAGCACCAATCAGAATCAGATCATTTGTTTTTTTCATGAATATTTAGAGTTAACGCCCTCTTTGCTCGTGAGTTTTCGGTATTTACCTGCACGAGTTCACTAACAATGAACGAGAAATTTAAATTCTGCACGAGGCGTAGCCGTGTGTAGCATGAGAAAATTTGGAGTTCATTGTTAGTGAACGAGTGAAGGTAAAATCCCGATAACTCACGAGCAAAGAGGGCGTTTACATATTTATTATTCAATTTGAATGCATTGCGGGGGCAAGCTCATACTAACTAATACTAACACCGTGGCAAGCTAATACTAACTAATACTGACACCGTGGCAAGCTAATACTAACTAATACTAACACCGTGGCAAGCTAATACTAACTAATACTAACACCGTGGCAAGCTAATACTAACTAATACTAACACCGTGGTGTAAAGAATTTACACCACAGCTTTTACACCACAATAATGACGTCGCCACGGTTGTCACGTCATAACCACACATCACGTGGTGCAAATCAACCAACCAGAAGATCGGAATTTGTACAATGTATGAAAATTGAATAATAAAATGATATAACACAGGTATACAACTGATTCTGTCAAGTGAAAAAGAGAAGATGGCACAGTTTCATTAGCGCAGTTTCATTTCAGTTGATTTTAATGACAAAGAATCATGAAATCTACCCCAGCGAGCTCCTTTATTATCATATATATTCCCTAAATATTGCCCATTGAGATTAGAGGAATGACAGTTACTGTACCACCAGGCACCGGTAAACATAACGGCACAATTACCACTCGATATGTCGTTATCTCTATCCTTTCGTACTAAAAGCCATGTTATTATGATCGGCCAACGAGTCCCCAGCAGTACCTGAATACGAGCCTACACTCAGTCTGTACTTGTCTGATTCATCGCCAAACCGAAAACTACCATATTTGGCATACTTCCAGGTTCCACTCCAGTCCTCAAGCTCGACGCGAAGACTCGACGCTTTTGTTGCTGTCAGTCGATGAATGTAGTCGTTCCCCAACCAAAACTCACCATTCAGGTTTCCAAACCTGTTTTGTATTGTTGCCAGTTGCGATAGAAGCCCACTGATCCATCTTGTCTTCTTTGGAACACTGTCCACCCCCCACCGTCAGTTGTCATGTCACAGTAGACTTGAAAGGCACCTTGGTTCGTCAGGTATTGATACCCTGTACACACCGCTACGTTCTCTCCTCTTTATAGTCTCTGCCCGTTCTCTTGGATAACTTGACAGTCAGCATTGTTGTAGTATCCCGTATCAGTACACCCAGCACTGGTAGCAGTCTCCACCCAGGAGTCTTTATAGATCAAGTCTCTTAGAGCAGAAGAGTCTTTTCACTTCTATCTGCCAGGCAAGGATCTCCGGTCTCTACGATGACTTGAGGGTCGCCTTTGGCAGTCAGAACTAGATTTGGTACCTCGAGTATACCCCCAGGCAACTGGAGACATTCACCTCTTGTCCCTGCGATTAATAGAACCGGGATATCCCATCTTTTGTCAAAATATTCTCAGCTAGTCTTATATACTAACACCAGCAATTTCTAGTCAATGAACCCAATTGCTTTAGATTTCAGTGATCTTAGGACTTTGGATGTCCCGTCACGTGACACGGGGAGTGTAATGTCTGATACCCTTTTCGAGATTTGGTTCTCTATTTAATAAGTCAGTTTCGTGGACGAAAGTGCATTCCAAAGTTCGCTTTTTGTCCGGTTGGATACCTCGAGTCACTTTGTGACAGGGATCTCTTGAGTCCTATCATAAAAGTTGATCTGCCAAATGGGTACGAACCACCACAGCCACCATGAACCGTTCACTTATCAACACAAACGCCAGAGGTCGTGGATATACCTCGAGGAAGACCGGAGGGGTTCGACGAAACGAATACTTATGTGCCGGAAGTATTCCCAGTTGGATACCGAGGACAGGGTCCGTCCGTCCCGGATTGCTGATAAATCCCGAATTGTCCTCTTTTACCTGTTTTGCCTGGACTTCTCCCCATACGACCCGGGTAGCCTCGTTTCCGCTTTCTGGCCTGGTTTCCCCTACGACCGGGTAGTCCGCGTGTCCCTCTTTTCCAGCTGGACCCGGAGGGCCGGGCTTAGGGGACCCAATGTTTCGAAGCTTGTAGGGTTAATACAAACATTAGCTAACTTTTCGTTCATTTATCTTGTAAGTTGATCTTTCAGCCTTTCATTTGTCTCATTCAACTCCAATGAAGTACACTGGTGTGCTTTGCTAGATGATCGCTGAATGGTCTCTCGTTTGTCCCTTGTATTTTGTTCTTTCCTTCTTGAATAAAGACGATTTCCGTGACGGCTGCATTCATGTTGTTGTTGTGTGTCGAGGTCATCATCTTGTTCTCCAACGTGTCATTCTTGTGTTTTGATCCTTGAGCATCAGTTCGATGCGTACGAAAAACTCACCACAGCACAAAAACACAGCTACTATTGAAACAATGACAAGTGATCTTAGAAGATGAGCCCGACATGGACGATTTTATCAGCCATTTTGACGAAAACGAAATCAAAAGTAGCAAACGAGTGTGTTCAGGAAGACATACCAAGACAGAGTGAGGAAGTGATTCTGAGGTTTCTGAAACCTAATCGTTTTACAAGCTAGTCAAGAGTGATATGAGACACGTCCATCAGTTGGAAATTAACCCAGGGGCTATTCAGAGGGAAGAGGGGGACGGGAGATCCACTGAATTGGCCCTGGGTTTACGAGGATGAGACCTGTCAGGGATATATTGTATACTTGCAGTGGCAATGACCTTCCAACTTGTTTTATTCGCCGGGAAATGTCTTGATGATGATGATGATGTGGGTGGACTGGGAAAAAAAAACGCCCCATTTTCAATCTTTAGAAGTTCCGTTGGAAAGTACAATTTCACAAAAACAAGCACAAAAACACAGCTACTATTGAAACAATGACAATGATCTTAGAAGATGAGTCGATCCTGGACGATTTTATCAGTCATTTGACGAAAACGAAATCAAAAGTAGCAAAACGAGTGTTTCAGGAAGGAAGACATGCCAAGACAGAGTGAGGAAGAAAACGTAACGTCACTAATAAAATGACGGGGAGTGAAACTAAGATCAGTGATCGATTCTCAGCCAATCAGTGAAGAGAATCATGGAAAATCCTTTGTAACATGCTCGTAACGTTACTTTTGGTCAGCATGCAGTTAATCGCTGACAGCTATCAAAACATTACTCTCCCTCCCCTCCCTTGAGAGTCTTTTCAGCAAAAACATTGAACATTTCTGACATAAATTTCCGTACACGACATCAGTTTCCTTTTAGATTTTGCGTTTGTTTTGAATCATGTTGTCTTTGAACAGTTAAATGTACTTTCAGCAGTTACAGAAGGGTACAGCATTGTCATTTTGAGAAAGAAAGGAGTAGGAAAAACATTTTATTAAGAGGAGATTTTTACGAACGCGCGTATTGAGCGCCAAAAACCAATAGCATGGAGAATACGTTTTGTACAAGGCTAAAAACTGCTTTAGCAAAGAGTTCAAGTTATTTGGGATGGTTTTTGACCGGTAAAAGTGAAATTAGAGTGTTAATCCAAAGTGAAAATTTGATTTGAAAACTGTCCACATGGGCTAGATCTGTATATTTGTAGTATTGCTGATGTACTTTCCCTGAATTAGCTCAAATTTGAAACAAAAAGCAGGAAAATGGCTTTGTACAACGCTAAAAACAGCTATAAACAGCCAATTTTTTGATAGTTTGTGCTTAGTTAAAATAAAATTAGAGTGTTAATCCAAAGCGAAAAATCGAAAGTCAAAACTGTTCAAAAGCGCTCGTTTTTGGCGCTTTTCGCGGATATTCCGCGCGATGTTCAAATAAATATCCTCTTAAGGCAAATATAGCCTGCGTTGATCCGAACTGCAAATCATAAACGAGGAAACTGGAGAGAAAGGTCGAAAGGGTTGTTCCTGACAGCATCAACTGACTTGCATGCGGCGATCGCGGCGACCCACATCGACGGACGAAACTGTCACACTGTACAAAAAAATAAAATAAAGTGCAATTAAATACATGAAGGATACTTGAGCTTTCACATACGAGGCGTCCAAAGATAATCACTTTCGCTGGACTGAGGCCTAGTTTATTATAATGAAAAGCGTACACATACGTACGTTTCGTCTACCCAGACGTGATGTTTTCTCAGGAAAATGAAAACACAAGGACCGTATTAAGTCTGTTAAAACAGCAAGCAAGACAAGTCCTTTAGTACTTTTCCCGGTACTTTTGTAGGCAAGCAGCAAGCACCATCAACAACAACAATAAACTCAGTATTTTTACGCTTATTAAACAATAAACTCATTTCGTAAGCCGGGTAAGGCATTATTTCGCCTCTACGCTAAAAGTGGAATCATGAACATACAAAACAAATGATAAAAGTCAAGAAAAAAATATGCAGAAAAATTGTATTTTTCACTTACAGACCTTACAAGGGGTGGATCGCCATCGGCGATCGAAACTGTTCGTAAAAACCGTCGGCCTCCATATTTTTCTACGTACGAAACCCGGGCTGTGATCGGCTGTTCCTAGCAACAGTGATGTTCCTAGCAATCTGACGCGGATTGTCGAAAGGGTCTTACAAGTTTCACTCCCGTCACTTTATTTAGGCAACTATATTTATTCAGTATTGATGAGCCCGCGCGACGATTTATTGTGGAAAAACCGCAAAAAACGTCATCATCAGCAAACACAGGAATCCCAATATAACTGATGAGCCCGCGCGCGCAATAACCCAAAACCTCGCAAAACGCGTCATCACCACAGGCAGCACAGTTTCTGCCGTGCTCCCTTGGTCCATCCTCGGAAATTAAACCCAAGGGGTTATTCAGTGGGTCCGAGGGAGAGGGGGAAGGGAGAAAAAAGGAAGCACTTACACCTCCCCCTCGAGCTCTGATCCCATGCATGGTTTGAGGGGATACTCTTATCCAAAAAGCTCTTATGGTGCTCGTCGTACCGCTTTCCCTATGTTTTTACTTTAAACATTGGAAGTGTGCTACCGCTTAGGGTGTTTAAACCTAAAGTGAGGTAGAGTTATTGTGGTACTTCTTGAGGGCCGGTATTTGTCCCGTAAAACACGTGTCAGGAGAATCGCGAGCCCACCACTCTTTAGCTTTATATGGAAGATACTCCGGGAATTATTGTTGCAGATATCGGCTAGTAGGCTGACACTAGCTGGGTCTTATGTGTACAAAAACAATATTCTAAGCGACGATCGATATGAAATAGAGTTTGATATGCCTTACAAAAAGCAAATTACGCGCAAATGTCGTAGTTTGCGTCACCGCTGTGCACAACTTAATTATATTTGTGATTAATCAGGGCATACGGCTTGCTGTCGACCCGCTGACACGTATGGGGTCCGTCCCATGGTCAGCGGTCGAAACCGAACCGTTTGATAATAAATTCAGGCTACGCCGCACAAACTCGGAGTTACAAAAATGATAGGAGAAGCACATTAATGTAATAATATATAATAAAAAACACTACAATCAAATTATCATATTGCACGTAACTTAAAAAATGATTCTTTGAAATATCCTTAATGAAGTAAAGTTTAACATGGGCTTAAGTTCTTACATTTTCACATGCACAATTTCACTAAAGTCTTTGTTACACGGTGAAACTTTTTCGTGAAACAGTGCGAGGACAGTTTCACCGCGTACTCGTTGTTAAATTCTGTCTCACCAATCTCCGGCTTCGGTATAATAATTTCTAGTTGCTATGCCAGGAGGGAGGGGGTGTGACTCTATTGTTCTCGAATTAGCATTTTTCACTTACTCATACCTACCAGTGTGACGTCACGGTTCGCTGGAAGACGAAATTTCAATTGGTCATGGGCGGCCAGTAACTAACTGGTCTTCTTTATGGCCGACTATAAAACGCTCAATATTTGTTAAGATCTTCGTGTACAGTGTATGCGATATGTAAATAAAAAAATAGTTTCTAGAGGTATTAATGTAATAAGAAAATCTCTATCTTGCAAAGATACAAAGATCCAGAGCAATGTACATCCACCATATTCCACACAGTCCATGATCATTACCTTCTAAGTAGAACCTCCTTTTTTGAAAGTGACCATTACTTAATTTAGCTTCTCCATAAAGCCGAGATCTTTACCCGTCGAAATGTCGGGCTCCATTTTGAATGTTCGTGTATTTTTTTTAAAAAAAAAATCCCCTCTTTGCATTTTTTATCTCGATAACCATCAAGACTAAAAAAAATACCAATAGCAGGGAATAGTTTTGTACAAGGCTAAAACAGCTTTAGCAAAGAGTTCAAGTATTTGGATGGTTTGACGCGTTAAAAGTGAAATTAGAGTGTTATCCAAAGTGAACATCTTCATTGAAAGCTGTCCACAGGGGCTAGATCGATATTACTATTATTGTGTTTTCCCCTGAATAGCCTTTGAAACAAAAAGCAGTGAGAGGAAAAAGGTTTGTACAAAAGCCTAAAACAGTTTGAAACAGACAATTTACTTTGTTTTAATAGTTTGTGCTTGGTTAAAATACAATCACAGCGACAATCGAAAGTCAACTATGTTCAAAAGCGCTCGTTGTTGGCGCTTTTCTGCGGATATTACGCGATGTTCAAAGAAACTATCTCTTACAGCAAACTAAAAAAAGCATAGACACTCGTTACACGAAGATATTAACAGAATATTGAGCGTTTAATAGTCGGCATGAAGAAGACCAATCTGGCCGCCATATGAAAATTCGTGTCCAGCGAGTCATGACGTCACACTGGTAGGTATGAGTGGGTCATTTCGACAACAATAGAAGTCACCTCCTCCTCCTGACTATGCCCTTTATCGAAGCCGGTCAGGCGCGCGAAAATTTACAACATGGCGCGGGTACGATGGAAGAAGACGTGTGATCTTGCCGTTTTTATTGATTGTTAGAGGCTATGGAGGATAACGAAACTGAACCAGTTGAACAACAGATAAAGCGCATTAGAGATTTTCATAAATCTGATGAATCACACTTTGTGTATTAGCACTAACCAATTTTCCATTGGAGGTTTTTGTTGTCATAAATCTGCGTATTAGAATCACTCTACTTTTGTTGTCACGTATTTAGCACTAATCACTCTAACTTCCATTAGTGTTCTTTGTTGTGTTGCACGTGACTTACAGTGAATTCACACTTTAGTGTTCTTTGTATTTGAGTGAATCACACTTAGCATTTAGCACTAATAACACTCTAATTCGCATTGTTTCTTTGTTGTCACGTGGACAGTGAATCACACTTTAGTCGTATTTAGCTCTAATAGACTCTAATCCTGTGCTCTTTTGCTTGTCACTTGACTACACACACTTTAGCGTGTTTCACGGGTTGTCATGAGAATCACACAGGTCTAACTAATAACTCTAACCATTGTGTTCTTTGTTGGTCAATGACTACAGTGAAATCACACTTTAGCGTATTTAGCGTGTTTTTTGGTAGTGGACTAATAAAAAGATTTATTTTGGGTTTAAGAAATTATAAAGACTGTGCGTAACTATAATTGGAGATTAAGTCTAATTCGGTGTGATTTTTAAACTCGCTCGTATCGCGTCAAAAACACTCGGATATTTCTGCATTTAACAATGTAATAACTCAAACCATAGTAGGCTTTTAAGGTGGTTCCAGCATAATGAATGACCGGTTTGCCGTATTTTTTAACTCGCTCGCTCCGCGTCAATATTGCTTTTTTTTGATTTTCTTACTTTTTTCATAACATTATTCAAATACTAATTGTGCAACACATTACTAAGCCTTTCTGGACGGTGTATTCAAAATTATCAATTGTAAGCCGCGTTGTGAATGCCAGCTGATATTCAAACGACACTATTTTCACTAAAACTGCTGCCACGCGTTTTCCTCGTACGATTTTTTTTAAAACTTAGTGAATAGAACCTTTGAGGTCCCTAGTAATGTTCTGACGAGGTAAGAAGAAAAAATTGATCGAGCCGAAGTCACGTAACAACCGAAAGGTTCAAATTTCGACAACAAAAATATGAAACTGGTGTGTGTGGGCTTATAATAATATTCATAAAAAAACCCTGTAGTTTGCGCACTATAGTGTAGATTAACCCTGTAATTTATTACACTGCAGTGCAAATTAACGTTTAATTGCATGCTCTTAGCCAATTAGAATTCGAGAATGTTTTACATGAATATAATGATAACACGATAATATAATACAGTAGAACTGATTCTGCCCAAAAGATAAAGAGAAATATGGCGCAGTAGTTCAATGGTGTAGTTTCATTTCAGTTGATTTAATGACAAAATAACCGTGAAATCAAGTCAGCAAGCCCTTTAGGACTATTTACATTCCCTAAATATTGCCAATTGAGATTAGAGGCATGACAGTTATTAATACCACCATGCACAGTAAACGAAACGAAACGCGCACAATTTACCACTCGATAGGTTCGTTATCTCTATCCTTCGCTACTAAAAGCATGTTATTATGTCTCTCAACGAGTCCTCAACAGTACATGAAAACGAGCCTACACTCCAGTCTGTAATGTCTGATTTCGTCGCCAATACTAAAACTACCATATTTGTATTACCTCTGGTTCCACTCCAGTCCTCAAGCTCGACGCGAAGACTCGACGCTTTTGTTGCTGTCAGTCGATGAATTGTAGTCGTTCCCCAACCAAAACTCGCCATTCAGGTTTTCCAAAAAAACCTGGTTTGTATTGTTGCCAGTTGCGATAGAAGTCCACTGATCCATCTTGTCTTCTTTGGAACAACATGTCCATCCCCACCGTCAGTGTCATGTCACAGCTAGACTTGAAAAAGGGCACTTGTCGTCAGGTATTACTGTGTACACACCCGCTACGTCTCTCCCCAGTCTTGTAAATCTCTGCGCAGTCTCTTTGTGAATGGTCAGCATGTTGTAGTATCCGTATCAAATACCCCAGAACTTGTAAGCAGTGCACACGAACACACCAGAGTCTGTTTTTCTCAAATCTCTTAGAATCAAAAGAACCAATTTACTTCATGTATGCCAGCAGGAAGAACGCCGGTCCTTTCTCCAGCTGATGACTGCTGAGGGCTCGCCTTTGGCAGTACAATTCAGAACGCCGTCGGTCTACTGTTCTCCATGCTGATGACTGGCTGAGGGAGTTCGCCTTTGGCAGCGCAGTTCAGAACTACATTTGTTACAAGAATAGCTTTGTATGATTGCAGGTGGCTTAACAATGAAAACAGGCAACTGGACGACAGTCACATTGTCCCTTGCGATAAACAGAACCGAGGAGATTTTTTCAGCCTTACACATATACAAACCAGAATCATCTTTTGAGTTCTCAAAGATTCAGCTTTTGTCCATCTTTTAATAACAAACCGATTGCCCGATGCTATGAAAACCAATAGCCTTAGACCACGTGATCTTAGATTTAGGATGTCCCCGTCACGTGGGGACACGTAGGGAGTGTAATGTCACTTCCAATGTTTTGTAGATGGTCTTTATTTAAAGTCAGCGTGGACGAAAGTGACTTCCAAAGTCGCTCTGGTTTGTTCGTTGCCAAGAATGTGGAAGCCTTACCACTGATAGATCCCTGAGTCATTAGTTGTAAGTGTTTGATCTCAGTTCCCTTTTTGCTTCAATCAAATGTTGATTGTCAATGGGTAATGAAAACCGTTCACCTTACTCCACCCACAACACGCCAGGTCGTGGATAACCACTTGCAGAACAATGGAAGATGGCGAATGGCTTTCATGACGATCAAAATGAGGAGGCGAAACCATAATGATGGAGCTGCTAAGGAAGGACCGGGGATCTCCTTCAGTCCCGGCATACCTCGAGGGACCAGGAGCTCCGTTATGTCGGATTGCCTCTAAAGCCGCGAGGTCCTCGTTTTCCTGTTTTGCCGGGTTCCCTATACGAACGGGTAGTTCCGCGTGTCCTTCTTCAGATGGACCCGGAGGGCCCGGGCATGGGGACCCATGTTTCGAAGCTTGTAGGGTTAATACAACATAGCTAACTTTGTCGTTCATCATCTCTGCAAGTTGATCTTTCAGCCTTTCATTTGTCTGTTCAACTCCATTGAAGTAACTGGTGTTGCTTGCTAGATGATCGTGAAATGATGTCTCGTTTGTCCCTTGTATTTTTTTCGCACGTTTTGAATAAAAGACGATCTTCCGTGACGGCTGCATTCATGTTGTTGTTGTGTGTCGAGGGTCATCATCTTGTTCCCAACGTGTTCATTTCTGTGATGCTTTGGGTCCTTGAGCATCCAGTTCGATGCGTACGAACTCACCACAGCACAAAACCACAGCTACTATCGAAACCATGACAGTGATCTTAGAAGATGAGCCCGAACGGACGATTTTATCAGTCATTTTGACGAAACGAAACAAAAGTAGCAAACGAGACGAATATTTCAGGAAGGACATTGCCAGACAGAGTGAGAAGTGATTGAGGTTTCTGAAACATAATCGTTCCACAAGATTGTATTACGCGGCAGCCCATCTCGGAAATTAACCCCAGAGGTTATTCAGTGGATCCGAGGGAGAGGGGAAGGGAGAAAAAGGGAAGCACTTACCCCTCCCCCTCGAGCTCTGATCCATGCACTGCACATTCCAACGAATTATTTTCCAATATTTGACTGAGCATGCGCGTGAGTTATTTCCAGTGGTAGCAGGCCAAGTACGCTATGAGTAGAATCCAGAACCCAGTGTACCATCCTCGGGAGTTTGCCATACATTAATAGACGGTCGGTGGAAAAGAAAAACACAGGCCATATTTGGAAGTATTCCATAATCTATCTCTTTCACAGCATTGATATCAGGGTCGATCTCCTCATATGGACTGTGCATGGGTAATTAATCAGCATGAGTCTCTTTGGCCTTCGTGAAGTGGGGAAATGAGACTCTGCCCAGGTCAGTGTGGTTAATGTTGTGGTCAGCATGTACCCGCATCAACGTCAACAACTTATCGTACTAATCTACTCGAATAATCGATCCCCGCGAATATTATCGACCCTTTTTCGGTGCAAAAAAATGCAAGAATAAAACGCAGTATTCAAGTAAATAAGGTGATATTGAGATACCTGTGCGTCTTGCCAGTTTTTCCGCGTATACGCTTAGTGTCACTGTATGACATAAACGAAAAGCCTAGTAGGGTAGCTGCTACTTGATGGCCTAGGGGCAAAGAAGATATACTCGATGTTCCACGTCAAGTAGCATAGATTTAAATTAACGTTTTGCGATGATTGCATATTATATCTTTTTTTATCATACTTTGATTTTATCATTACACCGCTATATTTCACCGTAAATAATTAAATCAGTGTCAAATGATAAACAAACTTCTACATCCACTCGACACAAATTCTAAACTCAAAATTAGAGTACATTTTAAAGCAATTAAAAGTTAGATGTCGATAGTTAAAAATTGTTCTCCTTTTGACTAATTGATCGTGCCGTTCAACTTTCCCGCGAATCACACAAAGAGTCTCACCATGATGTTTGTACGAAACTTTCGACTGTTGTCATCATAAGAATCAAGCGGGGAGTGCCTTGCATGGATTGCATCCGAAAATTGTAAACAACATACAATAAGCTGAGTCTTGAAACGGCCGGTTTCGATATTAAGTATATATAGAAATTGAACTTAGAGTTTGTCGGCCTTCAAAGTATTGCGAATGCAAGAATAAATGAAAAAATGGTGAAAATACAAGAAAGGGAAAATGAGAGAAAAAACAAAACGAGTTTACAGTTCAATGCAGCAGACTTACTAATTAGAATTGTTGATCTAAACTTCGAGTCAATTTGTTGCCATGTTTCCAAATTTCTTTGCTCTAATCAACAAGGCTCGGTAAAAAACAATATACTATTTCAGTAGCGGGTAGTTTACAGTTTTAAAAACTGTGAATAATTAAACAAAGTAATTTTAATGAAGTCGTCGTATGTTATCAAACTGAATATGAAAGAGTAAAGTAACGCGGGGAGGCCCACTGTTTGAAAGAAAGAAAGCAAGGAAGAAAGCCACAAGCCTTCCCAAAACAAAAAGTAGTACATAAACCGACAAAATCCAACTTTACAGTGAGGTTCATCGACTGTCTTCACCGTTCAGGTGGTTGTAGTCATAATTCTCCTTCAAGGTTTGGTTACTCAGTTGAAATTTACTTGCGCCGAAAGATTGCATTTCTAAGTTTAAAGCTATAAAAAAATCAAGAACTAACTGCGATGAAAACATGGACTGCTTGGTTGTTGCACATTGGTCGGCGATGTTTAAAGCCGAACTCAAAACGATAAATGACTTTTTCTAAACTCCTATTTATACAAATAGACTCTGACAGCTTTTTCCGTGCTCGACATGCAGTAATACAGACGAAGGAAGTGACGAAAGCACCGACAAGGAAGTGTTGGAGAGCACGGAAGCCGTACCCTACACTTCTTCGTGCTGTCGTCCACTTCCTTCGTACTGTATTGCCTGAAACACGTGAGACGAAAAGCTGTCTCTATCTGCTGCTTTATTGTATATAGAATGATGAGAAAAAGGGCATGGAAAGTTGATGGGATCTGTTGTGTTTTTGAATCAACATTTTAGCGGATTTGAAGTGGCGCGCGCTACTGACGCCAGTACGCCCATCGAGCGCGCGCGCTCTGGTTTGTTTTTCTTTAGAATTTTGGATCAAACCAACAGCCGAAAAATAGCGTCATCAAAACCGTGCTCCCGTTCTCTGACACAGCACAGTTTTCAGCCAATCAGAGCGCGCGGATGACTTGGATATATAATAAAACTCAGTAATGCGAAGCTCAAATCACATGACAACTAAAACCACTCCGATATTCACTTCATATTAAAGTGATTTCCATAAAATGGAAAAATATCTGTTTACGTTGTCCACAGGCAAAATGGCCTGTCCATAAATGCAATGGAAAAAAATGTTGTGACTTTAAAATGTTCTTCTGTATTTTCAGAAGCTAGTAGAAGTTAAACTCCCAAAATGCTAAGATTAGTTCTTGATAGTTCAGTCCCTTGTTTTCAGGTTCTTCAGCATAACTATGTTACTATGGCGCTACCGTGGTACACACGGGGCTACACAGACTACGAAGATGAAACTACTACCCGGGAATAATACACAGTCAACAACCGCATTACGACGCGAACTGCCGGTTTTTCCAGCAATTTTCGTCCCGCCTTTGCGGGATCTCTACGAAGTTCAGTATCGACAAGCCAGGGACTATCCTGAGAATCAATTCTCAAGAACCTGAAGAAGACACAGCTACTGGATGTTTGCGAAATCGTGTTGAAGCCCTTTTAAAGGTTTAGAAAAACGTTGTTGCAAGCGAGAGGAAGAAAGACGACGATGAAGAAGATTCAAGCAATTGGTATGGTAGTATGTCGTCGTTAAAGTTCAGCGAAGCGTTGGATTATTTTGACATTCTGTATTAGCTTTATGAGATCGACATGTGTAGTTACCTAGGCAACACTGCTTCAAAGGGACCCTCCCCACCTCAGATATCGACAACAAGATATCTGTGTGATATATGATCGCGCTTTCCCCTCTTTTCTTTCCTCCCCCCTTCCCCTTCCTCTTAGGGCCAAATGCGTATCCACAAACAAGAGCCGTGGTTGAATCAATTCTATAGAATAACCAACGTTTATAGAGGATCAACGTCAAGAGGTCATCACAATAGGAGCCATGCGCACCTTACTCAGTTTAGCGCAAAGTTCTGATTATAAAACCCTGGGCTTATACGACTTTGTTAGGGGTTGTAACGCACTGGGGAAGGTCTTCGAGGTCAAAGGTATTCAAGCCTGGGTCAGGCCGTAATGGTTTTTACATCTCACTGAACTGAGATCCACACGATCTATTTTCTCTTTAATTAACTGAATAAAAACTGACATCTAATACAGAGAGATTACCAATACCATTATTATATTAAGGCAAGCTCTAGCAAATCAGAACAGTCGATATTGCTTTCGTTGAATATTATAAAGAGAAGATGGCACAGTTTCATGGTCGTAGTTTCATTTCAGTTGATTTTCAAGGACAAAGAACCACGAAATGCAGCCCAGCGAGCTCCTTTATCATTCTTGTATTCCAAAATATTGGCCCATTGAGATTAGAGGAATGACAGTTTATACTACCATCAGGCACCGGTATAAAGAAACGGCACAATGAATACTCCCGTGTATATCGTTATTCTCTATCCTTCGTACTAAATAGCCATGTTATTATGAGGTCTCAACGAGTCCACAGGCAGTACTTGAAATACGAGCCTACACTCAGTCTGTACTTGTCTGCTCCATCACCAACACTAAAACTACCCATATTTGGCTTACTTCTTGGTTCCTCCCCCAGTCCTCCAAATCTATGCGAAGACTCGACACTTTGTTGCTGTCAGTCAGATGAATGTTCTTAGTCGTTCCCCAACCAAAATCTCACCATTCAGGTTTCCAAAACCTGTTTTGTATTGTTGCCAGTTGCGATAGAAGTCTACTGATCCATCTTGTCTTCTTTGGAATGCAGTCCACCCACCACCGTCAGTGTCATGTTCACCAGTAGACTGAAAAGGCACCTGGTCGTCAGGTATACTGTGTACACACCGCTAAGTCTCTCCCCAGTCTTGTAAATCTTGCGCAGTCTCTTTGGTGAATGGTCAGCATTGTTGTAGTATCCGTTATCAAACTACCCAGCACTTGTAGCAGTGCACACGAACACACACAGAGTCTGTTTTTCTCAAATCTCTTAGAATCAAAGAACCGTCTTTTACTTCATATCTGCCAGCAGGACGAACGCCGTGTCTCTTTTTCTCCAGCTACGGGATGCGAAGAGGGTCGCCTTTGGCAGTGCAGTGTAGACATCCATTTGTGAGCAAGGAATAGCTTTTGTATGAGGGATGGTGGTTTAACAATGCAAAAACAGGGCAACTGGACGACAACAAGGAATGTCCATGCGATTACAGAACCGGAGGAGATTTGCAGCTTACACAAGTAAAGTACCAGAATCATCTTTTCAGTTCTCAAAAAGATAAGCGTCCATCTTTAATAACAACCACGGATTGCTAGGCACTGGAACAATAGCCTTAGAACACGTGATTCTTAGGTTCAGGATGTCCGTCACGGGACACGTAGGGAGTGTAATGTCATATCCAATCTTTCGTAGATTGGTCCTCTTATTTAAAGGCTTTCGTTTGACGAAAGTTGACTGCCAACAAGTCGCTCTGGTTTGTGTCGTTGCCGAGAATGTTGGATTGCCTTACACTGATAATACCCCTGAGGTGTTAGGTGTGACGTGTTTGATCTCCAGTTTTCCCATTGTTATTAAAATGTTGATCTGTCAAGGGTAAATGAAACCGTCACCCTTACTCCACACAACGCCAGGTCGTGGTCTATACCATTGCAGAAACAATGGAAAGATGAGGCGGACTCTGCTATTCATTGACGATCAAATGAGGAGGCGAAACCAATACTGATGAGAGCTGCCATAAGGAAGGACCGGGATCTCCCTTCAGGTTCCGGCATACCTCGAGGACCAGGATCTGCGTTTTGTCCCGGATTGCCTGTTAATCCGCGAGGTCCTAGTTTTACTGTTTTGAATGGTTTACCCATACCGGAACTCCGGGTAGTCTCGTTTCCCTCTTCTGCCTGGTTTCCCCATACGACCAGGGTAGTCTCGCGTGTTCCCCTTCCAGCTGGACCCGGAGGGCCGGGCATGGGGACCCAATTGTTGCGAAGCTCTGTAGGGTTTATTAATACAAAATTAGCACTCTAACTTTTCGTTCATCATCTTTGCAAGTGATCTTTCAGCCTTCATTTTGTCTGATCCAACTCCATTGAAAGTAACTGGTGTTTGCTTTGCTAGTATGATCGCTTGAATGGTGTCTCGTTTGTCCCTTGTATTTTGTTCTTTCCTTCTGAATAAAGACGATCTGTCCAGTGACGGCTGCATTCATGTTGTTGTGTGTCGTCAGAGGTCATCATCTTATTCTCAACGTGTTCATTCTTGTGTTTTGATCCTTGAGCATCAGTCGATGCGTTACGAACTATCACCACAGCACAAAAAACAACAGCTACTATTGATAACAAATGGACTAATGATCTTAGAAGATTGAGACCCGACTGGAAGATTTTATTCAGTCATCATTGCACCCCCACCCGTGAAACGAAATCAAAAGTAGCAAGGACGACGAGTATTTCAGGAAGGACGATGAGGGACGAAAGAGCGAGGAAGTGATTCTGAGGTTTCTGAAGCAACTAATCGTGTCAAAAGAGTATACGAGGCACGTCCATCCTCCAGGAAAATTAACTCAAGTGGTTATTCAGTGGATCCGAGGGAGAGTGGGGAAGGGAGAAAAAGGAAGCACCGTACCCCTCCCCCTCGAGCTTTGATCCATGCCACTGCACATTTGCCAACGAATTATTGTCCAATATTTGACTGAGCATGTGTGAGTTATTGGTAGCGGTCCCACGTACGGCATGAGTAGAATCCAGAAACCAGTGTACCCCCTCCGGGTGAGTTTTGCCATTAATTAATAGTCGGTTGGAAAGAAAAAACACATGACAGAAATAACTTTCGAATTCCAGTCATTTTCATATCCATCTCTTTCACAGCATGACATTAGGTCGATCTCCTTTAACGACTGTGCATGTGGGAATTAATCAGCAGGAGTCTCTTTAGGCCCTTCGTGAACGTGGGAAGTGAGACCTGCAAGGTCAGGTGTGGTTATGTGTGGTCATGCATTTGTAAACCGCATTAAGTTCACGAAATTATCGTAATTAACTAACTCGGAAGAATCGCTACCCGAGGAATATTCGACCCTTTTTCAGTGTGCAAAAAATGCAAGAATAAAAACGCAGTATTTCTAGTAAATAGGATAATTATTGAGATACTGTGCGTCTTGCCAGTTTTTCCTGCGTTATTACGGCTAGTCACTGATGACACAAACGAATAGCCTTAGTAGGGAATAGCGTCTACTGATGGCCTAGGGGCCAAGAAAGTATATACTCGAGGTTCTAACAGTCATGTAGCATAGATAGATTAATTAACGTGGCATGCGATGAAGATATTTATATCTTTGTGATTTATACTTTCTGTTATCATTTCACCGCTAATATTTTACCGTAAATAATTAAAATTCAGCCGTCAATATGGATAACACACCTTCTACCTCCAACTCGCCACACAAATCTTTAAAGTCAAAGGTTCGGTTTACATAGTTTAAAGCAATAAAAAAGTTAGCTGTCGATAGTTAAAATTGTTCTCCTCTTGGAATACCGTGATCGTGCCGTCAACTTTTCCCGCGAATCACACAAGAGGTTCGCGTGTATGAGTTGTACGAACTTTCGGAATGTCTTCATCATGTAAGTGAATTCAAGCGGGGGGTGGCCTTGCATGGATTGCATCCCGGCAATTGTTGAACAACATACAATAAGCTGAGTCTTGAAACTGCCTGTTTCGATAAAGTATATATAGAAATTGAACTAGAGTTGTCGGCCTTCAACGGTATTGCGAATGACAAGTTAAATGTAAAAAATGGTGAAAATACAAGAGAGGAAAATGATGAGACAACAAACAGTCTCAGTTCAATGCAGCAGATTTCTAATAGAATGTTTAATCTAAACTTCGAGCTAAATTTTTTGCTTCCAATTTTTGTTGCTCTATCAACATATGGCGGAGGTAAAAACCATTTCAACTTGTCTTCACTGGTTCTAGTCGTTTTTCTAGGTTTTATCATAAAACAGTATAATTGGAGTAGGGCTACGTACAGTGTACAGTAGTTTTAAAAACTTGACTAATAAACAAAGTAATTAATGAAGTCGTGCGTATTTATCAAACTGAATAGGACTTTAAGCACGAGGTACGGGACGTGGAGACGCAGAAAACAATAACGCTTAATTACAATATTCAATAACTTCTTGTGGAATGTATGACTGTGAGTCGATTGGTCGTATTCAGGCGTTGAGTGCTACACTACAACGTGGAAATTGCCTACGTTTGACGACGCAAAGCGAAAGAGACGTCAGTTCGCTATTGTGCAGATAGTTGTTTTCAGTCCAACCGGACCACACAAAGCGAGGTCATTCTCAAACGAAGGGCGGCAAATTTTAGTGAAAACACAAAAAAGAAACAAACAATATGAAAATAATAGACAACAAAAACAATTTTTCGAACTTCGTATCCCACGTTCCCGTCTCGATGCTTAAAGTCCCTAATATGAAACGAGTAAAGCCAACGCGGGGAGGACACTGTTGAAAGAAAGAAAAGCAAAGGAAGAAGAAAAGGCCTTCCAAAAACAAAAGTAGTAAATAACCGACAAAAATCCAACTTACAGTGAGTTCATCGACTGTCTTCACCGTTCAGTGGAGAGTAGTCATAATTCTCCTTCAAGGTTTTGTACTCAGTGAAAATTATTTGGCAGCCCGAAAAGATTGCATTTCTAAGTTTAAAGCTATACACAAAAAACATAACTAACTGCTGATGAAAACCAATGACTGCTTGGTGTGTCGTGCACATTGGTGGCGATGTTTGTAAAAGCTGATTCAACGATATCAAATGACCTTTTTCTAAACCGTCTATTTAACAAATAGAACAGCTTTTCCGGCTCGTTCAGGAATTTATATCAGCACGAAGGAAAGTGGTACGAGAGCACGAAGGAAGTGACGAGAAGCACGAAAGAAGTGCTAGGGAGAGCACGAGGCCGTGGCGAGCCGTGGCACACTTTCTTGAGTGCTCTCGGGCACTCTTGAGTGCGACCTGTATTGATGAACGGAGGCACGCGAAAAAGCTGTCTATCCGCTTATGATTATAGACCAAACTAGGCTTTTTGATAAAAAAATAAAAGAATGGTGAAAAAAAATGGCAAGAAAGTTCGAGGATTCTTTGTGTTTTTGCACATAAATTTTAGGCGATGTGAAGTGCGCGCGCTACGGACGCCAGTTACGCCATTCGAGCGTGCGTGGCATTTGGTTTGTTTTCTTCTAGAATTTTGGATCAAAACCAAAACAGCGAAAAAATAGCGTCATCAAACTCGTGCTCTGCGTTCTCTGATACAAGCACAGTTTTCAGCACATTCATGAGCGCGCGGAATTGAATTGAATATATAATTAAGAACTCCAGTAAATGCGAAGATCTTCAAATCACATGTACACTAAAACCACTCCGATATGTCACTCCATATTAAGTGATTTCCATAAATAGGACAACATATTCTGTTACGTTCCACAGGCAAATGGCCTGTCCATAATGCAATGGAAACAATAAGTTGGACTTTTAAAAATTTTTTCTGTATTGCAGAAGTAGTAGAAGTGAAACTCCAAAATGCTAAGATTAGTTCTTGATAGTTCAGTCCTTTCAGTTCTCAGATAACTTACTATGGTGTACCGTGGTACACACGGGGTACACAGACCACGAAGATGAAAATACTACCGGACTAATACCAGTCAACAACCCGGCATTACGAGAACTGCCGTTTTCCAGCAAATTTCGCCGCCTTTGTGGATCTCTACGAAGTTCAACATCGACAAATATGATATCATGAGAATCAATCTCAAGAACATGAAGAAGACACAGCTACCGGATGTTGCGCATCGTTGCTGAGCCTTTAAAAGGTTTAGAAAACGTTTGCAGTGAGAGAAGAAAGACGACGATGAACGGAAGATTCAAGCAATTTGCTATGGTAGTATGTCGTCGTTAAAGATTCACGAAGCGGGATATTGTGACATCGTATCTAGCTTATTGAGATCGACATGTGTAGTTACCTAGCAACCATGCTTCAAGGGACCCTCCCCTCAGAATCGAAAACAGATCTGTGTGATATGATACTTTTTTACATATACAAAACTGTAATATGATAAACAACAACAACAATATATTCATTTAATATCTTGAGTTTTACAATTTGAAGATTACATATAGCAATGAATGAAATAAATGGTAATGTTAATCATATATCTATTTTAGAATAACGTAGCTGATTACCCAGTACGGATCCAACAAACAATAGCTGTGTATGGAATCAATCTACGCGAATAACAAACTGGTTAATGAGAATAAACGTTTGCTGCAGAGGTCATCACCATGGAGTTGCGCAGTCAGTTACCGTCAAATTGATATATTCCCAGGCGCGCGGATGAATGAATGTTTAATTTATTCATAAAAAAACTTGTTTAAAGGTCCCATTTTCCTGAATCGCTGATCTCTGGACTTATACGACTTTGTTAGGGGTTCATAACAGCTGGGGAGGTCTTTCGAGGTCAATGTATTCAAGCCTGGGTCGAGCCGTAATTTTCATTTTGTACAATTAGTAAAATGCACTGCTATTAGCAAATCAGAACAGTCGATATTGTTTTCCTGAATATAATGAGAAGATGGCGCAGTTTCATGGTGTAGTTCATTTCAGTTGATTTCAAGGACAAAGAAACCACGAAATGCAGACCAACGAGCTCGAGAATGTTTGACCCTAAATAATGCCATTGAGATTATGAGGATGTACAGTCACTTGTACCACCAGGACACCGGTATCTGAAACGCACAATATACTTCCAGTTGTCGTTAGCTCTATCTTTACGTACTAAAAGCCCATGTTATTATGTCCTCTCAACGAGTCCCCAGCAGTACATGAATACGAGCCTCCCTCGTCTATAACTTGTCTGATTCATCACCAACACTAAAATTACCATATATGGCATAATTCTTGGGTTCTCTCAAGTTACTCCCAATCTACGCGAAGACTCGACGCTTTTGTGCTGCCAATGAGAATGTAGTCGTTCCCCAACACAAAACTCACCATTCAGGTTCCAAAACTGTTTTGTACTGCTGCGTTGCGAGAGAAGTTCATGAACCATATTTTTCCTTCTTTAGGAACACTGTCCACCCCCACCGTCAGTTGTCATGTCACAGTAGACTTGAAAGGGACCTTGGGTCCGTCAGGTATTACTGTGTACACACCGTACGTCTCTATCCTCTTAATAGATTTAAGCAGTCTCTGGATAACGACAGTCAGCATTGTTGTAGTATCCGTATATCAAATACCCCAGCAATTGTAGCAGTGTACACGAACAACCAGAGTCTGTTTTTCTCAAATCTCTTAGAATCAACAGAACCATATTTACTTCATGTCTGCTTCAGGAAGAAACGCCGGTTCTTCTTGTCTCCAGTGATGACGGCCTGAGGGTCGACTTTGGCAGTGCAGTTAGAATACATTTTTTAGGAATAGCGTTGTATGATACACGGTGGTTAACAATGAAAACAGGCAATGGACGCATTCACCATTGTCCCTGCGATAACAGAAAACCGAGGAGATTTCAGCCTCGAACCATATTAAACGCAGAGATGATATTTTTCAGTTCTCAAAAGATTCAGCTGTCAATCTTTAATAACAACACGATTGCTAGGCAATGAACCAAAGCCTTAGACCACGTGATCTTCAGTTTTTTTGTTTAGGATGGACCCGTCACGTGCCACGTAAGGGAGTGGTAATGTCACTTCAATCTTTTCGTAGATGGTTCCTTTGTTTAAAGTCCATGCGTGGACGAAAGTTGACTTCCAAAAGTCGCTCTGGTTTGTTGTTCCAAGACATTGTGAACCTTTACACTGATAAGATCCCTGAGTCATTAGTGAACTGCGTGTTGATCTCCAGTTCCTTTGCTACATAATGTTGAGCTGTTCAAATGGTATGAACCGTTCACCTACTCAACAGAACGAGGTCTGTGGATAACCACTGTAGACAATGGCAAGACGGCGATTGCTTTCATGGGACGAATCAATAGAGAGGCGAACACATAATGATGGAGCTCTACAGGAAGGACCGGGATCTCCATTCGGTCCGGCAACCTCGAGGACAGGAGTCCGTGTCCCGGATTGCCTTTAAATCCGCGCGAGGTCCTCGTTTTCCTGTTTTGCCTGGTTTTCCATACGACAGGGTAGTCCTACGGTTCCTCTCTGCTGGTTTAAACATACGTACCGGGTAGTCAGCGGTACTTCTCACAGCCTGTGACCGCGAGGGCCGTGCATGGGACCCAATGTTTCGAAGCTTGTAGGGTTAATACAGTATAGCTAACTTTTCGTTGCATCATCTTTGAAGTGATTTCAGCCTTTCATTTGTTTATTCAACTACCCATTTGAAGCTCACACTGGTGTCGCTTTGACTAGATGATCAGCTGAAGGGTGTATCGTTGGTCCATTGTATTTTGTCTTCAGTTTGAATAAAAGACATCTTCCGTGACGGCTGTATTCATGTTGTTGTTGTGTGTTCTGAGTATCATCTTGTTCTCCAAGTGCGCTGTTTACTCTTGTGCTTTGGCCTTGAGCATCGTTCGATGTACGAAACACCACAGCACAAAAACACAGATACTATTGAAAAAATGACAGTGATTTAGAAGATGAGTCCGACGGACGTATTTTATCAGCCATTTGACAAAAGAAATCAAAAGTAGCACACAACACGAGTGTTTAGGAAGACGTAAAGACAGAAGGGGAGAAGTGATGTATAGGTCTCTGAATTAATCGTTTACACAAGGAAAACGAGGCACGTCCATCTTCGGAAAGTAACCCCAGGGGTTATTCCGCAGTGGTCCGAGGGAGAGAGGGAAGGGAGAAAAAGGAAACAATTACCCTCCCCATCGAGCTATGATCCCATGCACTGCATCATTTCCAACGATTCTTTTCCAAATTGGGACTGCAGAGGATGCGCGTGAGTATTTCCATGGTAGGCGGCCAAACGTAAGCATGAGTGAATCCAGAGACGACCCAATTGTACCTCCTCGGG
The DNA here is from genome assembly GCA_033675265.1 of Actinostola sp. cb2023. Taxonomy (NCBI): domain Eukaryota; kingdom Metazoa; phylum Cnidaria; class Anthozoa; order Actiniaria; family Actinostolidae; genus Actinostola; species Actinostola sp. cb2023. Next base: position 467 of record JAUJYZ010000898.1, on the reverse strand, counting down.
GGTTTGCACTACATTAATAGTCGGTTGGAAAGCAAATGGACACAGACAGAAAATAACTTTGAATTCAGTACAATTTCAATCTATCTCTTTTCACAGCAGTGATATCAGGGTCGATCTCCTAACGACTGAGCATGGGTAATTAATCAGCTCATGGCTTGGCTTCGTGAAGTAAATTATCTTACTTAAATCTACTTGAACAATAGATCCGGAATATCGACTTGCTTTTCGCCCTGGAGGGATGGAGGGGGGAGGGAGGAGTGGTGTGTGTGGGTGGTGTGTGGCTTTATGGTGCTCGTTCGAACCGCGCTTTAGGGTTCTTCTTAACCGGCTGTAGTGTGCTACCGCTTTAGGGTGAGGTAGAGTTATTGTGGTACATCTTATAAGGCGGATAGAGTATGAGAGGTCTTACATCTTACCACAACACATGCTCGGCAGTTTAGTGACAAGCAATTACGTGCAACTGTCGT
>JAUJYZ010001329.1:0-64476 GCA_033675265.1 Actinostola sp. cb2023 | reverse complement strand
ACTACAGAAATTGGGATCACTTGGTGTGTGATTGGATAAAAAAGCTTGGTGGCCCCAGTTTCTGTAGTCACACAGTAATATTATGAGCTTCCATAATTACCTGTACAAGAACAATCTCAATAATGAGCCCAACTGTACAACAGAATATTGTGTAAGTTCCGTACTTCGCCGAATGTCCCATGCTATCATGGCGACCGTCGCCAGCGAGTACTACTTCCTTACCACTTAGAGATTGTATGATCCTAGCTTTATATGTGCGCCAAAAAGCAACTACAGTTGGGATAAGGAGGTGCCTTTGGTGGTAATAGAATGCAGGTCGATGGTACACCAACAACCCCATATGTCGAAAAACAAGTAAAACTTTGCTTAAGGAAGCACCTGCACTCAAGATTGCAAAACTAAGTAGTATGTTTCCTGCTGGAAATTTGCCAAGTAAGTATGGTTGACTCTTCCAAATGTTTTGCTGTTTGCAAGAGTGACATTTTGACTCGATTGTCAGTAATGTCCCAGCTTGACTAACATTGGTCTCTGGATCACTTGCGAAACAGAAATGGCAGTGTTGGAAGAGCAGTAACAGTTTTGAAAGAAATACAATTCCTTTGGGCTCTTCTCTAATGTTCTTGTTCTTGTAATCCAATCTGCAGAAAAAATGTATTAATTAAGCTTCCTATCAACAGTAGATAAAATATTATATAGACATTTTACCTTGGGTTTGAAGTACCTATGCTGTCATCATCCTCGTTCATTGTATTATATTCCCTTTCTATTTGTTCTGGTGTCCAAGAGTCATCCTCACAGTCATCATCCTCTTCCATTGCATTATATTCCCTTTCTAATTGTTCTGGTGTCCAAGAGTCATCCTCACAATCATTAGCATTTGTGCCATGATCTTCTAAGTCATCCATTATTTCATCACAACTTTCATTACTATTATCATAATGATCATTGACAGCACAAGTCTCATCAAGCTCAGTGGTTTGTGTCGCTGCAAGGAGAAATGAATTCAGCACTGTAGTAGACTCTATAGTATTGTTTTCTTCTCTTTTGTGTATATTTGAATATATACATGTATATCATGCAATAAATTAGTTTTCTTTATATTTCCTATTTCATTGTTTTTTGAAGTTGTTTTGAACATCTTACCTGCTGTCACAGTTTTTGGGGGATTCACCACAGTTTCAATGGCATGTACCCAGTCACTCTGATTAGCATTTATTTTTTCTTCTTTTTCTTTAACTTTTTGTTCAAGTCTTCTAATTTTGGATTTCAATGATTTTGTCTGTTTCTTTAGGGTGAGGCAATTTTCACAATGAAGTGGAGAGTACAGAGTCATTGCGGGAGAGTGTAGGGCTGCGACAAGAGAGTGTGGAGTTGTTTCAGTGGAGTGCAAAGTTGTCCCGGGTGAGGGTAGAGTTCTTCCAAGAAACGGTGGGGCTGTCTCAGTAGGGTGCAGAGTTGCTTCAGAAGAAGCCTCATTTGTTTCAGAAGTGGGCTCCATTGCTTCAGTAGAAATCCAATTTGTTTCAGTTGAGGACTCAATTCCATCAGTAAAGAGCACATTTGACTCAGTACTACTACTGGAGGCCAGAAGGTCAACTTGATCATGTGAACAGTTTTGCTTCTAAAACAAACAAAAAATTATTGGAATTAGTTTTCCCATTCAGTCCTTTCTTTTCATACAGTTGAAAAATATATTTCTACTTACTTTTGCTAATGGGACGTTTTTCGGTTCAATCCCCAGATTCGTCTGTTCTGATAGCGTTTCTTTTAAAATCTATGGTGAGAAAATAAATTATCATAATCTGGATTTCAAAAAAGCCAAAGTTTTATTAGAAACAAAAAGTTGTTTATGTGCACTGTGATCGGCGGCACTTGATTAACATCAAACGTGTTGCATGTTCATTTCGAGACAGTATGCGACGACGCCAAATTTGTCTCATAATTTTATAGCAATTAAACTCGACTAAATGCTTGTAAAAACAGGAATACACTATAAGTATGATGTTTAAAATATTTTCGATTTTGATAAGCTTATAGAAAAACAAATGCTAGAGTCGTTTGCGGATTCGCGGCCGTCATTTCCTATCGGAGGGAAGCGCGACGTGCTTGAAACAAAGAATGCCGGCAAGTAGTAGCGTTTCAATTTATTTATATACTGTCTATTAAAATCATTTTTGAATAGGCAACGTACACGTTTCATACTTTGCAAAGTTAAAAATAAGCGAGTGTTAGTGCGCTTACTTTCCCTGAAAATCACCTGCGACTAGCTCATTTGCATGATAGCACTCGTAACGTACACTGGCATGTAAACTGCAACATTTTAGACGTCCAACGTTTTTAAATTCACTACAATTGTTAAAACATTTTGTTTATTATATAATATTGCCGATTGCAATAACGAAACGACTATAAACACAAATATTCCGTTTTATGACTTACTTTTCGACGATCTCTGTCAGAACGCACTTCCGATCCCCTCTTCCAAATCGTCGGGATTGCTCCTGGCACTATTCGCCTGGAAGATCCTTCCACATACACTGCTCTTTGAAACGATTTATCGTCGAAATGTTCAGAGCAGACCCCAAAACGTCCAGTTGGGTTGAAATTTGCTCTATGTGTTCTGACAAATCTGACCCATTGATCTCGCACCTTGCCGGCTTGAGGAGAAAAGTGTAGCGAAATTCCTTTGCTGTTGGCCACATTGCTGCAATTTTGCACTACACACCTTTTGGGAGGCATGTTACGTTATGGTTTTGATTTCCATCTAAAGAAAAAGTCTAAAAACTACGCGAAATTCCTAAAGATTGCTCTGACGCTGTGCACAACACAGGCTAAAAGTACCCGCGAGATTTCAAGTGTAGCGCGGGTGACGTCACTTCCTTTAGATCGTCGATCAGCGGCCTGGAACGCATTCGTTTAATGGCGGACATAAAATCCGTAACTTTAGAGACTAAAAAGTACATCTTCCCGTTCTCGTATGAGAATACGGTTTGGACAGATGAAAACATAGCAATTCTACTTTCGAAAAGGGTAATTTTTAAAAAATGTACAAATTTCATCGTTCTAGCACTTTAAAGACTCATCTATAACCACTCCCAGTTAGTTATATTCTGATACTCGCTTCAATCACCAAGGCGATCATTGATTAATTCGATTGATTGATTTTATTTGCTCTTTTCTTTTCTTCTCAACAGGAATGTAAGGATCGATATGAATATGTTTGATGTTGTGCCTAAAGAGATGGTAACGAAATTGCCATTTGATATTGACGGCCTACATCGGTATGAACTGACATGCGATTCACAACATATGATGAAATCCAGTAAAGATGGCAGACCATGGAAGACCTGGTGTACATCGAAGAGAAGTGGGCATACTGGTGTGAGACGACGTGCACAGTGTGGAGGGTCGTGGCTGTGTTCAAATCCCGAGTGCCTGTACTTAAAAGAGAAAGGCCAGCCAAATCACATCCAATTAGTATTCACAAAAGCAAGAAAAAGAAATGTTTCATCTGTGAATTTGAGGCATCATATGTACCCTGCTCTGCTATCAAAGTGTGGGAATTTTACAATGATCGAAAAAAAGTAACTGTTTACCATAAGGGTATGCACACCTGTCATGCTATACCCCTGAATCAAACTGACGTAGGCATCGAACAGCAACTTGAAGAGGATTTCAAGAAACATGCTTCCTTGAAACCATCGGAGGCTGCCTCAAACACTATGGTTGCAGCCTTAAAAGATGGAAATAGCTCGTGGGAAGAAATCGATAAAATGGCATACACCTTGGCAGACACCAGAAGAATACAGGACACCAAGGCAAAGGTCAAGCGCTCACTTGAATTACATGGCCATTCGTTGGACGCTCTTTGTCAATTCAAGAAATTTTGTGACCAAAAAGATCCGTATCTTGTGTACAAGATCAACGACGAACGTCAAAATGGAGATTTAACGTACGTATTTCAATGTTCTCGTTTTCAAGCCCAACTGGCCCTTAGTATGGACAGCTCAAAAGACGGCGTGCTGCATGGCCAATATTGCTATGCCGATGCCACCCACAAACACTGTCCTGGATTTAAAACCATCACCACATGGGTATATCATCCTTTACTGCGAAAACTGGTGAAGCTAGCGACGATGGAAAGTATGAAAGAAGACACAGATGCAATGATCAAGTTCTGGTCGCTCTTTAACGAGGTATTTAAGAAAAATATTTTTCAAAAAAAAAGGTTGTCCTGTGCATACTAAATACTCATATGCGAAGAAGTACATGCATTCATTATTACCTTTCCCTTCATTTCCTCTTCTTCCTTTTCTTATTTTTTTACGTTTCAATTCCCTACGTTTTTATTCCTTTTATGTTTTAAATGATGATCTTGTTTTTTTGTAATCCCTATCCATTGTAATCCCTTTTGTCTCACTGATTTATCAGTCGTATTTTTGTCGTATTTCGTTTTTTTTAGATTTTGCAAGACATAACAGGTGATCCTCAATATGTCTTCAATCCCACTGGTTGGGTGTTGGACGAAGCTGGCGCGCAGTGGAATGCAGTGCGCATAGTTTTTGGTGAGCAATCCATTCCAAAAGTGATCGGCTGCGAATTCCATTATAAACAGTCGGTGGGACGCAAAGCAGCCAAGCTGACGGAGCCCGACAAGTCTGAATTTGAGACATTAGCGGATGCACTACTGCAGGCCAACACCGTAAGCACATTCGAGAAAAAGCGTGCAGATATCAATAGATTTATAAAGGAGCGTCCAAAAGAGCGTGGGTTCCTAAGTACGTGGGTTTCATGGTGGATAGACCGAAAAACACACATATTCAGAGCTTTCAAGGCCACCATGCTGACGCCGCGAATGAATATGGCAGAGACAGGACATTCTACCTGGGTTAAATCGGGAGCGATCCAGTTGAGTCTGGTAGATGCGGCACGTCACGATGTCGGTGAAAACATCCGCCTGGAGAAAATGGTTGAGCGGTTTATGGAGGGAAGTGCAAGGCCAACCGGAAAAGGGCCTAGCTCCACAGAGTCAGAAAGACTAGAACGACAGCGGCAAATCCAAAGAGCGAATGAGTATGGCAAAGAGATACTTGCCGAAGAGTTTGAAGGTGATCCATATTCTCCTGGTAGCACTTGTAGCCTTGTGGATCCAACTGCATCTCATAGCCCTACAAAGCGCGGGAAACCCAAGCGAAAACAGAGTATCAAGAATAATCCAAGCAACGCCAAGCCATTCAGCAAGCAATTGCTTCACACTATTGAAGTAGCAAAATCAGAGGCAACAGAATTTGATGTAAAACAGAAGTTTGCAATTGCCACAGATCACCAGAAATACCACGTGATGCATGGCGAAAAGCTGTACGAGGTTGACATCTGCCATACACCTTCATGCTCATGTCCTGATAACCGCACTTGCCATTGTAAACATGTGTTGTGGGTGTTGATGTTTGTGTTCGACGTCCAGGAGGATAGTCCAATCCTTAAAGAAAAAAAGTTTTCAAAGGACTTGCTGGACAGTCTTTTTACTAGAAAACAAAGGCCCGATTCCAGTCAGTCTGGGCAATCACAGCCTTGTGCCCAGGACTCTTCTCTATCCCAGCCACCACCACGCCATATCCTCCAGCCTGCCATACAATCCCTTGTACCACAGATGACCCAGTCTTACGCCGGCCTTCAGCATCCCAGGTCATTGTACCAACTTCAACAACCGCCATTGCATTCAACGCAGCCTCAACTGTCACAAACCCAGTCCAGCCAGTCAACTGCTAATATCCAGTCAATTTCCCAGCTTCCGTTCTTAAGACCTGGCCACTTCGTTTTGACAATCCTTGGATGGTGTCACCCGGCAGTATCTGTATGCTACGGCTGCAACCAGCCTCTAAGGGTAGCGGGACACCCCACTCCACCTCCACATGACCTAGTTGTAGCCTCACAAATGCGACGCGAGTTTCTTCATGAAGGAAGACAAATGTCAAAGATGGGAAACGCCTACTTCCATGCAAGCAATATGTGCCTGAGACAACGCCTTCCATTCTTCAATGGAGCAATGGTGCAGTTACAGCCAGGTGTCCTTGCCCAGCTACAACCTTGCCATAAGCAAGCAGCGGCAGTCAATCTAGGATTGATCATTTGACCCGTGTCATTTCAGTTATCATGTTTTATTGTGTTCAGTGATTCTAAACCAAACGTTTGGCAATAGGAAAAGAATATCAGTGACTCATAGCTAGTACGATTGTACATGTTAACATTAACATATCTTAAATCTACTCCAAGGGGAGGTGACGGGGTTGGAGGCGGGAAAATGTGATCTGGTGTTGTACCCACTATGATGGTGTGCGGCTAGCAAGGCCGAGAATTTGGTATACCTCCTTAATGTACTCCGCTGTCACCGCCCCAAGCATCTGATTGGGTCATACAATACAATAGTAATATAATATTACGGTAATGGGACAGTTAAACTCGGTAATGACCTGAGATAAAATGACATTATACTTTGGGTATAATGTTGGTTTTTTATCTCAAGCCATCACGAGAGAACTAAATCTAGTACACTGCGAATTGTCGCACTCGTTTGCTGATGAGATCCAATAAAACAGAAACTGTGTCTGGAATAAATTTGGCCACATAGAGTGACGGATTTATTTGAAAGACATTAATCATTATACAAATAACAGATTATAATCTCATCAGCAAAGGTGGGGGCTAAAAAGACGCCACAAGGCCACCCACTGTGGCCACCCCACCAAGACGAATCGTAGTGCAGGCGAGTAGCCAACAAACTAAAATACGAAAATAAACGATGTACAAAAGGTAGCATCCCCTGAATGAACTACCTTTGGATATAAATGATGTCGGGCATAGAAACCCCTATCCTACTAATTAATATAGAAAGCTAACAGCCCTTGACTGACTTAGCCTCATGAATAACAGTGCGATAGAATGTAGTAGTTTTACCGAGCTTGTCTGGAGCTCAAACAACTGTCCAAGGAAGAAAACAAGGCAGAGTCCAGCCCCTGTCTGACAACCTGCCCCGTTTCCCACCTCTTGAATTAATTTGAAATCAAGACATTGCAGATAACGAAGTAGGTCTAATGTAAAGTTTGAAAGCATCGGATTTCCAGCGACCAAGGGATCTAATCTGCGCGTCCGAAAAACCTTGTTCCGCTGCGTAGCACGCAGCCCCTATTCGAAAACTATGACTTTTGTATCGACAGCTGTCTAGCCCACAGAATGTCAGGCAGCGTCGAAGTTCAGTGTTAAAACTGAGTAACCGTTATGGCACGCATGTCAGGAAAACAAAATAGTGGACCAGGCGCTAGACCTCGAATATTACAATAATCAATCAAAGACTGTACTGGACAGAAGGACCGCACGCTCTGGCGGTCAATCATAATCTCACACGGCCTATTCGTTGAATTGTGCTTGAATTTCGAGATAGTGATTTTAACTTTACACACGCAACCCTTTTCTGTTACGAAATGTATGCTACCATATTGGAGGACGCAGCTTGCAAACTGTGAACCCTTGGTCGCCAGTTCACCCAAGCGAAAAAAAGCCGTAAAAAGCTACCAGAAACATAGCTTTAAACAAAATGCGTTGCCAAGCAGAAGAGTTGGTATGTTCAAGAGATCCCACAAGTTCATGTAATACATTTCGAGTAATGGGCAAACGGATATCACTGGATTTGTGTCGACCCACTGCTGTCAGTAATTTACGTATCAAAAATGCTTTTGATGGGTCCGGAAAGCCTTTCATTTTGTGAACATAGCCAATGGCTGATACGTGACCGATAACGGTTGAAGGAGCTAATTTCCTGGCGCACAAATACGAAATAAACAGTGCAAGACAAGAAGATGATATGGGCAATGTGGGTGAAGATAAACTATAAAACCTATTGATGAACTGTGTAAATACTGCCCAAGCCCGTTGATAGCATTTCATTGAACCAGATGTTAAGGTTGAACCAAGGAGATCTCTCAATGTATTGACCAACTCTCCGGCTGTAGGCTTCCAATATACAGAGAATGTTACTGATTTTCCAAATGTAACATCTTGTCGTTATGATGTCATCATGACGTCAATTTTTGACAATGAGTCATGCAATAATACCACATTACAATAAATACACTCTGGAAATTCATTTCATTAATTATGTCGTTGTACTTCAGACATGATCATTTTACGAATTGCCTTTGTTGTTTAAGTTACTTTTATTTGAAATTGACCTCCTTAGATTCATTTCATTCAACTTCAAACGGTTACCCCATGAAAACCTAAGTCCTTCGATCACGTTTACGTTTGACTGCGGAGGAGGCTAGATTTGATTTAATTCAATTAAGTTGTCAAAAAGAAAAAGAAAATGGGAAATTTACAAATGAATACTTACCAAATGAATGAATATAGCCAAATTATGGGTTCAGTGTTCAATCAGGGGCGTAGAGGGGGTGGGGGTTCAACAGCACCATTCACGGTGGAGAGAAATGTTATATCACGAATCACGGACATATTATAATACTGAGCCAATGTAGAGAACGTCGATCCCCAATTTATCTGTTTTTATGATATTCTAATCAACTCGAACCGTAACTTAAGTTTTGAAGATGACAGCGAAATTATCACTCTTTGTTATGCATATGCCTTTCACAAGCACTGTGCTCAAAATGGTTTCTATTTCGCAAATAATCGATCGTCACAACGAAAACTCTACCCAGTTATAATGTATTATAAAATAACTATATGATATAACGCGCGCTCTGATTGGCCAAAGGATGCGTATTCCGCGTGCTTTATGAGAGCACATAGCACACAGATATACAAACATTTTTATAACGAACAAAATTGAAAACTTGCCTTAAAATCATAATTGTATTTTATAAAAGAAATAGAAAACTTGCCCGCTGTGCTATGTGCAGATTTATAGCACTTGGGGACTGATCAGAAAACTCGAGAAGTGTTGAGAAGCACTCCGCTACGCGTCGTGACTTCTCTGGTGTTCTGATCAGTCCCCGCGTGCTATAAATCTGCACATAGCATGCGTGCTCTTTTTCTATTTATTCATTACGTTTACTTATTAACTTAAAAACACTCATTGAATAGTGGCGTACACACATTACATCAAGCATTAATATTAAAACTCGAGATTTGTTCGGAGCGTAGAATAATTTTAAAGCATGGCTAGTACTGTGGGTTTTCCCTGTGTCACGTATTAAAGGCTACGCATCTCATCTTCATATAGTATAGTTGAATTTCAGTTCACGAAGTAAATTTCAACGAATTCACGAAAAGTTTTATCGAAGAATGAATAAACCCTGGGATCCAGGGTCGGACTAGGACGGACCATAACTCGAACCGTAACTCGAACCGTAACTCGAACTCGAGTCCAAACTCGATGATTCATGACTCCCGACATTCTTCCATGTTAAAATGTTTTGACTTCGCGATCATCTCTTGTCAATTTCAGGCGTGGGAACGGTCCACTCTGATTGGTTGATTTGGGTTTAATGGCACTGATGGTATTCCTGTGTAGTTTCTATATATGGAGTTAGAGTTCGTGATTTGAATTTACAGTATTTTTATTTACATTAACGGAAGATTGAACTGACGAGAACGAAAATAATGAATTTTAAGTCCAATAATGAATTTAATATTGCAGTCTAGGGAGGCACGCTTCATGTCCTTTGACTGTAATGCTTTTAGTTTATCTCACAAGGTGAAGATCTACTTTAAAAGCTTGCATTACATTACATAATATTTGTACAAGGCTTGAAATAAACAAAAATGTGATAAAAGTGCAAAATATTCAGGTTTTGTATTGGTCACATGGCAGTAATATAACCCCTGGGATGTCAGTCTGAGTTGAAAACATACAAAATGAATGATGAATATCATATTTTTAACAAATATGTTTTTTTTCATTATCATACTTTTTGGGGGGTTTGTTTGTTGCTTTAATTTTCATTGCATCACCCACCAAAAACCCTCTGCAACTTTTACAAATCAAAAACATTAACCATCCGAGCAAACAAGACTTGGATTACAAGTAATAAAATAAACAAAACATGTAACTTCAAGCAATTACAATGTAAGCTGTCAAGTTATATAATAATAATTATATAATAATAATGTGGTGTGATGTTATTTATTGTTTATTTTTAGCAAGTACCACCCGACAGTGAGTAGTTGTATTAAAGGACAGTTCAAGTGTGTAGAGGAGGCTGAGGATGCCTATGGACATCAAAACAACTATCAATGAATTTATTAACATTAAACATGTATATATACTGTGTATTAGTAATTACCAATGCTCTCGACAATAATAAAATGTCCCGAGTACAGCAAGATTTTTTAAATGTTATTTTTATACATAGACACAAGTGTTTATGTCATCAATATCCTCACTAGAGAATACGGAAAATATACAACTTGATATTTTTCAGTAACAGTTGGTTATTAGACCTTTCAGGGTCAATAGTTCACTAATTATATTTCCTTTTCATATATCTATTTGTAAATGTATTTATGTCTTAATTAAGTGTCCCCGATTAGTGTACCACTTGTGGTATGCTAGAAGTCCTGACACATTAATAAAGTTTATGTATGTAATTAAAACAACTCGTAATAAGGAAATACACCATATCAAGTACAATATTATTGTTTTTGCTGAATAAGAACCTATTACCAGCATGGGTTTACTTTTTGTACTTGTCTAGCAATAATTATATTGTACAATTATATTTGTATTTTGTAATTGCCTGGTACTGTCATTATCCAAGCAACAAAGGATATAAATCCTATGAATTTGTTTTGACAGTGTTTTTGATTCAATTTAATCATTTTGTAGAGCAGCTGTGATTTTCTTGCTTTCCACATAATAATAATAACTAATATGTTTAATATTTGTTATGCACAAATTAGCATTTGAATATGATCAAATGCGCATTACATACTAAATACAATAATAATAATAATATAGACAATAGTATATCCTAAAAACTAAAAATCATAAGCTTCATGAAATAAATTTGTCTTTTTAGAAGTGTTTTGAACCGTTCACAAAATCCTTTTCTGCTCTAATACAACTTGGCAACTTACTTGTTCCAGAGTGTTGGTGCTGCAATACAGGGGCGTAGCGTGCATACCGTATACGCCCGTACGCACGTGCGTACAATTTAAAATCCTTAATATACTATATATTATAAAAAACATAAAAATATTGAAAATAAAATGAAATCTAGGACAAAATCTTAACAGCTCACGGCAGATTACTTGCTGGAAACTACTCACAGAAGGCAGGAAAATGCTATTTTGGAGACCCTATACCTCAAAAAAGTTTCGGGGAGCATACTCTCGCATCCTACTACGAGCTCGCACCTTCGCCGCTCGTCAGATTGTGTCCCCCAATACATTTCCCCTTTCAGTCAGTCATTGTAGGCATGTATAATGATGATTGTAGTTAGTACAGTTTCAAACAAAATAAATACCAAAAAACTGGCTTCGCCTCGGGTTTTATATCGCTATATATAACGGTAGCGGTATATATAACCTGTTTACATAAATCCTTTAACCAATACTCATAAATCATTTACACAACCTATACATAAATCCTTTTCTGAATCCTTTATATAACCTTATAAATCCCCCCATAAAACTGAGTGATAAATGCATTTTACTATGTATTTATGTAGCGAGAAAGTCCGCTGGAAAACGAAGAAAATGGTATTTCCAAGGCTCTAGATTTCTAAATTTTCAGGGGGGGCATGCCCCCTCACCCCCCTAGAAGCTCACGCCTTCGGCGCTCGTTGCTATGTGCGTACATTGCAAAAAAAGCACGCTACGCCCCTGCAATAGTAAGTGATTTATCACCAAGAGTCATACCAACAGGTTCATATGTAAACAGGGTATTTTCATCTTCAAGATTCACAGGTTGCTCAAATATTTTTACATAAAGTTCCTCTTTTGCTGCAATGTTCCCTTGTATGATTCTCAATGCCTTTTGCATTGGAGGGTGATAACTACATCCCTTTAGCTTGAATACCTCACTCTCTAAGGGAATCATTGCATTGTTTACCCTGGTCCCAAGAGGCACTCTCCCTTACTGTACTTTTGAGCCACAAAGCGGCGAGCGAGCTGTGAAGCTGACAAGCTTCTCGCTGCTCAAAAGTACAGTAAGGGAGAGTGTAGGTCAGTGCCTCTAGGACCAGGGTATGTATTGTTCTGTTTCAACACTTATTTTCAACAACTGGATCTGGTGCTACAAACAATAATTATTGTGATGTCTTCGGTTATCAAAATCAAGCCAGGTTTTGGCCACCTTGAGCAGTTACAGTAGATATGAAATGGCGGTTCTGCGCCAGGTATGTACCGGTATTATCGGCATTCACACCCAATACCGGTACAAGCACAGCTTGGTCCCCAGTATACGGTATAAGGGCAGCTTGGTCCCCAGTATACGGTATAAGCGAGGTCCCCGATGCCGGCATAAGCGAAGCGTGGTCCCCGGTAGTGCCAGACCAGCCGGCCGAAGCCTTTTTTGTTTGTTTCCGCACTTCTATTTTTATTTTTTATAATTTTTTTTATATACAATGTATATCCAACTTGAGTTCACTTTATATATTTATAATTATAATTATTTTTGTTGTTCTGAAGACTTCATCTTTTGTATTGTAATTTCCGGTACGGATTGTCTATTGTTTTCTAACAGACCTTTTGTTTACACACATGTCTATTTTAGAACGACCGTTTGGTCTTTCGCTGACGTTTTTTATTTTCCCCGTATTTCATTTTTCTGTGAGTCATCAGTTCGTGACACAAACAAATGACGTCAGCACAAACAAACATAAACTAAAGAATAAAAATAGATTTTAGAACTCAAAACATTTAATCGAAAATGTCCACCACTCGTACCCTAACAAATTTATTTCAATTACAGTAGGGTAAACAATAGTTAATAGATTAACTTAAACAATGGACTGAGAGGCACGCTAGATATATTATCTATTGTTGTATCAACAGGTGACCATATGTAAATTCGTCTGTGTATCAGAACAATAATAACTAGAGTCAAACACGCGAGTCTTTTTAAAAATGTGATTTATTTACAACTAGGCAATTATAAAATCACAACATTTCTTTAAATAATTATAAAATCACACCACCACTCAAATTGATTTAGAACGTTTTATTTGGGGTTTGCACGACAAAATTCAACTGGTTTAATCTTCTTCAGATTCCTGTTCCCCGTCAATGAGTTTCAATTTATTGAATTTTAACGACAGTTCATGAACAGCATCGCAGTCTCTACAACGGCAAAAGGTTCTTTTTGTGGTTTTGACATCCACTGGGAACACATGCGCACATACATCGCACTCGACATGTTGATTCTGACGGCAGTAGTAGCCTTCTCGCTATAGACATCTAGGGCATTGAACAATAGGTATCGAATAGAACGGCTTAAAGTCACGACACACGTGACACTCCCTAGGTTCATCATCCGATTCTGAACTTTCCGACTTGCCACTGTCAGATTCTGTTGATGTGCTTTCTGCCTCAGATTCATCCGTTTCTTCTTCTCCACTCTCACTGTCATCGTCAGTATCCTCTTCTTCAGGTTGTCTAGCAACCAGATCCGCCAGCAAGCGCTTGTTTCGTATCAGTATTTTGTCAATTCCGACTTCCGATAACCCGTTCGTGAATGTTTTGAGTCCTCTCGGGGTTCTGACATCGAGGTTGTAAGGTAACATGGCATATTCAATAAGTTCTACTATGTTGGTTAGGGGAATTCTTCGTTGATGATAAGTCATCTCACCATGAGAATTCCAGTATAAAATACTTTTTGAAGCAGCAAGACTGTGAAGAAAAGCTAGAGCCTTATCTTTCGGGATAGTACTCTGGGAGAGATCCTGCATAACTTCTTCGATCTCGTCATCGTCAAAAATGTCCAATTCCGAGGAACTCTTTTCAGAATAAACTGAACTTTCTTCAGAGCTAGTAGAATCGACTCTTGATCTTTTCATGTTGCTTCCTCAGGTAGTCAAGGTAAAATGAAGGTTTTCTTTCAAGATGACGTTATTTATAGTAAAAACAGGCTCAAAGCTGACATCAGCGGTGACATGACATCGGACACAAATCCCCCACCGTGTTGGGCTAGAGTTCGTTTCTTGGTTTTGAAAGGAATTGAGGAGTCCGCTAATTCTCGTATGACATCCACATGTGGTTTAAGTCTTTCTTTTTGTCCAACCGTAACCGGAAGAGTGCCCATACACAAATTCAAACACACTTCACAAATGGCATGAACCTGTTCTGGACTAGCGGAGGCCAGTAATAAAGCCCTCTGGTGGGGAGGACAATGTGCTAAATGATGCAAATAACCGAAATTTTGACATAGGAGTTGACTCATGTTGTCTCTATGGAAGGCTGTTTCAAATGAAATTTTAATAGAAAGCTAAGCTATTTATTTATATTCCTGATAGCCGATAACCGATAACCAATAGCCGATAGCCAATAGCCGATAGCCGATAGCCAATAGCTAGCCGATAGCCAATAGCCGATAGCCGATAGCCAATAGCCGATAGCCAATAGCCAATAGCCAATAGCCGATAGCCGATAGCCAATAGCTAGCCGATAGCCGATAGCCAATAGCCGATAGCCGATTGCTGATAGCCGATAGCCAATAGCCAATAGCTGATAGCTTGATAGCCGATAGCCGATAGCTTAACCTGGATATATTAAAACTCTTATAAATAACAACCTCCATAATAATTTAACTCATTCCTCAAAAGACACGAGATGGGTCGGTTGTGTCCCTTGTGCCACAAATCAGTACAAAATTTATCATCTCATATAAGTCGTGTTCACAAGATCAATGGTCCGGATCGAACACTTCTGGTTCAAATGCAAAAGAGCGGTCAGCGGTTTACTCCCTACCCCCGGACTGAAAATGTTGAAGACATAAAGTGTGACCGTTTTCAGTTACTCCACCCCTTTACGGCTATCGTGGCGGGAATGACTGGGTCTGGAAAAACGGTCTGGGTTCAGAACTTGCTTCAACACGCAAGTAGAGTCATTCAACCTCCCCCTGACCGTATTGTATGGAGCTATTCGCAATGGCAACCGGCCTATGAGCAACTGCAGCAGACTCTACCAGGGATCGAGTTTGTCAGAGGCATCCCTCACGACCTGGACGAGGATTGGTATTCTGATCCCAAAGTCAACAATCTGATAGTCATTGACGACCAAATGACCGAGACCTCCAACGACAAAAGAATTATGAATTTATTTACCAAGGGATCCCACCATAGAAATCTCAGTGTCATTTTCCTCTGTCAGAATGTTTACTTTCAAGGCAAAATCATGCGCACGTTGAGTCTGAATGCCGCATACCTAGTTCTGTTTATAAACCCAAGAGATAAACTACAAATAACAACATTGGGAAAACAGATGAACCCTGGCAAGACCGACCAGTTTCTTCATAAGTATGAAGCGGCTGTCGAACGACCTTACGGCTACCTCTTTGTTGATCTCAAACCCAACACTCCAGAGGAGTGTCGACTGCGTACTAATGTTCTTCCGAATGATCCCCCACAGACTGGGGGTCAATTGGATGCGATGAAGACCATTGGTAACTTTTTTCAACGTCAAGGGTACTTACAGTCACCCCTCTTAAAAGCCATGCAGAATCTAGAAGAGCAGATGGACCACATTTTAAAAGACCCCAGTGTTCCTCCAGAGGTGAAAGTGAAAGAATACACTACACTGTTTAATCGCTACCTCCACCTCGAACAACAACTTCCGAACAGTGTGGTGGTCAGACCCAGGCAAGAAGCAGTCCTACCACCATTGGCTGATGAAAACCATCTGCCGGCTTTTACAACTCCAGAGAATGTTCCTTCAACAAGTCTAACTCGTGATAGTGGTTTTGTTACATCTAAACCACCTTCCATGCTACAACGCCTCACCTCTAAAATTAGAATACCATCTACTTCGAGACCATCGACTTCAGTTGAGGTTCCTTCTACTCCAATAAGAACCCATTCAGAAATGGGGCAACCAACCTCCTTGTTCAACACACCAAACACTCCATCTGGCCCACCCATATTTCCACCCACTCCCCCACCAAGTACAGAAAAACCCATCAAGTGGATACCTTATCGGGATGCCCATAAATACGACGATGTAGTAACACCTCCTCGACGTTCAGAACGATTAAGAGCCGTGATTAAATCAATACCTAACTGGCAGAAGTATTAAGAACAAGTGAATGTGAACTATCAAATTTCATTCTTTGTTTGTTTTGGATGTTTAAGAGTGGATGCCAGTAAGGATCGAGACTAATTCTTCAACTCAAAAAATTCGAATTTCATTTTCTTTCACCATATCATTCCTTTCGATGACCTATTCTAGGGAAAAATACTAAAAAGTTCCAGCGATTTTTATTTTAGGAGAAATTTCCAGTTTTTAAAAACCGGTCTGTCGACCGAACATTTTCGGCTAAATAATAAGCCAAATTTGAACAGTCGGTGTGTGTTCACCTCTAGCTCTACAACAATGACATTCAGTACACTGAATAAACGTTTCATGGTCTTTTCTACTGCATAATTTATTTTTCTGTAACTTCTGTAGTTGTTTTTCAAATTTGGTTTTAAAAAGGTATACTGAGCGCCATGAACGGAACGTTGAAATATAGGCAATGTTTGAGATACGAAAAAGGAATCTGGTACATCAATTTTTGAAGAAAACGCCATGTCCCAGGAAAGCTTCACGTTTGCTCTATCAGATTAGAAAGTTTCCAGCTTGGGAATTCAATGTAGCATTTTTGAGAAATAAAACTATTAGGCTTGGGACTGCCAAAATTAGCATAATTTTCGTCCTGTGGCGGACATTTTTGTCGTTAAAACACAAAACTTAATTCCAAAACACGACTATCTTGCACTTTTAGTTGCTCGCTGCCAACTGATAACAATCTTGGAGTTAATAAGAGTTATTTTCAACCATATTGAGCTATTTCAGCCACATAAGCTCCTAAAATAGTGACAATTAGCATATTCATTGATCAAATATAAACACCGTTTCCGAAAATTGTGGTTCTTCACTCTAAAATGCTTAGAGTTTGCTCCAAATAAGATTTACAAACAATTGCACTGATTTCTAGTTCAAACTGGCGCTTTATCATGAAGAGTTCGGATATTTTGACACGATGCTCCACTTTGTTGACAAGCCAATTATGTAACGCAATGTAGCTGCTGCAAGTCACGCTACTGCCCTTCGAATAATTTTTTTTGCGGCATGAAATAATAGTTTTAATCATAAAATATAATACTAAACAGAATTCATACTTGCTTGAATGGGTGGAATTTCGTATATACGTTGTTTAAACAAAATTCGTATTTTGCTGTTATCTGATCGACCATCTATGCTAATTTTAACTTTTGCGAGAGTTATTTACGACCATCGAAACACAAACATTGTTGAAAATCATTCCTATTGACTCGAACATTGTTTTCCATCAGCAGCAATCAACTAAAAATGCAAGATAGCCGTGTTTTGGCGTTAGGTTTTGTGTTTGGATGACAAAAATGTCCGCCACAGGACGAAAATTATGCTAATTTTGGCAGTCCCAAGCATAATAGTTTTATTTCTCAAAAATGCTACATTGAATTCCCATGCTTGAAACTTTCTAAACTGATAGAGCAAACGTAAAGCTTTCCTAGGGCATGGCGTTTTCATCAAAAATTTATGTACCAGATTCCTTTTTCGTACCTCAAACATTGCCTATATTTCAACGTTCCGTTCATGGCGCTCAGTATACCTTTTTAAAACCAAATTTGAAAAATAACTACAGAAGTTACAGAAAAATAAATTACACAGTAGAAAAGACCAAGAAACGTTTATTAAGTGTTCTTAATGTCATTGTTGTAGTTCTAGAGGTGCACACACACCGACTGTTCAAATTTGGCTTATAATTTAGTCAAAAAAATTAAGTAGATAGACGGGTTTTTAAAAACTTGAAATTTTTCCTAAAATAAAATTCGCTGGAACTTTTTAGTATTTTTCCCTAAAATAGGTCATCGAAAGGAATGATATGGAGAAATAAAATTAAATTCGAATTTTTTGAGTTGAAGAATTAGTCTCGATCCTTACTGGCATCCACTCTTAAATGTCTTAGAAGTCTAATAAAGCAGCTTTGAAACTACGCTTTTGGTCATGGTGATTTTAATATAGACAATCTGCAGTCTCTGCGGAATAAGAATAGAGGGAGTATCCATTGTGCAAACAGGTGTTGTCTGAAATATTTTTAAAGCCGTAGGGTGACCGGGTGGGAGTCTGGGTTGAGGGAGCATTTGAAAGTTCATAGATTCATGAAGTCATGCAGGTACTAAAAATAACTTCAGCATACGAAACTTAGAAAACCAACGCTATTCTATTTTCAGTTTAGAAAATGATATCATTTTTTATTTGCATCATGATGATGTAATCAGTTTGGAAAATAGTTATAAGAAGCGATTGAATGTGAGTGCAGAGGTTAGTTTGATCTAGACAGCAAACTTGATGAACATGTTAGCCAGATCTATGATGACGCCTTCGATGGTTCTGGAAGATCTCTTAAAAAAGGTGAATGTACAAAGTGTGACTATAGATCAACCAAATTCTCTGGTTGTGAAGTTTAACCTGGACCCAACCAATCAAATAGTACGAAACGCTACAACGACACCTACGTCAGAAGTGTATAAGAGAACCAAGAAAGTGGTTTTAGACGATCGAGTGACTGTAGAACGTATGGGGATAAAGCAAGAGTTTAGTATGCCGGCTGAGTGGTTCTATCGTGTGGTGGAAACGGACGAGTTTTTTAGAGCCCCAACGATGGATGCAGTCTTGGCTTACGAATATTGGATAAAGAACCGTCACGTGATTGACTGCAATCTCCTCCCATATCAACAGAGACGATTTCAAACTGGAAACAAAGGGGATAAATGCGAAGAGCAGAAGGAGACCGGAAAGAGGAGCGGTTTGTTTGATGTACCACCCACAAGTAAAAAAGCTAAGATTTTGTTTGGATCCAATCAAGTATCAGAACATGAACGAGCGCGATTTCCAAACGAAGAGACGAATTTAGAACTAGGCGATATGAACAAAGAGGGAGAGAAGAGTAGTTTGTTTGGTTTTCCTCCCTCGAGAGAAGGAACACTTTTATTTGAGTCAAAAGAACTTTTTTAAACAATGGACCCTTATCATTTAAAATTCAAACAAAACTTGTTGTTTTACGATTTAATAATAATTATATATACGAATAAAGATTTTTATTCTTTAGTTTATGTTTGTTTGTGCTGACGTCATTTGTTTGTGTCACGAACTGATGACTCACAGAAAAATGAAATACGGGGAAAATAAAAAACGTCAGCGAAAGACCAAACGGTCGTTCTAAAATAGACACAAGGTCTGTTAGAAAACAATAGACAATCCGTACCGGAAATTACAATACAAAAGATGAAGTCTTCAGAACAACAAAAATAATTATAATTATAAATATATAAAGTGAACTCAAGTTGGATATATATTTAAAAAAATAAAAAAATAAAAAATAGAAGTGCGGAAACAAACAAAAAAGGCTTCGGCCGGCTGGTCTGGCACTACCGGGGACCACGCTTCGCTTATGCCGGCATCGGGGACCTCGCTTATACTGTATACTGGGGACCAAGCTGCCCTTATACCGTATACTGGGGACCAAGCTGTGCTTGTACCGGTATTGGGTGTGAATGCCGATAATACAGGTACATACCTGGCGCAGAACCGCCATTTCATATCTACTAGTTACAATAAACACTATCCAATTCTAGGTACTGTAAGACATTTGTGGTTTGGTATTTGTTTCAGTGTAATGAGCTTTAGCACACAAAGTTAACCTGACATGCAAAACACAACATCAAACTTGCAGATCACTTGGACAGGGTGTTCAAGCTATAGGTTGTAAACAAATGTTGAATAAGCTTACATGTACATAGATTGGGAATTTAAAAAGACTTCTTACACAATACAGTATTTTATTTTGATTTATTAGGCCCCCAGCGTTAATTACAGCTAATGTAAGAAATGAATCTATTGCATATAATAAGGTAGATTGTACGAGGTATTAATAAGTATACATATTTAGCTTTGTATTAAATAAAAACGCGTACCTGCAGATCAAAACTATGAGAAACGTCTACCTATTGACACTTTCGGTGATTTATAATTTTCGTTCTAACATCTTTATACATGTAGTTTAAAAAAACTGGACTGTATTCGGAAATAAAACTAATCGCCGTTTATAGTTCAATGAGGAAGCTGGCATGACCCATGTGTACAGTCCAAGGGAAGGGTGACTTCTGTATCCGATGCAGTGAAGAAATAAGAGACTACATATACTTCATTTCAGAGCACTAGACTAGAGTTGGCATGGTTGATTCACTGTGTTGTTTACTCGTTTACTTCTACGAGTCGATACTATCGAACGAAAACACATATATATTAAGCGAAAATATAGGTTACCCTAGTAGATTTTACTTCAAAATATGACTGTCAACAAGATGATCAAAAATGAAAGTAAAGGAAGTCCGTTATACGTTACCTTTCCATCGAAACGATCTCGCTTCTTCCACCGCCACCCTTCGTCCGCCATGTTTCTTCTTCAAAATCTGATCGAAATGAGACTTCGCTGGGGGTCGAAACGGTTGATAATATAGTTTGTTCGCGGTGCATGATGGGAAGACTGTAATACCCCCCCTTGTCAGTACCTGTAGTATGGCTGCGATTCTTCATAAAAACAAGCCTTGTCGCCTATTTTACACTCCTTTGTCCCTTGTCCTGCCTTAATGCATTCAGACACGGTATGTTTGTGTCTGCAGTGATGACACGATATAGATAGACCTGAAATAAACAACTCAGAATTAGATACAAATACCATATTTACTCGTTTAAGCTGATTAATTTTTTAGGGTTTTGGATGTGGCGCTTATTCGAGTGCGGCGCTTATTCGGGGACGGCGTTTATTCGGGGGCGGCGTTTATTAACAAATAATTAACAATATTAAATGATTTTGAAAATACGTCAGCCAAATGTTAACAAAATAAACGTGTTTAAATGTTCAAACTTCGATCAAGCGCCGCTTTGTGTGAATAAATGCGGCGCTTATTCGAGGGCGGCGCTTATTAATAATTTTGCTATCAGATGCGGCGCTTAATCGGGGGAGGCCTTTAATCGAGGGAAACGTTTAATCGGGGGAGGCGTTTAAACGAGTAAATACGGTGTACATCAAGTAATAAAATCCAACGAAGAAAGGAAAATGACGCCGTGCGCGCTCTGAAATTCATTTCAAAAACAATGGGAATGATTTTAGCGCGCTTCGTCTCCGTTACAAATGATATTACGATGTCATGAGGCTCATTTCCTTTCTATAGAACAATCAGAAGGATGTCCATGGATTTGTGTCTACTGTCTAGGTCGTGCAAACGCTCCCAACACTGTTAGCCGCCAACAACATCAAACATTGTTGAATATTTGATGTTTGTTTTATCACTCATCCAACAATTACCAAGAATGCGGTTGGCCTCAACAAAGTCTTATAAGCAGAACGTAAATTATATTTGAACTTACCTTGACCTACTAACGCACAAAACACGATAGTCACGATATAGAAACGCATATAACCGCCAAAGCCGGTTCATATAAGTCATGCCGATCACAGTCATCTAAAGTGAATGAAGAATATATTATATTGTTCATAATTTCCAAAATGAATTATATAGAGCCATTCGTAAATAAACTTCTTCATAAAACTTTTTTGTTTGAAAATCTTTTCTCTTCACACTTTGGATATTGAAAGAACTACAGTGAGGACACACTAACCGGGACCACTTGAGCAAAACTGACCAATCAGATTACACCTGAAAATAATCACATTCCAACAAAAGTTGTCTGGGCCAATCTGGCGCAGATGACTTTTGTTGGAATGTGATTGTTTTCAGGTGTAATCTGATTGGTCAGTTTTGCTCAAGTGGTCCCGGTTAGTGTGTCCTCACTGTAAGACGCCCCTCAAATCGTATCATTTTAGATTTTAGATTTTTTGAAGATAAGTATTAGAAATATTAATCAAAAATTAATTATTTGAACCAAATAGGATGTTTATGTTTTCGTGCTGGTTATAGTATCATCTCCCCACTCTTATATGTCATCATTACGTCATAATTAATCTACTGCTCATCATTGTAATTTTTCCTGTAACCAGTTATTTTACTATGCCATTCACGGCCTCGTGCAGTAATTTTACTTGTTATATAAATCCGTACAAATTACCAAATATGGTTTATCAAGCATCGATCTGTGGATGCGCAAGTTTACAAGGCGGTGCCACTGCGATTATACATTCACAGGCAATCGGCAATTGCACCATTCTGCGATCTGCTTCGGTCCCATCAACTCTGACCATCGCATCGTAGTACCAGTAACTGTTGTACTTTAATTCAAGTTTTCCCTTGTTTAAATTCTACTTTTTAAGGTAAGGAAACTTTTTCCTGTTGTGTTATTTTAACCGCACTATTTAATTCTCGGTGCGGACTCCATCCTTTCCCAGTTCATCGTTATAATGGGGTCGGTGCCGACGGTTCTCATTCTGGGGCATTCCTTTGTTAAACGTTTACATAGCGACCTGGATGCTTGCTTTGATCCTCGTACAAACGTTAGTTTTCATTTTAATACCTCTGTCAGTGTCACTTTATGTGGTGTTGGCGGTCGAACGGTACCGAAGTTGTGCACATATGATATGCATGTCGTCCGTCGCCTTAAGCCTGACGTAGTGATTCTTGAGATAGGAACAAATGACCTATCTTCCACCTCTCCTGAGGTTGTAGGATCCCAAATAGAAGAATTTGCCAGGTTTTTACAGCGTGAGCATTCAGTAAACGTTGTTGGCGTATGCCAAGTAATCCCTCGTGGCCTTACGAGTACACACCCCTCGCAGTTCTTAAGCAAGGCCAATCTCTTAAATCGGTACCTCCGTGTTGTCCTAGAACCTTTACCTGGTATATTTCATTGGTCGCACCGTGATTTCAATCATCCTGCTAAGGATCTTTATTTAAGGGATGGAGTTCACCTCAACTCTACGGGCCAGTATTTTTTGTACCGTAGCTATCGAGGTGCAATTATAAGGGCATTAAGTTTGCTGCCGTTATACAATTGATTCACTTTTTATTTGATATATCCATGTTACGTTATATCACATGTTTATCTGTTGGGCTTTCGCTCTATTTTTGTTATGATAAGTCCGAATCGGACTTTATCTCTGTTACTTGTTTTAATAGACCATGTGTCTCGTTAAATTGTTGAGATCTTGTTATCTCGTTAATGTTTGAGACTTTTGTCTCCATTATTGTTGCGACTGTGTTGTCGCATTGTTGTTGAGACTTGCCATTAATTGCGTCGACAATTTGTCTGACATGGCCTGTCTCTGGTTTGTATTTTGTTTGCCATACCACATAGTCTTCTTATACGTACCCTATCGGGTGTTGTCATTTGTTGCCGTTATTTTCTTCGATTTCTAGATCTACAATGCCACGGCGTTCTGTACGTTTAGAGAAACGCCCTCAATCACCACCAGCTGTGAGGTTATCAGGGGCATCAAAGCGACCTCGACGATCCCAATTGCAACAGGGTTCCCAAGCCGCATCTGCCGAGTCGAGCCCACCGTCTTCAAACCTTAACATCGAGGAGCTGGTAGCACGTGTGGCCGATGAAGTAACAAAGCGTTTGGGTCGGCAATCTGGGTCAGCATCAGTCCCGATACAAGTACAACCAGCATCTGAGCCCGGCGTATCAGCAGACGTATCAGTGGGATTAACGGAAGTCCAGCTTACATCGCCTGTCATCACACCCACCAATCCGACTATTCCCAATTCCGTGGTGCAACATCTCGTCGAAGGTCCAGACTTTCAGACGTTTAGCACCCTTACACATGGATCGCTGCGCAACAGACATTCCTCTTCACTTGCAGCCTCAGAATTGGCAGCCATAGTGAGACAATTAGTGCAATCGAGTCTTCAGCCGTCGTCCTTGCCTACATACAAAAGGTCATGGCATTTATTTTACCAATTTTTTCATACTACTTTTCCAGGG
This sequence comes from Actinostola sp. cb2023, assembly GCA_033675265.1. Taxonomy (NCBI): domain Eukaryota; kingdom Metazoa; phylum Cnidaria; class Anthozoa; order Actiniaria; family Actinostolidae; genus Actinostola; species Actinostola sp. cb2023. The sequence goes on along the minus strand of JAUJYZ010001329.1, from coordinate 40,338 downwards.
GTCACTGTACAACTTCCCATTTCACCACCAGATTTAGCACTTTTCATTGCTTACTTGTTTGATCGTAATTACGCTGCTTCGACTGTCAATACTTATATTTCGGCCATTAGTTACTCGCATAAGCTTTTTGGAGTCCTTGACCCAACCAAAACATTTTTCATTGTACAGATGTTGAAAGGCTATGGCAAGTTAGACTCAAGTCTTGACTGCAGGTTACCAATTACTATTCAAATTCTTCACAAGATTTTGAATTCTGCATCAAAATTCATCGCGTCTCCTTACGAGCTGTGCTTATTCCAGGCTATGTGTTCTCTAGCATTTTATGCTTTCCTACGCGTTGGGGAAATGACGGTTGGTAACAAACACGCTAGTAATACTAACCTAACACTCTGTAACGTTACTAAGCTGGTTAATGCCTCTAACGAGACAGTATCCTTAAAGGTCACATTCCTGACTTTTAAGCATAGCTACAACCGAACCCCATTCTCGTTGATCATAACTCGCCAGGATACACTATGCCCAGTACAGCTTATCCTTGACTACCTTGCGCTCAGGGGCAACGCCCCTGGGGCACTTTTTATTAAATCCGGTTTCCCTATCACAAGGAAATATTTCTGCGACCTGCTTGCCCTCGCCATAAAGCAATGTGGTCTTAATCCTGCTCGTTACAAAGGTCATAGTTTCCGCATAGGGGCTGCGTCTCATGCTGCCGGTCGAGGAATGTCAGATGCGCAGATACGAGTGTTGGGTAGGTGGAAGTCAAATGCCTTTTTGAAGTATATCCGAATACCTACGATGTCTGCTTAGATTTCACTTATGATCTACACAACTTTATATTCATAGTCACGTCATTTATTACAAGTCAGTATTTGTCATGCATCTGTGACTGAATAGCAAGGGCAGCAGTCATTGCATAAGAAATACTTCAGACTTTAATCGGCTAGTGTATTCAGTTGATTTCACTCTCTCATATCCGACTGATTTGCAAGGGCAGCAGTCGGTTATGATATATATATGTTTTCCATATAATCACTTAGTAGCAACTTTAAGTGTTCGTTCAGTGTTGCATTTCCTTTGGGTGGGGCAGCATCATAATTTATTATGATGCTTTTGGCGTTTCATTTGCCCTCACCTTTACTGGGCCCAATTGGTTTTGGTTACCATGACAACATTTGTAAATATTTAATTTGATATTCTGTATTAAAAGCGGCTTTGGGGGATTTTCCCCCTCAGCCATTATAACTCCATCGCCGAGTACTATCGTTCTTCCATAGTTTAGCCCAGTAAACGAGCCCATTCAATGCAACACTGAATTTAGTATAAAGATAAGGGGAAGCGTGAAAACATAAATTAATTATTTGAACCAAATAGGATGTTTCTGTTTTCGTGCTGGTTATAGTATCATCTCCCCACTCTTATATGTCATCATTACGTCATAATTAATCTACTGCTCATCATTGTAATTTTTCCTGTAACCAGTTATTTTACTATGCCATTCACGGCCTCGTGCAGTAATTTTACTTGTTATATAAATCCGTACAAATTACCAAATATGGTTTATCAAGCATCGATCTGTGGATGCGCAAGTTTACAAGGCGGTGCCACTGCGATTATACATTCACGGGCAATCGGCAATTGCACCATTCTGCGATCTGCTTCGGTCCCATCAACTCTGACCATCGCATCGCCCGCCACCTCCCCTTGCCATCCGCGGTTTGTTGCTAGCTAGGCATTTCATTTGCCCTCACCTTTACTGGGCCCAATTGGTTTTGGTTACCATGACAACATTTGTAAATATTTAATTTGATATTCTGTATTAAAAGCGGCTTTGGGGGATTTTCCCCCTCAGCCATTATAACTCCATCGCCGAGTACTATCGTTCTTCCATAGTTTAGCCCAGTAAACGAGCTCATTCAATGCAACACTGAATTTAGTATAAAGATAAGGAGAAGCGTGAAAACATAAATATTGACAGATTCCTTTTACGTCATAATGACGTCACTAATATTTTAAAATATCCCTAATAAAGATCGTGGACCAAAATTTTTAGCTTCGTCCATTACAAACATCTATTATTAACAATAAATGATCACGAGAACGTCATTTCATCGATTTTCATTGCTCCGTAAAGCTTTAATGCTATTTAGGTGACGTCATTTCTATGACGTCATCATAAAATGAATATCCTTTATAACTCAGCCATAAATTACCACATCGCGATAAAAATTGCACCAAATTTTAGAGAATGTTATTCTCTTTCGCAATATCTACTCTCTAGAACGTTTTAAAGTGATCTCGATTTTCCCGAGAAATGTAACAATTCGTGATGACGTCACAATTACGTCAGTGGTAACTTTTAGCATGCCAAAATAAAACAATACATGTAGTAAGCAACCTCCGAAACTTTCATCCTAATTGATGTGAAATTGTTGAAAATACGAAGGTTAATGTAAAAGAGGCACGTTCAACATTGCCGATTTTGGGGTCATTTGTGCCCGACGTGTTTTAATACTTTACGGTAAGGTTCCGACAGAAATTTAAAAGCACGTAATGTTTCAGACATTTCAATAAAAACAGCACAAGCTGATAAAAATAATAGCTAAGTTGATTCAACGTCGTTCGTGTAATTTCTAGACATACGCAGTTTCTTTCGGAAATGCAAATTAACGGCTGCGAGTAAAAGTCAGTCAAGCCCGTACTGAGGCAAAAAGTGGAGTGTAGTTTGACTCTCAGACAACACAAACTCTTTTGAGAACTCATTGAGAACTGTTTTGAGACCTTTACATCGAGATAACTATTCCTTCATCATTACAATATCACCATATTATATTATAGGCAAAACAAGTGATCGTAAAGAATATGATACTACATTTGTATGTTGTGTTATGACGATCGAACCACAATAACGATCGTTAACCGCAATTGCACTTCACAGCAATTGCGCTTCACCGCAATTGCCCCTAACCGCAATTTCATTTAGACCAAACGCAATTGTGTTTGGCCTAACCGCAATTTTGTTTAGCCACAATTGCGGCGCAATTGCGGCTGTGGCGACCAAACACAATTGCGGTATGCGGGAAAAACTTTTGGGCTGTACTGTAGTTGAGAGCTTCGCACTGTAATTCCTATTTGGCTTTTTTTCATTTTTCTATGACAAGGTTATTGCAATTAGGTGATATGTTGTGGTTTAATTTTTTTCTGGGTTGAACTTTTGATACTAGTTTGAAATTTGGTGATCAAGGGATTTATTTCCAAGGACTCTCTAATAGCAACAGGGGCTTGGTTGGTGATTTGCACCATTTTCAATACTGCTATTGTATAATAACTTAACCTTAATATTTTTAGATAACCATTGATTTTACCGTGTTTCTAAAGAAACTTTATGTATGTAAACTATGTATGTGTGCTTCCTGATTGGTTGAGGGAATTTATACAGACACACACACCACCTTCATTAGTCGGGCTTCCTGTGGAATGCCCAACTCTAAAAATGCAGAGCGTTCTTTGTCATTGTTATCTAAAGGTTAGCGGCTGCATATTTATCAACACCATACCTCTTTGTTAGGGTCCAGGAACTGTGTGCGTGCATATCTGGTCAACATGTGGATCACTGCTACACAAATGTACTTGTCCCCTTTCATCAATATCAATCAGCAGATTACAGAGTTTACGGAAGTTCTTGTGAACCAGATCAATTATATCTGGACATACTTCTTCAAATGCCATGACTGCACTGCCAGCAACTAACTGGAATAAGTAGAGACCAGGTTAAGTACTAGTATAGTTATAAGTAGAGACCAGGTTAAGTACTAGTATACATGTAGTTATAAGTAGAGACCAGGTTAAGTACTAGTATAGTTATAAGTAGAGACCAGGTTAAGTACTAGTATTGTTATAATTAGAGACCAGGTTAAGTACTAGTATAGCTATAAGTAGAGACCAGGTTAAGTACTAGTATAGTAATAAGTAGAGACCAGGTTAAGTACTAGTATAGTAATAAGTAGAGACCAGGTTAAGTACTAGTATAGTAATAAGTAGAGACCAGGTTAAGTACTAGTATAGTTATAAGTAGAGACCAGGTTAAGTACTAGTATAGTAATAAGTAGAGACCAGGTTAAGTACTAGTATTAATAGTAATAAGTAGAGACCAGGTTAAGTACTAGTATAGTTATAAGTAGAGACCAGGTTAAGTACTAGTATAGTAATAAGTAGAGACCAGGTTAAGTACTAGTATTAATAGTAATAAGTAGAGACCAGGTTAAGTACTAGTATAGTTATAAGTAGAGACCAGGTTAAGTACTAGTATAGTAATAAGTAGAGACCAGGTTAAGTACTAGTATAGTTATAAGTAGAGACCAGGTTAAGTACTAGTATAGTTATAAGTAGAGACCAGGTTAAGTACTAGTATAGTAATAAGTAGAGACCAGGTTAAGTACTAGTATAGTTATAAGTAGAGACCAGGTTAAGTACTAGTATAGTTATAAGTAGAGACCAGGTTAAGTACTAGTATAGTTATAAGTAGAGACCAGGTTAAGTACTAGTATAGTTATAAGTAGAGACCAGGTTAAGTACTAGTATAGTAATAAGTAGAGACCAGGTTAAGTACTAGTATTAATAGTAATAAGTAGAGACCAGGTTAAGTACTAGTATAGTTATAAGTAGAGACCAGGTTAAGTACTAGTATAGTAATAAGTAGAGACCAGGTTAAGTACTAGTATAGTAATAAGTAGAGACCAGGTTAAGTACTAGTATAGTTATAAGTAGAGACCAGGATAAGTACTAGTATAGTTATAAGTAGAGACCAGGTTAAGTACTAGTATAGTTATAAGTAGAGACCAGGTTAAGTACTAGTATAGTTATAAGTAGAGACCAGGTTAAGTACTAGTATAGTAATAAGTAGAGACCAGGTTAAGTACTAGTATAGTAATAAGTAGAGACCAGGTTAAGTACTAGTATTGTTATAAGTAGAGACCAGGTTAAGTACTAGTATAGTAATAAGTAGAGACCAGGTTAAGTACTAGTATAGTTATAAGTAGAGACCAGGTTAAGTACTAGTATAGTTATAAGTAGAGACCAGGTTAAGTACTAGTATAGTTATAAGTAGAGACCAGGATAAGTACTAGTATAGTTATAAGTAGAGACCAGGTTAAGTACTAGTATAGTTATAAGTAGAGACCAGGTTAAGTACTAGTATAGTTATAAGTAGAGACCAGGTTAAGTACTAGTATAGTTATAAGTAGAGACCAGGTTAAGTACTAGTATAGTTATAAGTAGAGACCAGGTTAAGTACTAGTATAGTTATAAGTAGAGACCAGGTTAAGTACTAGTATAGTTATAAGTAGAGACCAGGTTAAGTACTAGTATAGTTATAAGTAGAGACCAGGTTAAGTACTAGTATAGTTATAAGTAGAGACCAGGTTAAGTACTAGTATAGTTATAAGTAGAGACCAGGTTAAGTACTAGTATAGTTATAAGTAGAGACCAGGTTAAGTACTAGTATAGTTATAAGTAGAGACCAGGTTAAGTACTAGTATAGTTATAAGTAGAGACCAGGTTAAGTACTAGTATAGTAATAAGTAGAGACCAGGTTAAGTACTAGTATAGTAATAAGTAGAGACCAGGTTAAGTACTAGTATAGTTATAAGTAGAGACCAGGTTAAGTACTAGTATAGTTATAAGTAGAGACCAGGTTAAGTACTAGTATAGTTATAAGTAGAGACCAGGTTAAGTACTAGTATTGTTATAAGTAGAGACCAGGTTAAGTACTAGTATAGTTATAAGTAGAGACCAGGTTAAGTACTAGTATAGTTATAAGTAGAGACCAGGTTAAGTACTAGTATAGTTATAAGTAGAGACCAGGATAAGTACTAGTATAGTTATAAGTAGAGACCAGGTTAAGTACTAGTATAGTTATAAGTAGAGACCAGGTTAAGTACTAGTATAGTTATAAGTAGAGACCAGGTTAAGTACTAGTATAGTAATAAGTAGAGACCAGGTTAAGTACTAGTATAGTTATAAGTAGAGACCAGGTTAAGTACTAGTATAGTTATAAGTAGAGACCAGGTTAAGTACTAGTATAGTTATAAGTAGAGACCAGGTTAAGTACTAGTATTGTTATAAGTAGAGACCAGGTTAAGTACTAGTATTGTTATAAGTAGAGACCAGGTTAAGTACTAGTATTAATAGTAATAAGTAGAGACCAGGTTAAGTACTAGTATAGTTATAAGTAGAGACCAGGTTAAGTACTAGTATAGTAATAAGTAGAGACCAGGTTAAGTACTAGTATTAATAGTAATAAGTAGAGACCAGGTTAAGTACTAGTATAGTTATAAGTAGAGACCAGGTTAAGTACTAGTATAGTTATAAGTAGAGACCAGGTTAAGTACTAGTATAGTTATAAGTAGAGACCAGGTTAAGTACTAGTATAGTTATAAGTAGAGACCAGGTTAAGTACTAGTATAGTAATAAGTAGAGACCAGGTTAAGTACTAGTATAGTAATAAGTAGAGACCAGGTTAAGTACTAGTATAGTAATAAGTAGAGACCAGGTTAAGTACTAGTATTAATAGTAATAAGTAGAGACCAGGTTAAGTACTAGTATAGTTATAAGTAGAGACCAGGTTAAGTACTAGTATAGTAATAAGTAGAGACCAGGTTAAGTACTAGTATTAATAGTAATAAGTAGAGACCAGGTTAAGTACTAGTATAGTTATAAGTAGAGACCAGGTTAAGTACTAGTATAGTTATAAGTAGAGACCAGGTTAAGTACTAGTATAGTTATAAGTAGAGACCAGGTTAAGTACTAGTATAGTTATAAGTAGAGACCAGGTTAAGTACTAGTATTGTTATAAGTAGAGACCAGGTTAAGTACTAGTATAGTAATAAGTAGAGACCAGGCTAAGTACTAGTATAGTTATAAGTAGAGACCAGGTTAAGTACTAGTATTGTTATAAGTAGAGACCAGGTTAAGTACTAGTATAGTAATAAGTAGAGACCAGGTTAAGTACTAGTATAGTTATAAGTAGAGACCAGGTTAAGTACTAGTATAGTAATAAGTAGAGACCAGGTTAAGTACTAGTATTAATAGTAATAAGTAGAGACCAGGTTAAGTACTAGTATAGTAATAAGTAGAGACCAGGTTAAGTACTAGTATTGTTATAAGTAGAGACCAGGTTAAGTTATTTGTGATTTAAAAAGAGTTTTCACTGACTGTGGAATTATCGGTGGAGACGTTTCAGTTCAGGTACTAGAACCTTCATCAGTTGGATGTTAATGGACTTGATGGTTTGTGGGCTAAGATCTGAACCGAAACGTCTCATACAACTTCAACATTTATAACCAGGTTAAGTACTAGTACTAACTAGTTATAAGTAGAGACCAGGCCCCGGTTGCATGAAAGGTGAATAGCGCTATCCACTGGATAAGTCCTATCCAACAGATAAAATTGACTCAGTTATCCAATAAATTCTATCCGTTGAATAGGACTTATCCGGTGGATAGCGCTATTCACCTTAACTTCGTGCAACCGGGGCCAGGACTATACATGTAGTAATAAGTAGCGACCAGGTTCCAGGGCTCAAAGTTTATTTTTGTCTTTGGGTGCACTTGTGCCACCAGGTCTAAAATTCTAGGTTCACAGCTGTAATTTTAGTCGCACAACTAAAAAATTTAGGCGCGCCCCAAAAGAAAAAAATCGAAACCCCATAGACGATTATAACTTTACTAACCTCAAACGCGCATTTGTTTTGCGTTAACTCCAAACGCACGCAAAGTTTCTTTGTGTGCCGTAACGTGACACATCTCGGCGCCAAGTGTCTTTTTAGTCGCAAATCAAAAATCTAGTCACATGTGCGACCAGCTGGTTGCGAACTTTGAGCCCTGGGTTCATTTTAAGTACCAGTATGATTATACAATATATCCAATAGAGTCATTTTCGTATGAGTGGGAAACCTATGACAGGGAGTTATGGTCACAGTATGGAATCAAAGACATTTATTCAACCAATCACAGCACGTCAACCACATATGGCACAGCACGGTCACCACATGAACCATACTGCTACCGTAACCATTCCATACTACACTTCCCACTTATACGAAAACAACTCTAAGTAACTCACTGTAGTTTTGTCCTTCAATAGTTTCTCTATCACTTCAATAAGACAATCTTTGTGCTCAGGATCCAAACTTTACATGAAAAATAGAAGCTCAATGTTTATTCCATGTACTGTACATTTAGTTTGTTATTGTTTACAAATTAATGTCCATGAAAGTTTCACTATGCTTTACCTGTATAGTTTGGGAATGGCATGTGCCGAAGTCTTCCTTACAAATGGTGACATATCAACCACACCCTGTCATAGATACAGCACACTTAGACACAGTCATTGAGCTACATTGGCAAGCCTACTGTGTACATAATGCTGTAATTTAGTGTATGAACAAGACACCTTGTACAACTATCAAACATAACATACTTCTTTGATGGATAACATCAGTATAGGAGCAATCACTGGCACTCTGATGCTTGAAAGAACTCTAAGAGCACTGCCACGTATTAGTTGATTAGGATCCTATAAAAATAACACACAATATAAACAATAGAGATGATAGAACAACAAAGATAATCACTCAGTCTGTGAGAGAATAGTAGTAGTTAATGTGTTGATCAATACGTACATGTAGGTATGGATTTGGTTCTTAATAATAATAATAACTTCTTATATAGGATAAAGGATAATTATGAGTAACATAATTATATAGTCCTCCTCAACAGACAATAGGCCCTTTGCAGGATTACGATCACGTGGTTGTACTGACTGGCAAATAAAATCTGACTTTATTTATTTGAAGAATCTTACATGATATCAGTAGTGACAGTAAAGAAATCTGTTTGAAATGCTATTTTTCAACCTCCAGTTGATTGTCAATCTTTCTCAATCAACGTCTCAAAGTTTGTTTGCCAGTCAGCAGAGTCGTTCCCATGGGATCTTCGGCTCAGTTTATTCGTTATTCAAGCAATACATTTGTATATTGGCATGTGACTGTAAACTGCAAAGGGCCTATTACCTTAGTTTTTTTTGTAAATTCTGTTGGAAGTCTAATAAATATAGCGTATTTCACATTGTCTCAATGCGCTTTACAACCAATGGAGGACTTGTTCGGGCTGCATATGAAGGTGCCCATGGCAGCCGAGCAGCTTACAATCATGAGGGGTCAGTACATTAGTATGCTATGCCTCAACCAGTTGACAGGTTCTTTAATGTCCCCCATGTACTAGTTAGATTAGGGTCACGAGACAGGACTTATGGTTTAATTTAAGACTCTGAGAGTTGGTCCGGCCAGGGATCGAACCTTACGACCTTCCACTCAACAGACTGGTACTCTACCAATTGAGCTACAGTACAGCCCAAAAGTATTTCCCGCATTGCGGCGCAATTGCGCTTGCGTTACCGCAATTGCGGTACCCCAAACGCAATTACGCCTCAATCAACCGCAATTGCGCTTGGTCGCCACAGCCGCAATTGCGCCGCAATTGTGGCTAAACAAGATTGCGGTTAAGCCAAACACAATTGCATTTGGTCTAAATGGAATTGCATTTAGGGGCAATTGCGGTGAAGCGCAATTGCGGTTAACGATCGTTATTGCGGTTCGATCGTCATAACACAACATACAAATGTAGTATCATATTCTTTACGATCACTTGTCTTGCCTATAATATAATATGGTGATATTGTAATGATGAAGGAATAGTTATCTCGATGTAAAGGTCTCAAAACAGTTCTCAATGATATGAGTTCTCAAAAGAGTTTGTGTTGTCTGAGAGTCAAACTACACTCAACTTTTTGCCTCAGTATGGGCTTGACTGACTTTTACTCGCAGCTGTTAATTTGCATTTACGAAAGAAACTGCGTATGTCTAGAAATTACACGAACGATGTTGAATCAACTTAGCTATTATTTTTATCAGCTTTTGCTGTTTTTATTGAAATGTCTGAAACATTACGTGCTTTTAAATTTCTGTTGGAACCTTACTGTAAAGTATTAAAAGTAGAACATCATGCAAGCTTGAAGAAGCTTCACGTATCTTCACTTTTCAGTAAGACGATAAAGGCCGCAAAAAGTTTAAATGAACTCTTGAATTCATAATCCTACAATATATAAACAACATTCATTCACGTCTTTCCCAACTTTCGGCATTATCAGTTCTAAAATCTAAGGTTCATTAGCGTGCACGTGAGAACGTTATGTTTGAGACACTTGATTGACACATGGTGTGTTAGCACGTGAAAAAAGTCTACGGGAACCAGGGCGCTTTGACGGGAACTTTACCAATGTGCTCCTTTTACTCTTTACTTTTTAATGGTGAATCTAAGAGATACGGTGATTTCTTGTGAAGAGAGCTTTACTATAAATCACATTTATATCATTATCATAATGTGAGTATTTTCTCCTACAGTAAGCTTTAGAAACGGTGATTCAACAAGTTTGTTTACGATCGCGTCATCACTGTAGTGTTTTTGAGACAAAGTGCAAGAACGCTTTGTTTGCCGGTTGTTCCTTTTCTTGTATAAAAACAAATTAGATATAATTGCACACCAGTCAAAATACTATAAAACTTTCCTTTAGTATTTAGCTTAAAAACGAGCTAAGTTTCGTGCATGTACGCTAACTAGAACCGAAGACCGTTACCGAAGAAATGTCGTAAGTTTGTATTTGTTGTTTGCTGGCTTCACATTCATGTTTGCCGGCTTCACGTTCAAAAAGAAGTGAAAGAACGCTCCACACTAGACTATAAAATGCTCCTAATCTTCTTTAGTAATTTTACATTATTTCTTTCGGGCTTAGGATTCTTTTGGTTTTGCATTTTGACTGAATCAACACAACACTCACTGTCAGCCGTTCAGTTCATTCTGTGAGATCTTTAACCGCAATTGCAATTGCGGTTGCTTAAACCGCATTGCGTTTGGCCTCAAACGCAAATGCGTTTTGTCTAAACGCAATTGTGTTTCGTCTAAACGCAAGTGCATTTGGTCTAAATGCAATTGCGGCTTCTCCAACCGCAATTGCGGTTGAAGTTACAAACTGCAATTGCGGTTGAAACGCATTTACAACTGCAATAACGGCTACCGCAATAGCGGGGAAAACTTTTGGGCTGTACTGTACATTATTGTAAATGGGAAGCGGACCAAATAAATGTTATAAATTAATGAAACGTTAAAGGATAGCAAATATACAAATAAAAAACTTTTCTTTTTGAGAAAAATCCAAAAGTTCATATATGCCGTCTCAGGCCAGAAATTGACCAAAATATACACTGGTCAACCGTGACTCGTAACTTGTCTCGTGGTCCATAAAAACACAAGTTACCTAGACCATTTTAAGTCCAGAATCCCTAAAAGGATGTGTTTCTTGCTTACCAGAGCTTAATACTTTGTTCTTATCTTAATCACGGATGAGGAATATTGTCTGCGAAAAGGGCATAATTTTTAAATTGACAAAACTCTGATTTAGGACCAAATTTCAAATATTTTTTTTACCATGTGCCATAGCTCCAATTGTTTTCTAACGTCGTATGTGGTTTCTTTAAATGTTGTTTTAAAACATACTTGAAAACTGACTTGGGTTATAAGTCAATAAAATGCTATTTTATGATTAATCGTATATTCAAATAATAAATACAAGTTAGAAGAAGGTTTTAGTAAGTAAGACAATATTTATAGCTATCTAAAATGAACTTTTAATCAATTTTGGAATACATTTCTTAATATCTACTGAATAAACCAGCGGCTAATTATTCCAGTCTTGATATCACACAAACGTGACAAGTGGAGGCACTTCAACACACTCTGGATCCTCTAATTTCACTCTTTTTAAGGCACTACTTCGTTAGCAATAAAATTGTTAACATTATTATTTTTGGAAATCGTAATACTGTCCATATTTTTGTGTGTGGGATCACTATACAATCACACATTGCGTGATGCGCCGTTTGGAAATATCGCTGATTGAGGTGTTGTGTAGGATAGAGATAACATTGTTTAGAAATTTAAATATACTTTATTAATATTCTTTCCCAACTCTCCAAAATAAGCGTTGGAATCAAACAAAATTCACAGCATTACAATTAGATGGAATGGTAGACTGGGAAATGAGGGGGGGGGGGGGGGGGGGGGGGTGGGTCGGGTAAGGTACCACACCCTGCCATTTCGCACATTTGATCTAATTGCTTCATTTTTAGTTGCTTATCAAAAGCCACTTACGAATATTACGTATGTTATTACACTAAAAACCTTTACCATTCGACAATTCAAGCAAATATAGTAGGAACGTCATGATCAGTACATACATACATACATACATAGTTTTAATGTACCTCCCAATATGGAGAAGAAATGCATCTTAAATAAAGATGAAATGGGCTGTTAAACTACGATATTTCAACTTTATTACAAGGTCATCATGTGAAATGGAAGGTTTGAATGTCAACTATATATAGGAAGTCAAGATTAAACTACATGTACAACAGGTTATCTCAGGCATTTCCATTTTACATTATATCATTTATAACTTTCTACTATGGTGGCACCCCGGGAGCCAGTAACATGGTCATTCAGCATGATTCTCAATACTAACCACTCAAACTAAAAAGCTTAAAAGAAGCTATTGCATAACCTGAAATTCAGATATAGTTGTGTGCAAAATATCCCAACTCACCTCACAGACTTGTTTTGCATACCGTAAATCCTCTATTTAGCCCCCCGGTGGGCTTATTTATTTCAAGCACTTTTGAGAGGGGCTTAATGGAGGGAGTGAGCTTAATAGAGGGAGGGGGCTTATTAAATTTCGCGGAAAACTAGAGATGTAAGTTATACCAATTACGGTCACAGGTACCTTAATGAATTCTGTAATCACTTTATTGTAAATACGGTAATAAATATACTGAACATAGTAAGTTTATATGGTAATACCGATAAACCGTACTGTACTGCATGAGTCACGAGTATCGGACCGTTGTGTATTTCATTAAAGTACGGTATATCATCACATTACGTACTACGGTATCTTTGGGAGAAGGGGGTAGGGGGAGAGGGGCTCAAAATTATGTTGAGAATAGGTCAAATCAGAAAATAATTTGAACAACGCGTTACAATGGCTCTGGTCACGGCGCAATCGGCAATGAACTGTTTTTTTTTTGTGCTGTACCTCCCTAAGGAGCCAACCATGCATTAAACTTTTGAGTGGAAGGTTGGGCGATTTTGGGAAAAAATTCCTCAAATCATGCTGTTTTTGGACGAAAGAAAACCTACACCAACACTAACAAGAAAATTGCTTCCCACCATCTTCAGAAAAAACAATGCTGCAAATTTATCCCCTTCCTAATAGTGGGGGGTCTTTTTTCTTGGTGGGGGTTTGGTGGGGGTTTGGTGGGGGGGGGGGGGGGGGGGGGGGGGGGGGGGGGGGGGGGGCGGGGTCTTAGGATTTTGGGGCGATTCGCTTGATTTTGGAAGTATGAAAAGGGAAGATCACTTGTTTTCTCCTTATAAAAAGTTTCACTTGATATTTACTTGAAAGAACACCGAATTGACAACAATTAGAAACACACATCATTATGCACATGTATATGATTTACACGTATGCAGCCCCAGCAAATTCCTTACAATTCGGCCACAAGATCAATTTTCTGTCAGTTTAAACTTCCTGGAAACTACTCTCACAAGGCAGGAAATGCTATTTCGGAGACCCTATACAAATGTACCTCAAAACGTTTCGGGGAACCATGCCTCCGCACCCCCTAGGAGCTCGGACCTTCGCAGCTCGTCCGGATTGTGCCCTCACAATACTTTTCTCCTTGCTACGGGCCTGCTGTGGTGTGTATTAATTGTTGTGGAAAACAAAATCCTTTTCGACTCAAATTAAAGTATTTTGATATCATTAGAACTGACATTCCCAAATTTCACTACACCGTGTACCAGACGTTTAGGGAACGCGTCCAAATATCGGAATCGGGTTCTTCCGATTCCGATCAATCGGAAATAAATCCGTTCCGAATTCCACCCGATTGTATCGGAATTGATAGAATCGGAATCTGTACCGAAAGAATTGGATTCCGATCAATCGGAAATAAATCCGTTCCAATGATAACCTGAAGTCCGCCCGATTTTATCGGTAGAGAATCGGAAACCTTCCTTTGGTTCGGAAAATTTAAAAAAGTCGAACACTACTGATGCTGGTTGAATGTTGATGTATCAATGAAAGACATTTGTAGATTCTACACTTTCATCTGATTGATGCAAAGTAACGAGTGAATGAATGTACTTTTAATATTTGCACTTTTGCATTGCATAGAATTTATAGAATTACATATTTTGTATGTATAAAAGCGAGAGCTGAGTTCGATCTACGTTTGTAGTACGCTGCGACGGCTTGTCATAAATGAAGTAGACTCTGTACATAATTATTTTGAAACAGAATGAATTACAGGGAAGAATCGGAGAACTGATACGAGCAAAACCTTAGCTTGTACCATTATTATTTTGTCGCCGGATTCGTTGTCGCCTTTGAAAACACAAAATAGTGTCCATTATATTAAATTGACACACAACAGCATCTTCGATATCAACCACGTGCATTGGCTGTTATGAAATCTCGAAATATAATTTCCTTTACCAGTAAAATATAATGCTTATGAGCTCGTAGAGCTATCAAAATAACACCTCTGGGTCGACATTTGGAGCACTAGAGCATTTTTTTACCGCGTTACTGGCTAACGAAGTTTCCAAATATTTGGCGCCATTTTGGTGGTGAGTGACACCAATATGTCCATCACCACTCATGCATGGCCGACAGAATTTCTAAACATAAATTCAACCTAAAGTTGATATACATCACTTTATTTCACTATAAATAGAACTTCTGAACCTGTATAAAACTAAAATCATTTAATTTGGCACAAATTTGTTGAATTCCACAACTTTTCTAGCCTGAGAAAACAGCGTTAGGTCAGAGTTGCGTGACACAATTTCGTACACAAAACGTCGAGCAAATCTGAAAGTTTCTAGTAACTCTCATCACTATTCTCTATTTTGCGTCGTTCTCAAGAGCTTGCGGGGTATTCTGTAGTTATATACTTCAAATCAAGAAAACAAATTACTACAAATTAGTTCTAATTTTTGTGGTCTATGCCGTTATAAATGGCTGCGTTCACACTGGGACTTTTCGATCTAGAATCTTGACGTTTACTGTTGACATAGAATTAATGGTAGAGTAGAAGCGTTCACGCACGCGATAAGTTACCAAGCTGAGCTGTCACATTGCTGTCGTCACTCCTATCATTGTCGGGAATACAATCGCGCGCCAAGTTGAAAAAAATGGCTGAAGACGTAGCGAAAGCCAAATACTTGAAGCTAAACGATATTATTATTCGCCATGAATTACTCGCTAGAATCTTCAACAAGAGACAAGAAGAACTCCGTACCATTAGCGCCAAATTCACACGCATAGTTAATTCAATAACTCAAGAACTCATTTGATTGGTTGCTTGTGTTGTGGTACGGCTACAACCCTAGTTAACAGGGGTCGAAATGTCTAAGTAAACATTGGCTTTTTCTTTGAACTCTTTGCCGGCAATAGTTCGTGGTATTCAACTTCGTGTGTGAACGCTTACATGTAAGCAAACATGACTGGCTTTAATCGAGAAGAAAGTCCCAGTGTGAATGTAGCCCGGCATGTGTAATCGAAGTCTGTAACTACTTGTTTCCTTTGTCGTCCTGAAACGCTACTTAGTATGTGTGAATGCTACAGACTTTTATCTGCAAGTTACGATTTCTGAATCGTGATTTTGGTGTCTCATATAATGATCTACTGCAGAAACTGTTTTACTCCGGCAATCACGTACAGCAAACGCGACAAAATAAACTTGAGAACCAATTGAAATTGCAAAAACTATATTTTTAAGTCCATCAGAACTGGAGCAATTCGAAGATACGAAAAAGACACGAGGCCGATACGAATGAACCGGGCAATACCGATGAAATCGGAAGAAGAGACGACCAGTCATACTGATCACACCGATAACAGTGATCGGAAATATTTTTATCGGAATCGGAACAAATGCTAAGAGTCCCTGACAGCCTTGAAAATATTCTTATCGGAATTGGAATCGGGACCGATTCCGATAATCGGATACCCGACCGATATTTGGACGTGCTCCCTTACCACTGTATACCACCGTGTACCAGACCAGGAAGTGGTCTGCAACAACAGTCAGGAGGCAAAGATGCACCATCACATTGTTTTCACGTTCATGCAGTTCTAACAAAATATTGAATGTTTAATGGTGCTTTATATAAATAAACAAATACAGTTGAACCTCCCGTAGGCGACCACCCTCGATCCGTGCAAGAAAAAGTGGTCGCCTATCAGGGAGGTGGTCTCTCATGGGAGGTACGCCATGGGAAGCCCAAATCTAAGTAATGTTTAATCTCACATATACCTTTAATGGGGACACAAGAACATCGATACCTTGGTTAAGGTCTAAGCTGTCGCGACTTGGATACAGTTTAAAATTATTTTTTGCGTGATCTCCGAGGTAAAATTACAGAGAAATTCCCAGTTCGTACTCTCAAAAAGTGGTCGCGGTCTCCTACGAGAGGTAAAATTACAGAGAAAGTCCCAGTTCTTATTCTCAAAAAGTGGTCGCGGTCTCCTACGAGAGGTGGACGAGAGGTTACAAATATAGTGATTTGACCGAGACAAAACGGTGCTTTGAGAAGCGGTCGCTCATGAGAGGTGGTCTCCTATGGGAGGTGGTCTCTCATGGAGGTTCAACTGTATTATAAAACTTCTCAGTGCGAAGGCTCTTGAACATAATGCTCATAAAATTAGCTAGAGGAGTATAACGTTTTCAGTATGAAAATTAAATTACGCAGAAGGTAACACGTCCAAATAAAATCACGCACAGTGGTATGATAGGAAACAAAATTGAGTGTTATGGGTCCGAAAAAAGTTAAGGTGCACAATAAGAGCTGGTCCCAACAGTGCTAGGTGCCTGATTTTCAGATGGTCCGTGGTCCTCCCAATCAATATCAGCTTTAATGTGATACTTATGAGTTCTGAGATGACATAGAGATCCACCAACTTGGTTTGATGCCATTCCATGGTAATTTTGAACTATTCGATCCATAGAAAATGTCATGCATGGTCATGTCACATGGTACAGTGGCAGATTTTTATCATTAGTGTTCATTTTCGCAACTGAACCTGCCGGATTGTACAATGATCCCACAAAGAAAATATTCATGCACGATATTACGATTTCCAAAAAGAATAATGTTAACAATTTTATTGCTAACGAAGTAGTGCCTATAAAGAGTGAAATTAGAGGATTCAGACTGTGTTGAAGTAACTCCGCTTGTCACGTTTGTGTGATATCAAGACTGGAATAATTAGCCGATTCCAAAATTGATTAAATTAAAGTACATTTTAGATAGCTATAAATATTGTCTTACTTACTAAAACCTTCTTCTAACTTGTATTTATTATTTGAATATACGATTAATCATAAAATAGCATTTTATTGACTCGTTACGGGCTTGTTGTTGCCATAGCAACCACAAAGTTTCATGAAAATTGGTCATATTCAAAGGCTTGTTTTGGAGCGCAGATAAAATAACCCAAGTCAGCTTTTCAAGTATGTTTTAAAACAACATTTAAAGAAACTACATGCGACGTTAGAAAAAAATTGGAGTTATGGCACATGGTAAAAAAAATATTTGAAATTTGGTCCTAAATCAGTCCTAAAACAGAGTTTTGTCAATTTAAAAATCATGCCCTTTTCACGGACAATATTCCTCTTCCGTGATTAAGATAAGAACAAACTATTAAACTCTGGTAAGCAAGAAACACATCCTTTTAGGGATTCTGGACTTAAAATGGTCTAGGTAACTTGTGTTTTTTTGGACCACGAGACAAGTTACGAGTCATGGTTGACCAGTGTATATTTTGGTCAATTTCAGGACTGAGACTGCATATATGAACTTTTGGATTTTTCTCAAAAAGAAAAGTTATTTATGATAAACAAATTACACTACGAATCATTCCTACCCTAGGGTTACCTAGAAACATATTTTGAGAGAAATCGATTTTTTGAAACTGGCCGAATATTAAACCGGACTTGAACCAAAACGTGAATTTTTTGAAAGCAAATGGAATAAACAGCTGAAAGTGTGCTAAATATCACTTCGTTGTTGATTTTTCTCAAAACTTTCGGGAAATCGTTCAAATTTAGCGTTAAAGACAGAAAACCGAACATTCTCCGAACACATCCCGAAAGAAGGACGCCCTGTTGTGACGTCACAACAGGGAGTCATTCTTTGAACACAAAATGGCGGACAAGCAGGAGCGGATGTCAGAAGTTTTACTAGATTGAAGAGGAATTAGATGAAGGGAGAAAATTAGTGCAGTAAAGTGTAGAGCTATACTAATATGAGCCAAATAGACACCAAGACGATGATGGAGAGGCAGAAGAAGAGCCACATATTGTAATGAATTTTCGAATTCGAGTGCAGTCTGCAGATCGTCTAGGATTTTACAATACTCAATAGTAAGCTTTATATAGATATAAACGTTTTAAAATGTGTTTCACATCATTTGACATAGTTCATTGTTTTGTACTTGTTGAAAATGTGCTTGAAATTGAACAATAATTTATTGTAATGGAGACTGAGTGAGACTGAAAGTTGATTAAGCTTATTAAACTAAAGCTTACATTTATATTATTAAGCTTATTATTATACTGTAGAGTCGAATCCCTAGATTTTCTAGTCTATTTCCTCCATCCACCAGCTCACTCATCCAGGTTTCTCCAGCATGCCTGTGTTGCTGAATCTAATTATTTTTCTAAGATGCTCCAGAAGTTCAATTAAGCTTACATATTCTGTTGTATTTATATTATTACATTTGTTTTGCTATTTATTATACATAAGTAAGCTTATGTATTTTACAAGCTTAGTACTGATTTAAATTTGATTTTGACATACATTTTTTAATGAGGGACTGCATACATTGATATGACCTATAATATTGTTAGATAATTTTATAGTGGTGTCAACTACTGAAAGTATAGTCTATTATTATGTACTTTTCTAAAATCACTTACTCTTTTTATACTTTCTGGTATGAAAAAGTTGGTTGTCATGACTACATGTATGTAACAGCTTCCACTGTGTGACTGTTTTTGGTAGACTTCAGCCAAAAGTATAGAGGATACAGTTTAGTTGTACTTTCTATGGAAACAAATACTACCCGATACTAAGATGGGAAGTAATTTTAATATACCGGTATAATTTTCTAAACGTCCCCCTCCCCTTCCTGGCCTCCCTCCCTCAAGAATATGATCAATAACAGACAACCATTATTCTGCAATGTGTAATATATGCCACATGCTATCAAAATTAATCAGCATAGTTTCAGCTGTCATGCTGGTTCAATATGATTAACATTAATGATAGGGAAGTGATTGCAACTAGTCTGACTAGTAAACTACCTTTTATACATACTCAAATAATATTACTACAAAGCACAAAATAATGGTCTCTTATTTATACAATGTAGCTACACAAAATAAGAAAAGGCTAAGTATGTCATGCCTATGTACATGTACATTGTCGTATATGGTGAATGTACAAGTCATCATACATTGTATGAACATAAATAAATATGCCTGTTGTTACCCCCGGCTATTATTATTGGTTTTGCACCACACATTATTATTATTTCTCATTGGGCCATGTCGTATAATGCACCAGGGTGGTGTAAGGTTTTAGAGCCCCTGATTATCATCATAATTAATTAATTATTACAGCGTGAAGCTCTCGACTATGACCGCCTTTAATGTATTCACATACTTTTGTCTCCCCATCCTCCAATTAGTGGTTAGATCAGAGATAAGATAAGACAATCCTGCAAAGCTGATTGGACAATGGCCGAGACGAAAGTATGCAAATACATTTAGACACTGAGCCTGAACTCTGACAATGTTTCAATGCATCAATTTTCATACCCTGTTTACTAGCTTATCACCCTCTTTCAGTGTACATTGCCAACATTATTTGTTACCTTGTAAGTTTGATGTTTCAGCGCTGTGAGGGTGGCACACACACATGTACCAATTAAAATGGTGTACTAACCGGGGGGTGGGGGGGTTGGCACTACACTAAGGGTATTTTTGGGTAAGGGTGTGCCGCGGACACCTCAAAACCCTGACCCTATCCCAGACTCCAGACTAAAGCTTAAAAATGTACATCCTATCCCAGACTAAAGCTTAAAAATGTATACCTTATCCCAGATTGAAAGCGTGCTAAAGGGATATGTAAACTGATAGTGGCATTATTCAGGCCCTCTGATATTACGCGATGGTGCGATTTCGCACAATTGGCCTCAAATCGCATCCGATCGCGTAATTCACCGATGTCCGCGTAATTCATGAAAAATAGCACAATATGAACAAATCCAAAGCAAATATTCGCTTTATTTAAACTTTCATTGACAGTTGAACGTTATTTCAGAGTTTTTACCTTTGAAAACACCTCACAATCCCCTCAACAATCCTCAACAATCCCGTTCTTTCTGCAACACGAATGTGTAAATATCATCTAGGCGTTCTATGCGTGGAATGCCTTGGAGGCCTGGCACTAGTTACGGCGGTCTTCCTGTGGCAGGCCGGGTTAAACAATGGGCTTTTTTTCTTGCGGCTACAAATCATCGCGAATGGGGGAGGGGGGGGGGGGGGAGGGGGAGGTCAGGATTATAGGGGGAGGGGGGTTATGTTTCTGAATTTGGCCTACTTTATATGCCATTCGGTCGCTTGGTGTAAGTAAAACGACGCGGCTGGCCATGTTTTAAAAGACATGGATAAGTTTGTGCTGAAAGTGGCTTCCAAACCAGATGAGAAAAAAAGATCGCACCTTGCAGTGAACATCACTGCAAAAGAAAGGGCAAGAAAATACCCCACAGGTAAACTCACTGCTGCACGTTTTTCAAAAGATTCCACGAACTCGGTGTCGTAAACAACAATTTACGTTTTTTTGAAAACTGATTTTCCACTTCTAAAACCTAGTAAAACAAGGTTAAATTAACGTTTGGAAAAATCGCGTAATTTTCCGCATAATCGGCCTTTCTTGCCGCGTAATTTCGGGGGTTTTTTCGCACAATTTCCGGGTTTTTTTATATTAACGTTTGGAAAAATCGCGTAATTTTCCGCACAATCGGCCTTTCTTGCCGCGTAATCTCCGTTTTTTTTCCGCACAATTTCCGGTTTTTTTCCGCACCCTATCAGAGGGCCTGATTATTGCGGAAACCATACCCTATACCAGACCAAAACGTACCCGATCCCAGCCTAAAAAGGCTAAAATTGATACCACCCCAGACCTGGGAGCTCAAAAACCATACCCTATCCCACGGCACATACCCGTATAGCGTATATAGGGTAGTACCACCACCCCCCCCCCCCCCCCCCCCCCCCCCCCCTTCGGGTGTACTAAGTACCCCTGCCCCTGGGTTTTAGTTACTGACAAAAACTACTACAGATGAATAGTACAAAAAGCTGTTAATGAAAAAAACCTGGAATACAGAATGTAGGTGAATGACAATTTAGGATTTAGGTGAATGTCAATTTAGCTTCGGTTTGATACTACAGTATAAATACAGCCCAAACTTGGCACTATGACATCCAGCCTGTGGACTATACTATCAGATAATCACCATCTCTATAAGCTTACAACAACACAACAACTGCGCTCAGTAAGAAAAACTAAATTTTCTAAAGGTTCCAGCATGATGCGTCATCTCTGGCTGGAGGACAAGGAGAAGAGAATGGTTAATGTCAGTCATGACAATGAAATAATTAGCCTCTTTATATAATCATGTAACTGAATTGCTTTCAATTTATTGTCATTGAGCACACACGTATTTACATTATGTGATAAAGCCAAAGCTAGACAGAGTAGTATAAAATAAAGTCAACAACAACAGTAACAAAAGTACATTTGCTCAGGCTGGTATACTTTAATAACTTTTAAAGTTCTAAATTCCAATCTTCATTGCAAAAATATAACACAACTAGAACTGCTAGAAGTATTAAAACTGAATCGAAGCCGTGGGCTTAGCTAAATCAGTAAATGAAGATTGAAGTGCAAACATACCCGACGTCTTTCTCTCTTTATAAACGCTGAACAATCATTTTAATAGATAAATCTTGGAAGTGCTCCCTATTTGAGCGGTTTTTGTTCGTCTTAAAAATCGAACCCACACTAATCGGCCATGATCAATGTTTTCAATACAAAAATAATCAATTTTCGTCTTCAGCTTCTTTCAGAAACAAATTCAGGTCGACTCTTCGCTTCCAGAAACTGTGCAAAAAGTTGGCATTTAGAGCAGAGAAACGAATAAAGAAGGAGATAACAACTCACAACACCGGCTCCACAACACTGAACAAAGATGGTGTCCCGCGAAAGTGACTTCCTGTTGTGACGTCATTCCGACCAATTTCCGAGTGCATCCCGGACTTTCCCAATTGCTGAACGGAAACTTTAGCCTTAAATTTTCGTACTTTAAAAACGTTTTTGAGAAAAATCAACAACGAAGTGATATTTAGCACACTTTCAACTGTTTATTCCATTTGCTTTCAAAAGATTCATTTTTCGGTTGAAGTCCCCCTTTAACGATTTTGCTTCATAATAAGAGAAATTCTCTCTTAAACATTATAATTTACAGCATACGTGAAGGTCAGTCATTGCTGCACAAGTAACTGCATAGAACACCATCAAATACCTTAAGGGCTCTCTGAAAAGTACTCGTGGACAATAGAGCCAAGTCTTGCTGCTACTCAGCATACATCACCAAATAAACATACCGGTACACTAACTCTTTTAGCTGAAATTCGAAATTCAAACATGACAATTATTTAACAAATACATCCCATTTTCCCGTGCGTCTGTATTCTTAAATAGATGCACAGATGACGTCAAAATGTGGCGAGAACAAAAAAGTATGCCACGAGATGAAGTCAAGTGCTATGACTGTTGTTCTCACAACATTTTGACATCTTCTGCGAATCTATAAGAGTATAGACACACGACAAAATGGAATCTATTTGTGAATTTGTGAATTGAGTGATTTTATGACGTCATCTGTGCGTCTGTACTCTAATAACACACAGCCCCTGACCAATCAAAGCGCACATAACATACATGTACCAATTATTATATAAAAGTCATTCAAAACAGTTCCAGTGTCTAATGTGTTACAGTAATAAACAAATTATTATTTGCTTTAATTATGTTTTGTTTTAATTATTCAGTCATAAACCAGTAAGATTGTACAAGTCATGTAGTCACAGTGTGAATACAACCTTGATATATACTGTAGCTAGTTTTCCTACAACATTATAAATATCTACAAACACCACAGTTTGTGCAAATAAAGGATTACAGGAATAGTGAGGTCATTCTTCCAGAAGTGTTTCTGCTCTTGGCTCTTACCTCGACATTTTTTGAAGCTACATTCTTGACAACGGGAGGAAACAGTTCTGACATGTCCTTACCAGTAGCCATTAACTGTTTATAACAGAACAGTGATGGTTAGTCTAGTTGTGCCACGTTTGCAGTTAATCAAATAAAGAGAAAGTCTATCAAATAACAACACATCGAAGCTACATGTAAGACACAGGGTACTTGTCTTACCGATATAATCCTTTTCATAGCATCGAGCTTAAGATTGTCCTTTGAGCTATCAAGCATAGACTTTAAATCATCATGCCTACAAATCAAACAAGCAAAAAGATCAGAACAAGAGACGAATATTCCACCATTCTACCGTCACTCCATTATCAGCTGACTAGACTACGACTCTGGTAAAAATTACTATTTACTTCTTAAAATCAACCGAAAATAGTCCTCCTATGCCTATGGTCGTCTCGGGAACGTCCGGCTCCCTTGAAGGCTTTTCGTCGTTGTAAGACATTGTAAAGGACTAGTATTGTGGAAGTAGAGTTAAGATTTCGGCATTGATGAAGTTCCTCTTCTCGTACAGAAGTTCACCAAGATGGCTGCCCACTAAATACTGGCACGTGATTGGCTCTTTCGTTACCATACACAGGTAGCCCAACAACACATACAAGGGTTAGTTACGCCAAATGACGCCAAATGCTTCTGCTTCGAACACATGTATATCACACTTGCAACCCTGTATTCACTGTAATCAAGTCACTATAAACAAGTGTATTCATAGACTCTTCCACAGTCCCCGCTCGGCCGTTGCACTTTATAAACCAATACTGTTGGGATTCCTGTGGTGTATTACAATGACCATGATCCCTTGCGGCAGTTGTTGCACGTGCAAAAGGTGAGAGGTGAAAAGGTGACAGAACTCAGAAGTTGAGAAGATGGTTCTTCGGAGCTGTGGGTTGTGTTTTGGCAAGGTAAAAAGACTTAAAATACTGCCAAAATGATAGAACTCAAGGACTTATGTTCACTCTATACTACTGTACAAACAATATTTCTCTTTATTCAGTTGATAATGTTATTTTTCAGGTTAATTTGGATCATGGCGTCGAGTTCTTCAAAGCAACTTGCGTTGTGTTGCACCGGATTCGTTTCATCTCGTTTTGCAAGGTAAAAAGTTTCAAAATACTGCCAAAATGACACGGAACTCAAGGACTTATTTTCGCTCTATACTACTGTAAAAACAACATTTCTCTTTGTTTATTTCTCAGGTCAATTGTGGAACTTTCTTGAGTGATAATGTGTGGGGTGTGTTCAGGCTGACTGACAGACGATCAGTAAAAACCCTGTACAATCGACAATTCGATGTCTGTAAAGACTAGTTGATGGTAAATAACGCCTCTGGTATCAGGTATGGAGTTTCTAGGGTCATTGTTAACTGAGTGTCGCGGTTTGTATGTCGAGTAATGTTGTTTGGCTGTAAATCTGATATCAGGCTAATCGGGGCTGATCAAATTTGGTTTAAAATCGAGGGGGAGGGGTACGGTAAATTCTAAGGAAAAATAATAACACGATGTACATGTACTAGAAATGAGTTGAGCTCTGATGGAGTGATCGAGAATATTACTGAGAAAAGAAAAAAAACATTGAAGTACAAATGTAGTTGTAAGTTCTATTAAACAACAAGACACAGTAGTCACTTGTATATTATCTGCTTCGAGTTCAGTAAACTAAGTTGTTGCTATGATTTAAATAGATATAATTGCATCACATCATTGTCTCTCACCGGGACAAAAGTATGCAACCAATAATATAATTAAATACTGAAAGTAGAAAACTGAATCGATAGGCATATATAAGACAGGTTGTGATGAATACTGTCCATGCTGTTGAAATACTATGACCTTTATACATGATAGGCATACATAAGAGAAGTTGTGATGAATATTGTCCATGCTATTTGAATAAGTACTATCACCTTTATACATGATATGCATTAGAGAAGTTGTGATGAATACTGCCCATGCCATTGACCTTTGTCATGATCACCACTCCGGCTAACCTCCAAGACCATAGTCAATTAGTATGATTACAGACTACTACAACAGACATAATGACTATGATGACATTAGACCAGACAACAACCAGGACACACACTGTTACACACGAGAACCAGAAACAATATTTACAATGACACAGTACAGACATAGAACACTGATGCTACCGACACCTACTTGATTGAACTCTTAGAATATTGACAATCACCAGAGTGCTTACATTTATATTTTACACTACAGGTACAAATGTATATGTATTGAGATGACTTACTCTCACGTGTAAAGAACTGTATTATAATATTAATGAATTATTATTATTATTTGGGTAATACAGTCCAAACTCTATTAAGTGGCCATCCTTGGGAATTTGATAACTGGCAGCTTAATAGAGGTTGGCCGCTTACTAAGTGTCAGCTTTAATAATATAATTATTATTATTATTATAGAGGTCGAACTGTAATTATAATATTTCCTAATACCATTAAATTAGTTAGTTTTTGTAATTTAATTGTTATAATAGTATTCATGAAAAAAATTGTCAATTCTGATTGGCTAAGAGCATTTCAGTTTAATTTGCACTGAATATTATTAATTGGTAATCATACAATTTCTCATTCATTTTGGAATGATTTGCACTCGCCCTTCAGGCTTGTACAATTTTGATACTCTTTGAAAAACACACTCTTGCAAATTATTTCCACATTGAACTTAATTGAAAACGTATGCTTACTTACAATAAACATATGTCCATAACCTATAATTCTAATCAAATAAGACATTGACTTTGTTAAATCTCACAGAAAATTATTGAGGGAATGTTTTTGAGAAGTTCTAATGGTATAACATATAAGCAAATATTTTGATTCTTTAAACATACAGTGATTAAATTAAAGCTAATTGCAAAATTGTAAAGAAAGTGATTGGCATAGAAGACAATGTTCAGCACTCAGCTTTTGGCTTCAAATGCAAGTTATTTAATATATCTTTGTAACAAGTAATCATCTTAAACCAATGTTGTTTATACAGCTATTTCAAAAAACGTTGTCTTGTGAACACTGAATACCGAATAGTGCATTCCAAGATCGAAATGCATTGTATATCAGTATATTTAGTATATCAGCTCCATTATAGCAAGGAAACAGCTGCTGATATATTTAAATTATATCAAAGTATATCAGCAGTTGTTTCCTCACTATATTGGAGCTGATATACTTTAAATATACTGACATACAATGTATTTCGGTTTGGAATGCACTAATCGGTATTCAGTGTTCACAAGACAATGTTTTTTGAAATAGCTGTATATTGTTGTTTATGAAATGAAAAATGTTATGCAATGCAAAAAATATGAAATGTATTTCAAATGTTGATGAGGGCTATCCCTACATGAAACATCACAAGTTCTACACAACCACAGATGAAGTACCGTATCTACCAATGATACTAACGATTTCACCAAATCCCTACATGAAACATCACAAGTTCTACATAACCACAGATGAAGTACCGTATCTACCAATGATACTAACGATTTCACCAAATCCCTACATGAAACATCACAAGTTCTACATAACCACAGATGAAGTACCGTATCTACCAACGATACTAACGATTCCACCAAATCCCTACATGAAACATCACAAGTTTCACACAACCACAGATGAAGTACTGTATCTACCAACGATACTAACGATTCCACCAATGATGATGATGCGGAAATTGTTGCAAGAGCAGCACAGACACTACACAAGTACCACACATGAAGTATCTACCAATAGTGCTAAACATCCCACCAATGATGATTTTGCAGAAAGTGTTGCAGGAGTACCATGGACAGTACACGAGATAAAGTATCTACCAATAGTACTAAAGATTCCACTAATGATCATGTCACAGAGCTTGTTGCAGGAGTGGCATGGACACTACACAAGGACTACAGATAATGTATCTACCAATAGTGCTCACTATTTGCTCACTTGCTGAAAGGCTAGGTTATAAGACGGTCAAATAGCTGCTGTGGGAAACAACCTGTGAGTTTAATTAATAAGAAGCTTCAAATGGCATATTTCAAGTGATCAGAATTTCTGTTGATGGTTTATATGGTTTCAAACTGACCAATCAAAATGCACCAAGATGCCAGTGTTGAATATTTTGATGACAGTCTGGACTACTACAATACACATTTCTGGATTGAACACAATGAAATAATTTGCCTTTAAAAAATATATGGTCACTCAAAAATTCCTTGATAATTTCACCTTTTGCAACTCTACAAATAATCTATCTCTTTAGAATCAGGAATGTCCTTCACTGTGGTTGCTCAAGAGTTTTGTTGAAATATGCAATTTTGTCTTTGTGTAGAAGCTTCGTGTGTTTGTCGTGGTTTGCCTTAACTTCTGCGGACTGCCGTGGCTGTTTGATTGTCCATCAAATTTATACTCTTAACACACCGTATTCTTTGGGATTACACAATGAAAAATGCAGTCACATTTCAGTTTCAAGATAAATGGTTTCAACATCTTGTAACAGGACCTGATCAATAATATACATTGATGGAAGAGAGTTTCCTTTCTTTGTAAACACAATTTTTTTCTTGGAAGTCAACACAAGTTTCTTTCAATCAATCTAAATTCTGACCCATTTTTCTTGGCTGATCATTCTTGGATGAAAGGAAAAAAATTGGGCAAAGAGTTTCATTCGTCCTTTCTTTGTAACCCATTGGAAAACTTTCAGTGTTGCTTTTTGAGAAAATCCGCATAAATCATAGAAATTTATATTCTTAACACACCATATTCTTTGGGATTACACAATGAAAAATGCAGTCACATTCCAGTTTCAAGACTAGACGCTCATTGAGCATTCACTCGGTGATGATGAGATGATCAGCTGGGACTATAAGTATGACAAGCCAAGGCATGAGTGACCAAAATGCTGTGAGACAGTGTACATGAACTGAGGCCTTTTGATAAAGCTAAGCCTATTTTAATGTTAATGTGAAACCTAAAATATTATTTGTATCGTCATACAGAAGTAGTTTTAACCTATTTATATTTGCACAATTTAAAACAGAATTTCCTGTCAACAATACCAGCTCAGAATGGGTATAAACGGTAAAATTTAGGTGTGAGTACAGACTCGCGTTGCGTGACTCCATAGAGCATGCAGAATTTGGAATCGCCCGGCACTTGACATGACGGCATCAGCTGTAGTTTTTACAAACTCAGTAATAAAACGAACAATATACTAGTAAACTTATGGTGAAAGTATGGGATAAAGATGGAGTAAGACTCTTGGCTGCTTGACAGCCCGAAATTGCAAGGAACTTCTGGGAGAACTCAGAAGTAAACACTTCTAACTCTAAGACAGTACTATTTGTTGAAAAAATGTATACAAAGTACTTTGAGCACTTGCTTGGCCATATACCACAAAACTACATTGTATAATCATTCAGACGAGTCCTCCAAATTACATAGTCTATTTTCTTCAACAACGAATCGAGCGATCTTCACAGGCTTCCTGCGACTGGGGAAAAAGCCCATTTTAAGACTTGGTGTACGTCCATGCAGAGTAATAAAAGGTTTCAACATCTTGTAACAGGGCCTGGTCAATAATATACACTGATGAAAGAGAGTTTCCTTTCTTAATTTGTAAACAATTATTTTTCTTGAAAGTCAACACAAGTTTCTTTCAATCAATCTAAATTTTGACGCAATATTTTCTTGGCTGATCATTCTTGGGTGAAAGGATAAAAATAGGGCAAAGAGTTTCATTTGTCCTTTCTTTGTAACCCATTAGAAAACGTTCAGTTTTGCTTTTTGAGAAAATCAGATATATTTTAAACTTTAAAACACAATTAGCGAAAAAGCAACCACTTGAGCCAAAAATGTATCTATGGGCATAACATGTTTATCTGTGGGCATAGCATGTGTATCTATGGGCAATTTAAAGTGGTTTGGATCATTTTGTTGTTCTCTCACTCGTATTATTTTCACTTCAGCTGACAGTAATTTTTGGAATTGACATTTCAGACTACTGTTTTTACCTTTTGAGAAAATCAGCTATATTTTAAACTTTAAAGCACAAGCGAAAAAGCAACAACTTGGGCAAACAAATGTATCTATGGGCGTAACATGTTTATCTACACATGTATGGGCAATTGAAAGTGGCTTGGATCATTTGTTGTTCTCTCGCTCATCTTTTTCACTTCATGCAGCTGAAAGTAATTTTTGGAATTGCTATTTCTGACTACTGTTTTCCTGTGAAAGTATTTTTACTAGTGTTACATATTGGATGCATTCTTTTCAAACTACTAGAATAATATTGCGTACTATATCATCCAGTCATCAATATAAAGGTCAAGTCGTGTGTCTGTTCAATAAGTTCCATGAGCACATGATAGTCGGATGATTGCAATATTTGGGCATAGCCTGCCACGAAACAGAAAGCTTTGAGGCCACAACTGAGGTGCCACTACATCGCTAGTCGCTTTGGTGTCTTTGCCAAATTTTAACTTACCCTTTTTGGAACGGGCAGGTTGGCGCGAGTCCTCAGGAGGGAACTGCTCTCAGTGTCACTAGAGTCGGATGAGTCTCTGATGCCAAGTTTAACCATGCGCTTGTCCGCTTGTGACTAGTAGGCTCAACAGATGCTAGTTGGTCTCTGGTAGGACTCTTAGATGGCGGTTTTGTGACCATTGAACAGAGTTCCTTGGTCTATGCGGATTGCCTTAACCTCTTCTGATAAGGGCTTAATGGAATCCGTTAATAATGTATTATCCATTGAACCCTCATTGGATCCGTCATCTTGTTCATTCTCCTGATCTTTGTGCAAGGAAAATGTTTCAGTGCAGTCATCTTGTTCATTCTCCTGATCTTCATGCAAGGCAAATGTTCCAGTGCAATGGGGTTCAGGCTTACCAAACCTGTGCTCCGACTTAGGAAGCTTACAACCAGGACAACGGCTTGTGTGACCCATGAAAAAGAACTAGCCAACGCAGGTGAATGTAAACAGAACGATACAAGTAACAAACGAAAGTGACAAATAAATCTAATGACTATCAAGATATACTAAATACACGACGCTGAACTTGATGCCAAACAGAAATGCGTCACTCGGTCAATTAATCCCTTTGCACTGAGCCCAAAGTGGGGCTAATGTATACAACAACAATATATTCACAGCATCCACGAGTTATTGGGATGAGATGGGGAAAATTTTCTGCTCCAACATTGTAAACTCGTTCCCAGGGCTCTCTCATTTCATACAAAATGGCGGCCATTATATTGCTGCCTCCAGCTAGTTCAGATTTCAATGGCAATACCCTGACCAATTAACTGTGTCGCCAGTGTCTCAGATACCCTGAAACAAACCAATTTGCAAGCTCGGCACAAATACTCGGTGCTGTGTCATATAGCTGTGCCGAGTGAAGAAAGCTAAGTTTACAAAGCATTCAGGGAGTCGGTGTCACTGACTTGAATCACATGGCAGTTTTCTTTGTCGTCTTAGAAGGAGAAGATAAGATAAATGTCATAGTTCAGTTTATTAGTTGGACAAATTAAGCCGTTTTTGGACACCTTCACTGAAGCGAATTATCGTAAACATGTAAACATAGTGAAGAGACTTCAACTCGTTCGCCTCAAACACTTTATTTCAAAGTCTAGTCAATCACTAAACATTTTACTTAAAGGGGAACTGAAGATAAATTTTATTTTCGCAAGCAAGTTAGATATCTATTGTACTAGCATTACTAGTGAACAGTTTACTTGAGTATTATTTTTTGTAAATCTTTCTTAGATATCAACACAAGAAAATACAATGCACTTATAATTACTCTATATTGTGACTGCACTTTCCCTTGGGATAGGTGACGTTTATTATGGGGAAAAATTACTGAAGTGAGCCGCAATCAAACTCCAGTTTCTTCTCCATAAAAATTAAAACAATTGGAAATTATTTCAGAAAATGAATGTACACAACATTCTCTTTGTTTTTATCGAAAACATACGGCATTGATCACGAAATATAACAAAGACGACTGTGCTGGTTACATGCGATAACATGCCCTCACGTCTTCCTCAAGGCATTCCTCGTCAGCCACAAACATCGGTATTAAATGCTTGAAAGATGGAAATCCACGAGTTCACCAATGGGTGCCTTTGATACCATTACAAGTCAAACCATTTGGCTACTAGTAGTCTAAAGTGTTTCAACATCTAGACATAATCTTTTCATGATTTTGTTCAACAAATATTATCTCATTTGTCAGGCTGTAAATACTACTATTATATGGTCTGGATAATCTCCATGTATAACCTACAAAATAAAGTACCCATACAATCTGTTTTCCAAACTCTTATTACTTCAGAGGAGTCTATCTTTTTCTTATTCGAAAGAATCCTGGGAAGTCAGCCAGCTTTCATAGCACTTAATTTCTCAAAAACTTATCCATAGACTTGTCCCACAAGAGAACTTTTATGTCTTCTATATTGTTATTGCAACTTGTAGCTTGCTGTGAATTTGTAATGTTTGACTGTTTCAATACTTAAATCATTGTGAAAGGGAACTGATTTTCTAAAGCAGATATAGCATCCAGGGAAATTACGGACACTGACATCCATGTAATTTGATGATCACAGTAAACTTTAAAAGTGAAACTAATATCTTTGAGAATGATAAAGAAATAACAGTTCAACAAACATTCATGGGCACATTGATTTAATATCAAGTACTTATAATCGGGGAATGACAGTAATATAAATTATTAATTAATATAATATTAAATCGCTCTTTACACTGATTGCAAGAATACCATAAATATAATACTAAAAGTGTATGCAGCATTGCAGACAATAACACACTGGCTCAATACTTTGATATTGTCTTCGATATTATCTTATGCAGTTGATCCTCTGGTTGCGACCACTCTCCTATGCGGCCACCTCTCCAAGGTGACCACTTTTCCAAGATAGCAAAAGTACAGTTCCAAGTCTATATGCATAAATACAGTTCTTTAATTAACATAATTAAGACATACATACATAATAATAATAATAATAATAATAATAATAATAATAATAATAATAACGGTTTATTAGCAATCCACGAGGTGGCTCTTCTATGCTAATGAGCTACAATTACTACATTTCTTTAATTAACATAATTAAGACAACATTAATACAGTTCTTTAATTAACATAATTAAGACAACATTAATACAGTTCTTTAATTAACATAATTAAGACATACATTAATACAGTTCTTTAACTTAATTAAGACAGTTGCGATGCTATATGTAGTTGTGATATGCATGTGGTGCACATTGTAACATCATATTAGCATCTATGTGTCATTGTAACATATTGTATTTCAGGTTCTCATGTATGTATAACTGTCACTGTCATGGTTGTTGTCTGCTCTAATGTCATCATAGTCATAATTGTCTCTGTTGTAGTAGTCAGTAATCATTTTAATTCACTATGTCTATACTGTGTTATTGTAACATTGTGTCATTGTTCTTATGTCTGTAACTGTCTCTAACTGTCTCTGTCATGGTTGTTGTCTGGTCTAATGTCATCATAGTCATTGTCTCTGTTGTAGAAGTGAGTAATCATTTTAGTTCACCATGGTCTTGGACGTTAGCCTGAGTGGTGATTATGCCAAAGGTCAATGGCATGGACAGTATTCATCACAACTTCGCTTATGTATATCTTGTATAATGGTGATAGTACGTATTCAAATAGCATGGACAGCATTCATCACAACATGTATATTGTATTACAATAGCATAATAAAAATAATGATAATAATTATAACATTTGCGTGCGGAGGAGGAGACTTGACACTTGGGAGGGGAGGGGACTGGACAGTTGGACTGGGAGGGGAGGGGACTGGACATTTGGACTGGGAGGGGAGGGGACTGGACAGTTGGACTGGGAGGGGAGGGGACTGGACAGTTGGACTGGGAGGGGAGGGGACTGGACAGTTGGACTGGGAGGGGAGGGGACTGGACAGTTGGACTGGGAGGGGACTGGACAGTTGGACTGGGAGGGGACTGGACAGTTGGACTGGGAGGGGAGGAGACTGGGACAGTTGGACTGGGAGGGGAGGGGACTGGACAGTTGGACTGGGAGGGGACTGGACAGTTGGACTGGGAGGGGAGGGGACTGGACAGTTGGACTGGGAGGGGAGGGGACTGGACAGTTGGACTGGGAGGGGAGGGGACTGGACAGTTGGACTGGGAGGGAGGGGACTGGACAGTTGGACTGGGAGGGGACTGGACAGTTGGACTGGGAGGGGACTGGACAGTTGGACTGGAGGGGACTGGACTGGGACTGGGAGGGGACTGGACAGTTGGACTGGGAGGGGAGGGGACTGGACAGTTGGACTGGGACGGGACTGGACTGGACAGTTGGACTGGGAGGGGGAGGGGACTGGACAGTTGGACTGGGAGGGGAGGGGACTGGACAGTTGGACTGGGAGGGGAGGGGACTGGACAGTTGGACTGGGAGGGGAGGGGACTGGACAGTTGGACTGGGAGGGGAGGGGACTGGACAGTTGGACTGGGACGGGACTGGACAGTGGACTGGGAGGGGAGGGGACTGGACAGTTGGACTGGGAGGGGAGGGGACTGACAGTTGGACTGGGAGGGGAGGGGACTGGACAGTTTGGACTGGGAGGGGAGGGGACTGGACAGTTGGACTGGGAGGGGAGGGGACTGGACAGTTGGACGGGGAGGGGAGGGGACTGGACAGTTGGACTGGGAGGGGAGGGGACTGGACAGTTGGACTGGGAGGGGACTGGGACAGTTGGACTGGGAGGGGAGGGGACTGGACAGTTGGACTGGGAGGGGAGGGGACTGGACAGTTGGACTGGGAGGGGAGGGGACTGGACAGTTGGACTGGGAGGGGAGGGGACTGGACAGTTGGACTGGGAGGGGAGGGGACTGGACAGTTGGACTGGGAGGGGAGGGGACTGGACAGTTGGACTGGGAGGGGAGGGGACTGGACAGTTGGACTGGAGAGGGGAGGGGACTGGGAGGGGACTGGACAGTTGGACTGGGAGGGGAGGGGACTGGACAGTTTGGACTGGGACTGGGAGGGGACTGGACAGTTGGACTGGGAGGGGAGGGGACTGGACAGTTGGACTGGGAGGGGAGGGGACTGGACAGTTGGACTGGGAGGGGAGGGGACTGGACAGTTGGACTGGGAGGGGAGGGGACTGGACAGTTGGACTGGGAGGGGACTGGACAGTTGGACTGGGAGGGGAGGGGACTGGACAGTTGGACTGGGAGGGGAGGGGACTGGACAGTTGGACTGGGAGGGGAGGGACTGGACAGTTGGACTGGGAGGGGAGGGACTGGACAGTTGGACTGGGAGGGGAGGGGACTGGACAGTTGGACTGGGAGGGGAGGGGACTGGACAGTTGGACTGGGAGGGGAGGGGACTGGACAGTTGGACTGGGAGGGGAGGGGACTGGACAGTTGGACTGGGAGGGGAGGGGACTGGACAGTTGGACTGGGAGGGGAGGGGACTGGACAGTTGGACTGGGAGGGAGGGGACTGGACAGTTGGACTGGGGGGAGGGACTGGACAGTTGGACTGGGAGGGGAGGGGACTGGACAGTTGGACTGGGAGGGGAGGGGACTGGACAGTTGGACTGGGAGGGGACTGGACAGTTGGACTGTTGGAGGGGAGGGGACTGGACAGTTGGACTGGGAGGGGGAGGGGACTGGACAGTTGGACTGGGAGGGGAGGGGACTGGACAGTTGGACTGGGAGGGGAGGGGACTGGACAGTTGGACTGGGAGGGGAGGGGACTGGACAGTTGGACTGGGAGGGGAGGGGACTGGACAGTTGGACTGGAGAGGAGGGGACTGGACAGTTGGACTGGGAGGGGAGGGGACTGGACAGTTGGACTGGGAGGGGAGGGGACTGGACAGTTGGACTGGGAGGAGGGGACTGGACAGTTGGACTGGGAGGGGAGGGGGACTGGACAGTTGGACTGGGAGGGGAGGGGACTGGACAGTTGGACTGGGAGGGGAGGGGACTGGACAGTTGGACTGGGAGGGGAGGGGACTGGACAGTTGGACTGGGAGGGGAGGGGACTGGACAGTTGGACTGGGAGGGGAGGGGACTGGACAGTTGGACTGGGAGGGGAGGGGACTGGACAGTTGGACTGGGAGGGGAGGGGACTGGACAGTTGGACTGGGAGGGGAGGGGACTGGACAGTTGGACTGGGAGGGGAGGGGACTGGACAGTTGGACTGGGAGGGGAGGGGACTGGACAGTTGGACTGGGAGGGGAGGGGACTGGACAGTTGGACTGGGAGGGAGGGGGACTGGACAGTTGGGACTGGGAGGGGACGGGACTGGACAGTTGGACTGGGAGGGGAGGGGACTGGACAGTTGGACTGGGAGGGGAGGGGACTGGACAGTTGGACTGGGAGGGGACTGGACAGTTGGACTGGGACGGGAGGGGACTGGACAGTTGGACTGGGAGGGGACTGGACAGTTGGACTGGGAGGGGAGGGGACTGGACAGTTGGACTGGGAGGGGAGGGGACTGGACAGTTGGACTGGGAGGGGAGGGGACTGGACAGTTGGACTGGGAGGGGAGGGGACTGGACAGTTGGACTGGGAGGGGAGGGGACTGGACAGTTGGAACTGGGAGGGGAGGGGACTGGACAGTTGGACTGGGAGGGGAGGGGACTGGACAGTTGGACTGGGAGGGGAGGGGACTGGACAGTTGGACTGGGAGGGGACTGGACAGTTGGACTGGGAGGGGAGGGGACTGGACAGTTGGACTGGGAGGGGAGGGGACTGGACAGTTGGAAAAACTGGGAGGGGAGGGGACTGGACAGTTGGACTGGGAGGGGACTGGACAGTTGGACTGGGAGGGGAGGGGACTGGACAGTTGGACTGGGAGGGGAGGGGACTGGACAGTTGGACTGGGAGGGGAGGGGACTGGACAGTTGGACTGGGAGGGGAGGGGACTGGACAGTTGGACTGGGAGGGGAGGGGACTGGACAGTTGGACTGGGAGGGGAGGGGACTGGACAGTTGGACTGGGAGGGGAGGGGACTGGACAGTTGGACTGGGAGGGGAGGGGACTGGACAGTTGGACTGGGAGGGGAGGGGACTGGACAGTTGGACTGGGAGGGGAGGGGACTGGACAGTTGGACTGGGAGGGGAGGGGACTGGACAGTTGGACTGGGAGGGGAGGGGACTGGACAGTTGGACTGGGGAGGGGACTGGACAGTTGGACTGGGAGGGGAGGGGACTGGACAGTTGGACTGGGGGGAGGGGACTGGACAGTTGGACTGGGAGGGAGGGGACTGGACAGTTGGACTGGGAGGGGAGGGGACTGGACAGTTTGGACTGGGAGGGGAGGGGGACTGACAGTTGGACTGGGACGGGAGGGGACTGGACAGTTGGACTGGGAGGGGAGGGGACTGGACAGTTGGACTGGGAGGGGAGGGGACTGGACAGTTGGACTGGGAGGGGAGGGGACTGGACAGTTGGACTGGGAGGGGACTGACAGTTGGACTGGGAGGGAGGGGACTGGACAGTTGGACTGGGAGGGGAGGGGACTGGACAGTTGGACTGGGAGAGGGAGGGGACTGGACAGTTGGACTGGGAGGGGAGGGGACTGGACAGTTGGACTGGGAGGGGAGGGGACTGGACAGTTGGACTGGGAGGGGAGGGGACTGGACAGTTGGACTGGGAGGGGACTGGACAGTTGGACTGGGAGGGGAGGGGACTGGACAGTTGGACTGGGAGGGAACCGTGGGAGGGGGGACTGGACAGTTGGACTGGGAGGGGAAGGGGACTGGACAGTTGGACTGGGAGGGGAGGGGACTGGACAGTTGGGACTGGGAGGGGAGGGGACTGGACAGTTGGACTGGAGGGGGAGGGGACTGGACAGTTGGACTGGGAGGGGAGGGGACTGGACAGTTGGACTGGGAGGGGAGGGGACTGGACAGTTGGACTGGGAGGGGAGGGGACTGACAGTTGGACTGGGAGGGGAGGGGACTGGACAGTTGGACTGGGAGGGGAGGGGACTGGACAGTTGGACTGGTGGGGACTGGACAGTTGACTGGGAGGGGAGGGGACTGGACAGTTGGACTGGGAGGGGAGGGGACTGGACAGTTGGACTGGGAGGGGAGGGGACTGGACAGTTGGACTGGGAGGGGAGGGGACTGGACAGTTGGACTGGGAGGGGAGGGGGACTGGACAGTTGGACTGGGAGGGGAGGGGACTGGACAGTTTTGGACTGGGAGGGGAGGGGACTGGACAGTTGGACTGGGAGGGGACTGGACAGTTGGACTGGGAAGGGAGGGGACTGGACAGTTGGACTGGGAGGGGACTGGGGAACTGGACAGTTGGACTGGGAGGCTGGAGTGGGGACTGGACAGTTGGACTGGGAGGGGGACTGGACAGTTGGACTGGGAGGGGAGGGGACTGGACAGTTGGACTGGGAGGGGAGGGGAACTGGACAGTTGGACTGGGAGGGGGTACTGGACAGTTGGACTGGGAGGGGAGGGGACTGGACAGTTGGACTGGAGGAGGGGACTGGACAGTTGGGACTGGGAGGTGACTGGACTGGGACTGGAGAGTTGACTGGACTGGGACTGGGAGGGGACTGGACAGTTGGACTGGGAGGGGAGGGGACTGGACAGTTGGACTGGGAGGGGACTGGACAGTTGGACTGGGAGGGGAGGGGACTGGACAGTTGGACTGGGAGGGGAGGGGACAGTTGGACAGTTGGACTGGGAGGGGACTGGACAGTTGGACTGGGAGTGAGACTGGACAGTTGGACTGGGGGGGAGGGACTGGACAGTTGGACTGGGAGGGAGGGGACTGGACAGTTGGACTGGGAGGGGAGGGGACTGGACAGTTGGACTGGGAGGGGAGGGGACTGGACAGTTGGACTGGGAGGGGAGGGGACTGGACAGTTGGACTGGGAGGGGAGGGGACTGGACAGTTGGACTGGGAGGGGGAGGGGACTGGACAGTTGGGACAGGGAGGGGGGGAGGGGACTGGACAGTTGGACTGGGAGGGGAGAGGGGACTGGACAGTTGGACTGGGAGGGGAGGGGACTGGACAGTTGGACTGGGAGAGGGGACTGGACAGTTGGACTGGGAGGGGAGGGGACTGGACATGTTGGACTGGGGGGGAGGGGACTGGACAGTTGGACTGGGAGGGGAGGGGACTGGACAGTTGGACTGGGAGGGGAGGGGACTGGACAGTTGGACTGGGAGGGGAGGGGACTGGACAGTTGGACTGGGAGGGGAGGGGACTGGACAGTTGGACTGGGAGGGGAGGGGGACTTGGACAGTTGGACTGGGGGAGGGGACTGGACAGTTGACTGGAGGGGAGGGGAGTTTGGACTGGGAGGGGAGGGGACTGACAGTTGGACTGGGAGGGGAGGGGACTGGACAGTTGGACTGGGAGGGAGGGGACTGGACAGTTGGACTGGAAGGGGAGGGGACTGGACAGTTGGACTGGGAGGGGAGGGGACTGGACAGTTGGACTGGGAGTTCAGGGGAGGGGACTGGACAGTTGGACTGCTGGGAGGGGAGGGGACTGGACAGTTGGACTGGGAGGGGAGGGGACTGGACAGTTGGACTGGGAGGGGAGGGGACTGGACAGTTGTTGACTGGGAGGGGAGGGACTGGACAGTTGGACTGGGAGGGGAGGGGACTGGACAGTTGGACTGGGAGGGGAGGGGGACTGGACAGTTGGACTGGGAGGGGAGGGGACTGGACAGTTTGGACTGGGAGGGGAGGGGACTGGACAGTTGGACTGGGGAGGGGAGGGGACTGGACAGTTGGACTGGGAGGGGAGGGGACTGGACAGTTTGGACTGGGAGGGGAGGGGACTGGACAGGACATTGGACTGGGAGGGGAGGGGACTGGACAGTTGGACTGGGAGGGGAGGGGACTGGACAGTTGGACTGGGAGGGAGGGACTGGACAGTTGGACTGGGAGGGGGAGGGGACTGGACAGTTGGGACTGGGAGGGGGGAGGACTGGACAGTTGGAACTGGGAGGGGAGGGGGACTGGACAGTTGGACTGGGAGGGGGAGGGGGACTGGACAGTTGGACTGGGAGGGGAGGGGACTGGACAGTTGGACTGGGAGGGGAGGGGGACTGGACAGTTGGACCTGGGAGGGGACGGGACTGGACAGTTGGACTGGGAGGGAGGGGACTGGACAGTTGGACTGGGAGGGGGAGGGGACTGGACAGTTGGACTGGAGGGAGGGGAGGGGACTGGACAGTTGACTGGGACGGAGGGGACTGGACAGTTTGGACTGGGAAGGATGACTGGGGACTGGACAGTTGGACTTGGGAGGGGAGGGGACTGGACAGTTGGACTGGGAGGGAGGAGTGACTGGACAGTTGGACTGGAGGGGAGGGGACTGGACCATTTTGGACTGGGACGGGACTGGACTGGACAGTTTGGAACTGGGAGGGGAGGGGAACTGGACAGTTTGGAACTGGGGGACAGGGGAGGGGACTGGAACAGTTTTGACTGGGAGGGGAGGGGACTGGAATTTTGACCTGGGAGGGGAGGGGACTGGACAGTTTGGACCTGGGAGGGTACTGGACCGTTTGACTACTGGGAGGGGATGGGACTGGACAGTTGGACTGGGAATGGGACTGGACTGGACGGTTTGACTGGAAGTGGAGGTAACTTGACAGTTGGACTTGGAGGGGAGGGGACTGGACAGTTTGGAACTGGGAAGTGGAGGGTACTGGCCAGAGTTGGAACTGTGAGTGGAGGGGACTGGA
>JAUJYZ010001402.1:0-81845 GCA_033675265.1 Actinostola sp. cb2023 | reverse complement strand
TCTACGACAGACATCCTGTAAAAAACCATGGAAATCTATGACAAACATCCTGTAAAAACCATGGAAATCTATGACAAACATCCTGTAAAAACCATGGAAATCTACGACAGACATCCTGTAAAAAACATGGAAATCTATGACAAACATCCTGTAAAAACCATGGAAATCTATGACAAACATCCTGTAAAAACCATGGAAATCTACGACAGACATCCTGTAAAAAAAAATATGGAAATCTATGACAAACATCCTGTAAAAACCATGGAAATCTACGAAAGACATCCTGTAAAAACCATGGAAATCTACGACAAACATCCTGTAAAAACCATGGAAATCTACGACAGACATCCTGTAAAAACCATGGTTATCTACGACGGACATCCTGTAAAAACCATGGAAATCTACGACAAACATCCTGTAAAAACCATGGAAATCTATGACAGACATCCTGTAAAAAACATGGAAATCTATGACAAACATCCTGTAAAAACCATGGAAATCTACGAAAGACGTCCTGTAAAAAACATGGAAATCTATGACAAACATCCTGTAAAAACCA
This sequence comes from Actinostola sp. cb2023, assembly GCA_033675265.1. NCBI lineage: Eukaryota > Metazoa > Cnidaria > Anthozoa > Actiniaria > Actinostolidae > Actinostola > Actinostola sp. cb2023. The sequence continues at coordinate 81,286 of JAUJYZ010001402.1, read as the reverse complement.
TGGAAATCTATGACAAACATCCTGTAAAAACCATGGAAATCTACGACAGACATCCTGTAAAAACCATGGAAATCTACGACAGACGTCCTGTAAAAAACATGGAAATCTATGACAAACATCCTGTAAAAAACCATGGAAATCTATGACAAACATCCTGTAAAAACCATGGAAATCTACGACAGACATCCTGTAAAAAACATGGAAATCTATGACAAACATCCTGTAAAAACCATGGAAATCTATGACAGATATCCTGTAAAAACCATGGAAATCCATGACAAACATCCTGTAAAAACCATGGAAATATATGACGGACATCCTGTAAAAACCATGGAAATCTATGACAAACATCCTGTAAAAAAACATGGAAATCTACGACAGACATCCTGTAAAAACCATGGAAATATATGACAAACATCCTGTAAAAACCATGGAAATCTATGACAAACATCCTGTAAAAACCATGGAAATCTACGACAGACATCCTGTAAAATACATGGAAATCTATGACAAACATCCTGTAAAAACCATGGAAATCTACGACAGACATCCTGTAAAAACCATGGAAATCTACGACAAACATCCTGTAAATACCATGGAAATCTACGACAGACATCCTGTAAAAACCATGGAAATCTATGACAGATATCCTGTAAAAACCATGGAAATCCATGACAAACATCCTGTAAAAACCATGGAAATATATGACGGACATCCTGTAAAAACCATGGAAATATATGACAGATATCCTGTAAAAACCATGGAAATCTATGACAGATATCCTGTAAAAACCATGGAAATCCATGACAAACATCCTGTAAAAACCATGGAAATCTATGACGGACATCCTGTAAAAACCATGGAAATCCATGATAGAGATCATGTAAAAACCATGGAAATCCATGACAAACATCCTGTAAAAACCATGGAAATCTATGACGGACATCCTGTAAAAAACATGGAAATCTATGACAGATATCCTTTAAAAACCATGGAAATCTATGACAAACATCCTGTAAAAACGATGGAAATCCATGATAGAGATCATGTAAAAACCATGGAAATCCATGACAGACATCCTGTAAAAACCATGGAAATCTACGACAAACATCCTGTAAAAACCATGGAAATCTACGACAGACATCCTGTAAAAACCATGGAAATCTATGACAGATATCCTGTAAAAACCATGGAAATCCATGACAAACATCCTGTAAAAACCATGGAAATATATGACGGACATCCTGTAAAAACCATGGAAATCTATGACAAACACCCTTTAAAAAAACATGGAAATCTACGACAGACATCCTGTAAAAACCATGGAAATCTATGACAAACATCCTGTAAAAACCATGGAAATCTATGACAAACATCCTGTAAAAACCATGGAAATCTACGACAGACGTCCTGTAAAAAACATGGAAATCTATGACAAACATCCTGTAAAAACCATGGAAATCTATGACAAACATCCTGTAAAAACCATGGAAATCTACGACAGACATCCTGTAAAAAATATGGAAATCTATGACAAACATCCTGTAAAAACCATGGAAATCTACGAAAGACATCCTGTAAAAACCATGGAAATCTACGACAAACATCCTGTAAAAACCATGGAAATCTACGACAGACATCCTGTAAAAACCATGGTTATCTACGACGGACATCCTGTAAAAACCATGGAAATCTACGACAAACATCCTGTAAAAACCATGGAAATCTATGACAGACATCCTGTAAAAAACATGGAAATCTATGACAAACATCCTGTAAAAACCATGGAAATCTACGACAGACGTCCTGTAAAAAACATGGAAATCTATGACAAACATCCTGTAAAAACCATGGAAATCTATGACAAACATCCTGTAAAAACCATGGAAATCTACGACAGACATCCTGTAAAAACCATGGAAATCTACGACAGACGTCCTGTAAAAAACATGGAAATCTATGACAAACATCCTGTAAAAACCATGGAAATCTATGACAAACATCCTGTAAAAACCATGGAAATCAACGACAGACATCCTGTAAAAAACATGGAAATCTATGACAAACATCCTGTAAAAACCATGGAAATCTATGACAGATATCCTGTAAAAACCATGGAAATCCATGACAAACATCCTGTAAAAACCATGGAAATATATGACGGACATCCTGTAAAAACCATGGAAATCTATGACAAACATCCTGTAAAAAAACATGGAAATCTACGACAGACATCCTGTAAAAACCATGGAAATATATGACAAACATCCTGTAAAAACCATGGAAATGTATGACAAACATCCTGTAAAAACCATGGAAATCTACGACAGACATCCTGTAAAATACATGGAAATCTATGACAAACATCCTGTAAAAACCATGGAAATCTACGACAGACATCCTGTAAAAACCATGGAAATCTACGACAAACATCCTGTAAATACCATGGAAATCTACGACAGACATCCTGTAAAAACCATGGAAATCTATGACAGATATCCTGTAAAAACCATGGAAATCCATGACAAACATCCTGTAAAAACCATGGAAATATATGACGGACATCCTGTAAAAACCATGGAAATCTATGACGGACATCCTGTAAAAACCATGGAAATCTACGACAGACATCCTGTAAAAACCATGGAAATATATGACGGACATCCTGTAAAAACCATGGAAATCTTTGACAGATATCCTTTAAAAACCATGGAAATCTATGACAGACATCCTGTAAAAACCATGGAAATCCATGATAGAGATCATGTAAAAACCATGGAAATCCATGACAAACATCCTGTAAAAACCATGGAAATCTATGACGGACATCCTGTAAAAAACATGGAAATCTATGACAGATATCCTTTAAAAACCATGGAAATCTATGACAGACATCCTGTAAAAACGATGGAAATCCATGATAGAGATCATGTAAAAACCATGGAAATCCATGACAAACATCCTGTAAAAATCATGGAAATCTATGACGGACATCCTGTAAAAACCATGGAAATCTATGACAGATATCCTTTAAAAACCATGGAAATCTATGACAGACATCCTGTAAAAACGATGGAAATATATGACAGACATCCTGTAAAAACCATGTAAATCTATGACAGATATCCTTTAAAAACCATGGAAATCTATGACAGACATCCTGTAAAAACGATGGAAATCCATGATAGAGATCATGTAAAAACCATGGAAATCCATGACAAACATCCTGTAAAAACCATGGAAATCTATGACGGACATCCTGAAAAAACCATGGAAATCTATGACAGATATCCTTTAAAATCCATGGAAATCTATGACAGACATCCTGTAAAAACCATGGAAATCCATGATAGAGATCATGTAAAAACCATGGAAATCCATGACAAACATCCTGTAAAAACCATGGAAATCTATGACGGACATCCTGTAAAAAACATGGAAATCTATGACAGATATCCTTTAAAAACCATGGAAATCTATGACAGACATCCTGTAAAAACGATGGAAATCCATGATAGAGATCATGTAAAAACCATGGAAATCCATGACAAACATCCTGTAAAAATCATGGAAATCTATGACGGACATCCTGTAAAAGTCATGGAAATCTATGACAGATATCCTTTAAAAAACATGGAAATCTATGACAGACATCCTGTAAAAACGATGGAAATCTATGACAGACATCCTGTAAAAACCATGGAAATCTATGACATATATCCTTAAAAACCATGGAAATCTATGACAGACATCCTGTAAAAACGATGGAAATCCATGATAGAGATCATGTAAAAACCATGGAAATCCATGACAAACATCCTGTAAAAACCATGGAAATCTATGACGGACATCCTGAAAAAACCATGGAAATCTATGACAGATATCCTTTAAAAAACATGGAAATCTATGACAGACATCCTGTAAAAACGATGGAAATCCATGATAGAGATCATGTAAAAACCATGGAAATCCATGACAAACATCCTGTAAAAACCATGGAAATATATGACGGACATCCTGTAAAAACCATGGTAATCTATGACAGATATCCTTTAAAAACCATGGAAATCTATGACAGACATCCTGTAAAAAACGATGGAAATCCATGATAGAGATCCTGTAAAAAACATGGAAATCTATGACAAACATCCTGTAAAAACCATGGAAATCTATGACGGACATCCTGTAAAAACCATGGAAATCTATGACAGATATCCTGTAAAAACCATGGAAATCTAGGACGGATATCCTGTAAAAACGATGGAAATCCATGACAGAGATCATGTAAAAACCATGGAAATCCATGACAAACATCCTGTAAAAAACCATGGAAATATATGACGGACATCCTGTAAAAACCATGGAAATATATGACAGATATCCTGTAAAAAACATGGAAATCTAGGACGGATATCCTTTAAAAACCATGGAAATCTATGACAGACATCCTGTTAAAACCATGGAAATCTATGACAGATATCCTTTAAAAAACATGGAAATCTATGACAAACATCCTGTAAAAACCATGGAAATATATGACGGACATCCTGTAAAAACCATGGAAATCTATGACGGACATCCTGTAAAAACCATGGAAATCTACGACAGACATCCTGTAAAAACCATGGAAATCTATGACGGACATCCTGAAAAAAACATGGAAATCTATGACAGATATCCTTTAAAAACCATGGAAATCTATGACAGACATCCTGTAAAAACGATGGAAATCCATGATAGAGATCATGTAAAAACCATGGAAATCCATGACAAACATCCTGTAAAAATCATGGAAATCTATGACGGACATCCTGTAAAAACCATGGAAATCTATGACAGATATCCTTTAAAAACCATGGAAATCTATGACAGACATCCTGTAAAAACGATGGAAATATATGACAGACATCCTGTAAAAACCATGTAAATCTATGACAGATATCCTTTAAAAACCATGGAAATCTATGACAGACATCCTGTAAAAACGATGGAAATCCATGATAGAGATCATGTAAAAACCATGGAAATCCATGACAAACATCCTGTAAAAACCATGGAAATCTATGACGGACATCCTGAAAAAACCATGGAAATCTATGACAGATATCCTTTAAAATCCATGGAAATCTATGACAGACATCCTGTAAAAACCATGGAAATCCATGATAGAGATCATGTAAAAACCATGGAAATCCATGACAAACATCCTGTAAAAACCATGGAAATCTATGACGGACATCCTGTAAAAAACATGGAAATCTATGACAGATATCCTTTAAAAACCATGGAAATCTATGACAGACATCCTGTAAAAACGATGGAAATCCATGATAGAGATCATGTAAAAACCATGGAAATCCATGACAAACATCCTGTAAAAATCATGGAAATCTATGACGGACATCCTGTAAAAGTCATGGAAATCTATGACAGATATCCTTTAAAAAACATGGAAATCTATGACAGACATCCTGTAAAAACGATGGAAATCTATGACAGACATCCTGTAAAAACCATGGAAATCTATGACATATATCCTTTAAAAACCATGGAAATCTATGACAGACATCCTGTAAAAACGATGGAAATCCATGATAGAGATCATGTAAAAACCATGGAAATCCATGACAAACATCCTGTAAAAACCATGGAAATCTATGACGGACATCCTGAAAAAACCATGGAAATCTATGACAGATATCCTTTAAAAAACATGGAAATCTATGACAGACATCCTGTAAAAACGATGGAAATCCATGATAGAGATCATGTAAAAACCATGGAAATCCATGACAAACATCCTGTAAAAACCATGGAAATATATGACGGACATCCTGTAAAAACCATGGTAATCTATGACAGATATCCTTTAAAAACCATGGAAATCTATGACAGACATCCTGTAAAAACGATGGAAATCCATGATAGAGATCCTGTAAAAAACATGGAAATCTATGACAAACATCCTGTAAAAACCATGGAAATCTATGACGGACATCCTGTAAAAACCATGGAAATCTATGACAGATATCCTGTAAAAACCATGGAAATCTAGGACGGATATCCTGTAAAAACGATGGAAATCCATGACAGAGATCATGTAAAAACCATGGAAATCCATGACAAACATCCTGTAAAAACCATGGAAATATATGACGGACATCCTGTAAAAACCATGGAAATATATGACAGATATCCTGTAAAAAACATGGAAATCTAGGACGGATATCCTTTAAAAACCATGGAAATCTATGACAGACATCCTGTTAAAACCATGGAAATCTATGACAGATATCCTTTAAAAACCATGGAAATCCATGACAGAGATCATGATGTAAAAACCATGGAAATCCATGACAGAGATCATGTAAAAAACATGGAAATCCATGACAGAGATCATGTAAAAACCATGGAAATCATTGTCATTTTCAACCACGATTAATTGGTCAATCCACCAATTTTAAAATGTTGTAACTACGCTTAAATTATGTCTTATCCACTGCATTGTATCAGTCATATATAATGGTAGTCAAATATTTAATAACATTACACTTTCTTTGATTCATCACATACACTGTACATTGTATTTGAAATTTAAATGCATGTGTCTACTGCTGATTAGACAGTTATCAGTGTCAAAGTAAATCTGTAGTCATGTATAGTGGGAACATTATACAACCTACATTGTCCAGTCTGTATGTACTGACTAAAGTCTATGAAATTCTGTGACAAAGCGGTCAACTGGAAGATGCTGCTGGACCTCACTTCATATTTTTTCAGAAAGTAAATGGTATTCAATCGTTTTCTGTACTATATCTTCTATACAATGTAGTTGTAGAAGTATCAATCTGTACAAAAGAAAAAACATCAAAGATTGTATTAGTTATTTGTAAATGTAAAGCCCTGGCTAAACATGTTATGTATGATTATTGTTTCCTGGGTGGCTAACTGATGGGAACATACTGTAAGGATATCGGTTGCTAAGGGTATATAATAATTAAGATTACATTTACATGTATGTCCTAAATCTTCTTCTTTTCTCATAACTTGTTATAATTTTAAGTGAATATATGAGACTGAGTTTTGACATAATTAAACCTTCCTGGTCATCATCGGTAATTTCGGTAGATTCATTAGTAATAAGAATAACAAAGTGGGAGTATAGTGTACAGGGGCAGATCAGGAAGATCTATGATTTTGAGTGGAGGGGGAGGGAGGGCTTCATTTGACATTAAATGTTAAAAAATGAGAAACATTTTATGCCAATTTGTATTTAAAAATATGTTCCTACACTGTCGGGGTAAGAACCCAGTGACCAGCCCTTGGATCTGCCACAGTTGTACAATGTACAATGTACATGTACATGTATATATATTCAATGTACTAAGAAAAAAACATTGAAACAAAGAACTAATTGGTGGATTTTGAAATCAGCATTGAAAGATCTGACATGGCATGACGTCACTCTTACTGTTATAGAAAACCAGTAATCTTACAGCATAAAGATCTGACATGGCATGACGTCACTCTTACTGTTATAGAAAACCAGCCATCTTACAGCATAAAGATCTGACATGGCATGACGTCACTCTTACTGTTATAGAAAACCAGCAATCTTACAGCATAAAGATCTGACATGGCATGACGTCACTCTTACTGTTATAGAAAACCAGCAATCTTACAGCATAAAGATCTGACATGACATGACGTCACTCTTACTGTTATAGAAAACCAGTCATGACTGATGACTATGATTTTGTAAAAACGGCATGTACAATATTTAGTACAAACACATATAATTATATAAAGAGAACAATATACTGTATACATGTAGATATGAAGATTTATTTATAAATATCATACGTAATAGTATTATTCATACCATAATGATCCGAATAAGCGCCTTATTTGATTTTTTCGAGGGTACGTCAAGGGGGAACGCTTATTAGGGAGGGGGTGCTTATATAATTATATTGGAAAATACCAAAATCTGAGTCGATATTACAGAACTTTATTGACGAAAACAGGGACAGTAACAAGGATGGATAAGGCGAAAAAACGTACATTCATGGAGCAGGAACATTTATTGTGATTACCACCTTATGTTGCTCAGTGGTCAATTGATGATAGGCGAGAGGGCGCGTATTCGGGAGGGGGCGCTAATTTCAAAAATAGAGATCGAGGGGTGCTTATTCGTAATTGCGGGGCAATTATTAGAATTATTACGGTAATAATGAACAATGTTGCCATGCCATTGGGGGACACCGCATCATCTGGTTCAAGTGCATGTAATGTAATATTTGCACGCTACAATAAATTGTATTATATATGTTTATATACAATGTATTATAATAGATGCAATTTAATTGCTTACTGATCAAAGTTACTGATCAAACCGTAGAACTAGCGCGCGAGCTCCATGTACATTACCAGTAAGTAGACCATTTTATTTGCTTACACTTTGGAACTGATGATTGTACCATCACTGGTAATGAAAGTGGGTGAATTGGCCAGGACTTAATCAAATGATTAAAGCACTCAGGCACTGCATGGTAATGAAAGTGGGTGAATTGGCCATGACTTAATCAAATGATTAAAGCACTCAGGCACTGCATGGTACTGATGAAAGTGGGTGAATTGGCCAGGACTTAATCAAATGATTAAAGCACTCGGGCACTGCATGGTAATGAAAGTGGGTGAATTGGCCAGGACTTAATCAAAATAATGATTAAAGCACTCAGGCACTGCATGGTACTGATGAAAGTGGGTTAATTGGCCAGGACTTAATCAAATGATTAAAGCACTCAGGCACTGTATAGTAATGAAAGTGGGTTAATTGGCCAGGACTTAATCAAATGATTAAAGCACTCAGGCACTGCATGGTAATGAAAGTGGGTTAATTGGCCAGGACTTAATCAAATGATTAAAGCACTCAGGCACTGCATGGTAATGAAAGTGGGTTAATTGGCCAGGACTTAATCAAATGATTAAAGCACTCAGGCACTGTATAGTAATGAAAGTGGGTTAATTGGCCAGGACTTAATCACTGAATGATTAAAGCACTCGGCCTATGATATGGATTCTTGACTGGTGCATAATAAATAGAGGATATTACATGGGCGCGCGGAGATACAAATTTTATCTTCGAGTGTTGATGATATCTCTCACGAGTGAGCGCAGCAAACGAGAGAGAGATATTCAACACGAGAAGATAACATTCGTATCTCCAAGCGACCATGTAATATTCTGTTTATTATATAATTATCGATGAACATTTTATTTATTTTTGAAATATTTTTTACTTTATGATATGATATCATGTGAAGATAACATGTTTGAAGATATCAATTTTTCGAAGGAGAGAAATATAGATATTTCATCGATAATTATATAATAATATTAAATAATAACTTTCTTTAATATAGGTACACTTAGGCCTTAGCGTGGGAATGTTGTGGTCAGATAAACACAGTTTAATCATCAACTAAATACTTTGAGCTGGAATTTTGAGGTCACTGTTCAAACAGCGTTAATCCCTCCCTGGTTAATCATAAACAGAGAAACACTTTGAGCGGGAATTCTCGGGTCGAATGATCTTATATTAAAGTCACTATTATTTTAGCAAAATATAAACTCCAATGAGCTTTAAAATTGACATATTAGTTCCTTATAGTAAGCTTATATACGGCAACCAAAGTTCACATTTAAAACGTTCATACAGACGTATAAACACGCTATTGTATCGGTGTTTTAACGGCTTTTTATATAAATTACGAATTATTCTAGTCTGTAAAAACATTATAAATACATCCATAGCTTAAATAATTAGCTTTAAACATTACTCACCGAACAATCTCAAAATAATCCCACTGAATAACTCTGGGAGATCCCTGGCTTTAGTCATTACAAGACTCTTGTCAAGTCGAGCGGCATGATTCTGACCGTTTGCTTCTCCTAGAGGCTCTGATCTTTGTCAACAACGATATCTTTACCATTCATCGTGCTAACTGAATTCTCCTACTCCCAATGAATGACGACAATACCCAGGAGGGAGGAGGTGACTCCATTGTTCAAAAGTGGCCGACTCATAGTAACCAGTGTGACGTCACAGCTAGCTGCAGTATGGCGGCCAATCTGGTCTTCTTGATACCGACTACAAAACGCTCAACATTCTGTTCAGATCTACATGTACAGTCCACATGTATATATTTTTAGTATCTAGAGGTATTAATGTGTAAGAATATCTCTACCGAGATAAAAGTAATGCAAGGATTAAGTGTTTTTTTCGGAGTTTTAGTCTTGATGGTCATCAAAATGGAGAGCGAAATCTTTCGACCGGGTGAAGGTCTCGGCTTTCTAGAGAAGCTAAATTAAGTAATGGTTACTTCAAAAAAGGAGGTTCTGCTTAGAAGGTAATAATCATCGACTGTGTTGAATATAGTGGGTGTACATGCTCTGGATCTTTGTATCTTTGCCTCCAAAGTTGTTGTGCACAAAATGAGGACACGATGTGACACTGATTTACCTCGTTCGCAAAATCGAAATTTTTCAAGCTTAAAATTTGAGACAAATATTACTTTAGAAATACGAAATATCTATAGAAAGCTAGAGAAAACTATAACCTGCTTCGCTTAGGTTGATTTGTAACCGAATTTCTCGCGTTTCTTAATCTTTGAGCACATGTACACCACAGGAAGACCAAAATCCGAAGACACAATCATAACATATATACATGCTTTTTTTAATACTCATTCTTTCCAAGAACCTTGTAACAGGAGTGGAACAAACTGCCCAGCCAAGTAGCTTATTAAGCTAATTTATATGATTTATTACTTAGTATATTTATTAGCTTATTACTAATTGATATTATTATTTAATATTAGAGTTGTGGCACTTAGAGTGTGATTCCAATACACCTGGGCAATTACTAACTACACCAATACACACTATTAGACACTCGATCACTATTTTGCTTTCTTTTGTTTCTTAATTTGCATATAATAAACACTGACAGCTAATTAGTGGTGGCCAGGTTTATTGGAATCACTCTAACCCGTGAAACAAAATCTAATAGTCAAATCAAAAGAAAACAATGGAATTATAAGTGTCTAGTAATATCTACTTGGCTAATATCTGTTTCACGGGTTAAGTGCCATCACTCTATTAATTATATTTTATATGTATTATGTTATTAACATGGTCTATAATATTCAGTATTTCAGATTTGAATTAAATGGTATAGAAGTTTTCTTTGTCAGTCTGGGAATGATTGGGTATTCCCATAGGAATTACTAACAATTTTCAGTTGATTTCAAAGCATATAGTTATCAAAAATTCCCAGAAATGTCAAGGTTTTCAGTTCAACTAACTGGTTAATAGTCTTGCTCTTATAGCATATGTTGTATTATTTAATTACTAAGAACATGCATGCAGTTACCATTTTCTGCATTGAACAACAGTGAGAATGAGATCATTGTATATTAATTGTATCAATTCTAAAATCAAGCTTGACTGATTCTGAAATATTGAGCTTAGTCTTGTTGTAAGACAGTTCTCATTTTCAGAATAAACAACTGAAAATACTGGTAGATACATTCTATAAACAAAGCGTAATATTTATTAGTGATTCCGAAATTGAGGGGGGGGGGGGGCAAACCCTGAATAAAACACTGGGGAGGTGTACTCCCATATATGGGTATGGGCCATGTATTGGATAGGGTATATAGAATCTGTCTTCAACAGGTTATGAATAAAACACTGGGGAGGTGTACTCCCATATATTTGCTATATGGATATGGGCCATGTATTGGATAGGGTATATAGAATCTGTCTTCAACAGGTTATGAATTTACAAGATATGTCACTGTTCACCCTCCGCAGCTCCTAAAAAACACACACCTTTATTCGAGTACACTGATTACAATATTTATTCTTATTCTCGTTTTGATATAATCCAAATCTCTCTTTATATTATCATTGTGTTAATAAATTAATATCTTAAACATAAGCTAAAATATCTTTATATTTACTGTCAGAAACTCAGTCATATTAAAAACTAACCAAATTCACTAAATTGGTATTGAAACCAAGGCACATTCGACTCCATGAGTGATATACATAAATAACTAATGTAAAAGTAATTAGCAAATGAAGAGAACACAGTTTCACCACGAAATCCAAGGATATAAGCTTTTATATATATGACGGTCTCCAATCATCGTGTCCTTATTTTGTACACAACAACTTTGGAGGCAAAGATACAAAGATTCAGAACATGTACATCCACCATATTCCACACAGTCCGTGGTTATTACCTTCTAAGCAGAACCTCCTTTTTTGAAGTCACCATTACTTAATTTAGCTTCTCTAGAAAGCCGAGACCTTTACCCGGTCGAAAGATTTCGCTCTCGATTTGATGACCATCAAGACTAAAACTCCGAAAAAAAACACTTAATCCTTGCATTACTTTTATCTCGGTAGAGATATTCTTACACATTAATACCTCTAGATACTAAAAACATATTCATATAGACTGTACATGTAGATCTGAACAGAATATTGAGCGTTGTATAGTCGGCATAAAGAAGGTCAGATTGGCTGCCATATTGAAATTCGTACGAACGAGCCGTGACGTCACACTGGTAACTATTCAAACCGCCCCAATAGTCCCACGGGAGATGATTTAATGATATACAAGACTATATAACAAGAGTCCTGTAATTAACATATTGTAGTTGACCAAACCAGCGGGACGAACAACGTCGAACCTTTTACCTTCCGCAATATGCTCACTCCTGGCCGTCCTTCGTCAACCATGCGGTTGCCGAGTACTCGTGTTACGGTAGTATTATATCTTGTTTGGGCCGTACGTTCGTTCGAAATTTAATGGTTTAAAGTTCTTCTATTTTGTGTCAGTTCACAGGGGCTTTGCTGTTGGATAACTCATTTCGTACGACGTTGGCAACTGTACCGCCACCAGTTCATGTTTCGATACTTGCTTTACTCTTCTCAGCATAGCCACACGGTACAGTTACACGCCCTTCCTGACTAAGTCTACATGCTACCTTTTTCGCTGGTTTAGTCGTGTTCTTCGCTTTAGCAACTAGTGCACGTGTCAGGATAGAATTTGTGTGCTTCGGGAAGACGTAGACGTAGGTCAGTGTCCCTTACTATGTGCGCGGCTATTCGGGTTTTATTGCATCGGTATTATTCGTGCTTTTCATCCAGTTCCAGTAGTGGTTGCTATTCTATCGTTAGTTTGTATTCGGTCCGCTAATTAGTCATTTTATTGCACGGGTATTCTTGCCCTTCGCTCGTTTTAGGGTTTTGGCTTCTTGGCCGGACCGGCACAGGTTTCTCTTCGGTCTTTAGTCAGTCTTGTCGGATGTGCTCGGTCAGCTTTCTATAGCAGTCTCGGTTTTGACTTATCACACGGTAATATATTCTTAGCAGGTTTCCGACTTCAGGAATTATATGTAGGTGTTTTTATTTCCTCTAGTAATTTTTCTTCGAATTTGCATAGGTATGTCGTTGTATTTTCGTGGTATGTCACCTCTATGCATCGCCGGTTGGTTCAATTTTTAGTCAGTATTCTTGTTGGAGCCTGTTTCGCAAGGGTTAACATCGGTGTGCAGGCTGAATGTAAGGGGAAAGGCACTACTGCAGGAAAGACACCTCAGAGATGCTGGATTTCGAATCGCAGTCTACACGGACAGCTTCGCAGGACGCTTACAGTTTTCTCACTCATGACCGTCCAACGTGAGCCATGTGTTTGCCAAGCACCGACAGGTATATCTTGATTTGGACAGCTCGGGGGAAAGTTAATGGTTAATATTGCTTTATTTTTCGTGTCAGGTTGCAGGAACTCTGGCCGTCCAACGTGAACGTTAACCATGTGCTTTCCTACGACTAGCTTCGCCCGGCGCGGTAGTATACTGCAGTGTGGGACCACGGCTCGGGCGAAATTTAATACCGTTTAAATTGATCTATTTTCGTATCAGGTTGTAGTATAGGAAGCTTTCTTGTTGTCATCGTGCCAGTTCATCGACTGGTTGCTCACTCCTGGCCGTCCAACGTGAACCAAATGCAATATTAATGTGCGGATGTGCTTACCAAGTACTATAGAGCCTTACGGTAGTATGTTTTGCATGTGTTGGCCCTCTCGGGCGAAAATGGTTAACATTGTTCTATTTTCGTGTCAGGTTTGCTGGAACTCTTTGTCCGTAGCACTCCTGGTCGTCCAACGTCAACCATGTGCTTGGAAATTTATTTAAACTTGTGCCTCTCGGGCCGGGCACAGATACTGAACTGGGTTCAGGTGCCGTTAGTGGTGTGTTTTGGGCGTATAGCTGGCAGTCGGTGCTCAGCCAAATTATTTAGTTTGGTCCTCTCGGCCGGGCACAGATACTGACCTGGGTTCAGGTGCCGGTAGGTGTGTTTGGGCGTATAGCTGGCAGTCGGTGCTCAGCCAAATTATTTAGTTTGGGCCTCTCGGGCCAGGCACGGACACTGAACTGGGTTCAGGTGCCGTTAGTGGTGTGTTTGGCGTATATCTGGCAGTCGGTGCTCAGCCCAAATTATTTAGTTTTGGGCCTCTCGGGCCAGGCACGGATACTGAACTGGGTTCAGGTGCCGGTAGTGTGTTTGGCGTATAGCTGGCAGTCGGTGCTCAGCCAAATTTATTGTAGTTTGGGCCTCTCGGGTCCAGGCACAGATACTGAACTGGGTTCAGGGTGCCGTTAGTGGTGTGTTTGGCAGTCGTGCTCAGCCAAATTATTTAGTTTGGGGCCTCTCGGCCAGGCACAGATACTGAACTGGGTTCAGGTGCCGTTAGTGGTGTGTTTGGGCGTATAGCTGGCAGTCGGTGCTCAGCCAAATTATTTAGTTTGGGCCTCTCGGGCCAGGCCCGGATACTGAACTGCCAGGTCAGGTGCCGGTAGGTGTGTTTGGCGTATAGCTGGCAGTCGGTGCTCAGCCAAATTTATTTAGTTTGGGCCTCTCGGGCCGGGCACAGATACTGACCTGGGTTCAGGTTGCAGGTAGGTGTGTTTTTGCGTATTAGCTGGCAGTCGGTGCTCAGGACCAAGTTATTTTTAGTTTGGGCCGTCTCTGGCCAGGCACGGATACTGAACTGGGTTTTCAGGGTGCGGTAGGCTGTATATGTGGCGTATAGCTGCAGTCGGTGCTCAGCCAAATTATTTAGTTTTGGGCCTCTCGGGCCAGCACAGATAACTGAACTGGGTTCAGGTGCCGTTCGTGGTGTGTTTGGCGTATAGCTGGCAGTCGGTGCTCAGCCAAATTATTTAGTTTGGGCCTCTCGGGCCAGGCACGGATACTGAACTGGGGTTTCAGGTGCCGTTTAAGGTGTGTTTGTCTAATAGCTGGCAGTCGTGGCTTCAGCCAAATTATTTAGTTTGGGCCTCTCGGGCCAGCACAGAAAGCTGAACTGGTTAAGGTGCCGGTAAGGTGTGTTTGGCCGTATAGCTGGCAGTCGGTGCTCAGTCCAAATTATTTAGTTAGGGGGCCTCTCGGGCCAGGCCACAGAGTACTGGACTTGGTACAGGTGCCGTTAGTGGTGTTGTTTTGGCGTATATCTGCAGTCGAAAAAGAAAGGGGGTGCCTCAGCCAAATTATTTTAGTTTTGGCCTCTCGGGCCAGTCACGGATACTGAACTGGGTCAAGGTGGCCGGTAGGTGTGTTTTGGCGTAAGAGCGGGCAGTCTGTGCCTCAGCCAAATATTTCGTTTGGGCCTCTCCGAGCCAGTCACAGATACTGGAACTGGTTTCAGGTGCCTTTAGTGGTGTGTTTGGCGTAGTCGGCTGGCAGGTCGGTAGCTCAGTCCACATTATTTAGAGTTTTGGGCCTCCTCGGGCCAGGCACGGATACTGAACTGGGTTCAGGTGCCGCTAGGTGTGGGCTTGCGTATCGCTAGGCAGTCGGTGCTCAGCCAAAGTATTTAGTTTGGGCCTCTCCGGCCCGGGCACAGATACTGAACTGGGGTCAGGTGGCCGGAAGGTTTGTTTTTGCGTATAGCTGCATGGCAGTCGGTGTTTCAGCCCAATTACTTTTAGTTTTGGGGGGGGCCTCTCGGGCAAGGCACCAGATACTGAACTGGGTTCAGTTGCCGTTATAGTTTGTATGTTTTGGTGGCGTATAGCTGGCATTCGGTGTTTCACCAAATCTATCTAAGTTGGGCCTTTCGGCCGGGCACGGATACTGAACTGTGTTCAGGTGCCGGTAGTGTGTTTGGCGTATAGCTGGCATTCGGTGTTCAGCCAAATCTATCTTAAGTTTGGGCCTTTCGGCCGGTGTCACAGATACCAGCTAGTGTTGTTTGGCGGTAGCTGAAATTGCAAATTGTTTATAGGTGAACGCCACGGCTAATTTCGTGTGTTTCAGTTGGTGGCTTTGTTCAATTTCCGCGAATCACCCCTTTGCGCCCGTGTCGACGCACTCTGTGAGTTTTTGAGGTGACGAAATCTCTCTCGCACGTGTTGATAGGTGGGACCAGCTCGCACTCGAGATATTTTTGGCCTTGGTGCTTCCGGAATGTGCCTTTTGGTTATGCTGTGGTAAGGTCCTTTGTTGGTTAACATGCCCGGGGCTATCTAAAGCCCTTGTATGCCCGATCCTTGCGATTGCGCCGTGGACTGTTAACCACCATTGGCCCCTCCCTCAGTGTTTGGAAACACGAGTCACTGAAAGCTGGCTGGCGCGTTGCCGAATGCGTGTATAAGGTGTTACAATATGCCCCATATATATGAAATAAGGAAAGGGAACTAAGTGAAAGGAAATCAAAGAAATAGAAGAGTGAAAAGATGATAAGTACACGAAAAAGAGAGACGAGAAAGAAACCAGCCAGTTTGACCGTAAGATTAGATGTGAAGGGAGGGACCAATGGTGGTCAGAAGTAACGGCATGCAAATAATGGATGACCGTGGATCAAGTGGTGAAACAAAAAACCTGAATTAACAAATCAGTCTTGGAAGAAGGATTTTTGAGTAGTGGGGGAGGAAGATGCGAAAGAAGGGATTGGAATAAGGATTGGAAATAAGGATTGGGTGTGAGGATTGGGAGTAAGGGATAGAGATTGAGAAATAAGGATTGCAAATAAGGATTGGGTGTGAGGATTGGGAGTAAGGGATAAAGTTTGAGGTTTGAGGGAATAATTTACTACGGAATCATGTTGGGGACGTGAATTGGAAAGAGAGAGCAGAACGTCGGAACGAACGGATCCATGGTAATTGTTCCAACCGCTGGAACAATGGATCTTAATTATTCCCATTCTTAATCATCGATCCGTGGGACAATGGCGGTTTGGATATACTATACTATTCTTGTTGTATGAACTAGCCGTAAGACTATTTGTATGGTAGAGTACAAACACTAAAAGCGTGCAATACTTTGCATTATCCTATACATATCACATTTCAGCCAATCAATGGGTGTTATTACACGGTTCGCAAATCGGTTTGCCGAACCAGTTTTATTTTCATTGGGAAAAAGAAAACACACTAAAAAACGATAGAAAAGTACTTCTAAAGGAAATAGGGAAACACACAACAACTTTTTATTGAAATCTTTGTAGAAAATAAGACAAAAACAACAATCTTTTTGGTGAAAAAAAAAGCCGAGAAAAGCCAGCGAAAAATCTCTTGAGCGCGCGCTCGATGGCGCATCGATTGCGTGGAAATGGTTGGCAATTTATTTACATCACAATGTTAATGTTTGTAAACATGAAGTATCGCTATTGTTTTGCCAAGTGCACTGCTGTGGAAGATTTAGTGAGCGATCTACGTCTCTAGAATGAAGTTTTAGAAAATCATTGAAAGGAAATCAATAGTCCGCCTACTTTTGTGGTGCCGTGGATATATTTTTCCGTATAATGGAACAAAATCCGCCAAAACAAGGCAACATTTCTACGGAGAAGTCGGGTGAATGAGTGATACTTGGACACTTCAAATCCACCGCAAAGCAAGAGGGACAATTTTTCAACTCCAACAAACAAGACCTTAAGAAACTAGCATGAGTGAAGCAATAAATCACGGAAGAAAATTGCTGGGGGGTGAGCTATTAAGAGAGGTTTTCTTATAATTTAGTTTGACACGTCAACAATTCAGATAAACGATTCGCAAACACAATGCTGAATAAAAACTCAATGTGAATCAAACTTATATCAAACGGTTTACAACTGATTCTAAGAAGTCCATAAAAATGAAGAATTAAGCTATCCTTTACAATAAACTTCAACACATAGAGTGTTTGTAATATGGTATACACCAGCGATGAAAATCAGTCAAAATCATAACAAAAAATAATACGATCTCACATCGAGGGACAATTTTTCAGCTTAAAATAAGTTCTCGAATGCAAAGAATAAGCTTAGAAGAAGTCAATTTGTGCTATTTTCGGCTGGGGGGCTAGTTAATAAGTATTGTACTTTAGGTAGGAATGTTAGGTAAACACGTGCAAAAATGATAAATACCCAACTGAACCGAGCAAAATACTTTGAGAGAACTCAAATTCACAGAATGTGACCTTCAATGTGTCAGTATTAACGTTCACTGTGAAGTATCTCTTGAAATCATCTTCGATGAGAATAAACCCAAAGGACAATGTAGCTGGTTTTAGCACAGGCAGCCCAACCATTGCTTTTGAGGCTACTAAATAATTCAAAAAATGATATTTGCGTCTTTTTTTGATGGGTTCCCTGTGGTAAAGCGCGCGCGCGCGCAATACATATGTTGGGTTCCCTGTGTTGAGTAATGTCCTATGTTGGGCTTCCTGTGTGCCTCCTGCGGGATGCGCCCGCAGCAAATGTGTATATTTAAACAAGGTATGAAACTCCAGTCACGTGATGGCCTGATGTGCGGCGCAAGTAGATGGTGCACTTTTCCGTGAGCCGAATAGCCGAAGTCGTCGTACGCTACAGGCCCTTGGGGGGTACCCAGGGTGAAGTCGTTATTATGGCGGGGAGTGGAAGAGAAGTTCATATCAAGAAAGACTGATTTTTTCGGTGTAAACGTTGGGATTCTTTTCCCTATTCATGGTAAGTTTAGAAGTTCACAATTCATGTCAACTTTAAGTAAATCTAGAAGAAATTCGACGGTTTTAAAGTAGTCCTTTTTTATTTTGAATGGTTGAGAAACTTTGGATGTGTTGTGCTCGACACGTGAGAAAGTTTTGCAGTTGAAAATAAACTGAACTAAAAGTACTTTTTGTCATGGTTTTTACGTAGTAATTGCTCTAAATGTTCTCTAATGAAAGGACTTGCCTATACTAGGGCAGAAGGGCTGCTTAATACTCCTCAACAAATCAGTTTTTTTCTATAAATTATGACTGAGCAGTGAGCTATTTCAGTATTTGACAAGTGTGTAGACTGTAGCAGTGTCAGTGATCGAAATACACTTCAACAAGGAACCTCTCTCAACTGACTGATTTTACTTTATCTGTTTAAACATTACTAACTCTCCAGTCTCATCTAGAAAGTGTTTGACATAATTTTGTACTTTACTTATAGTTCTTCTGACACAAGGGAACGCCAACAGCATAAACCATCTCAGTGTGAGCAAAATATAGACAAACTCAACATCGAAGACGAAGGAGACATGAATGCCGGCGATGGACTCGTGAAGCTGCCGTGAACTAAAATATTAACAGTTGTTCGTTATTGTCATTGAAATAGCACGACACATTTAGCAAATATTTTTATTGTTGAAATAAATACGTTTGTTTGTCATTTTGTGTACAAGTACTGATAGCAAATGTGTTGTGCAGTACTAAATATTGAGACTACTTCAGCATTTATAAAACACAATGCGTCAATTTTGAAGATTTTAATCGATAAAAATCAAAATACAAAACAAATACTTTACAGAAGTCAAAACAGAAAACAGATAAAGTATATTGTAGATGTTTTGACTCATGTTTAGTGAACATATCATGTTAAAACCTTGCCAAAAAGAGCATCGTTCAGATTTGCCGAGCGCTTGTCGATGCCTTCTCGAAGGTAAAATCCGACTACTTCACGGAAAAGTGCACCATCTACTTGCGCCGCACATCGGTCCATGACGCTCAAAATTTCAAAAATTAGTTTCTCAGCGTACGCGTTGAAGTTAGACGACTGACACTTACAAAGTGTTTCGAGAATACGGTAAAGTTTAGTTATTCGAAGAAAAATTGAATTTTCACATCACATTGACAAAATTAGGGTCAAAAACGTATTTGTCACGTGACCGAGTTTCATACCTTGTTTAAATATACACATTTGCTGCGGGCGCATCCCGCAGGAGGCACACAGGAAGCCCAACATAGGACATTACTCAGCACAGGGAACCCAATATATAAATACGCGCGCGCTCTACCACAGGAAGCCCATCAAAAAAAAAAAAAAATTTTGAATTATTTAGTAGCCTCAAAAGCAATGGTTGGGCTGCCTGTGAGTGTATGTGTATATTGAAACAAGGTATGAAACTCCAGTCACGTGATGGCCTGATGTGCGCCGCGTTTTGTTGGTGCACTTTTCCGTGAACCGACACCGTGGAACCGAAGAGCCGAAGTCGTCGTACGCTACAGGCCCGTGGGGGGTACCCAGGGTGAAGTCGCTGAAGTTTTGAAAAATGGCGGAGAAGTTGATGAAGCAAAACATGATTTTTTCGGTGTAAGCGTTTGGATTCTTTTCCTTATCCATGGTAAGTTTAGAAGTTCACAATTCATGTCAACTTTAAGTAGCTTTAGATGAAATTTGACGGTTTTAAAGTAGTCCTTTTTCATTTTGAATGGTGGAGAATTGTATGTTGTGCTCGACACACGACAGTTTTGTTGAAAACTAAGCTGAACTAAATAAGCTTATATTTTCTGAATTATTTTCTTGAGGTTTTAGTAGTTTTTGCTCTAACTGTTCTCTAATAAAAGACATGAAAGGACTTGCCTATACTATGGCAGAAAGGCTGCTTCAGTTATTTTTCATAAATTAAGCTTATGACCGAGCTATTTCACTTGTGTACAGTTGAAGCTGTCAGTTGTCATTGAAATAAGACTTACACACTGTACACTTCAATCAAGTTCAACAAAGAACCTAGTACTTTATCTGTTTAAACATTATGACTCTCTCATCTATGTTATTTTGTGCTTTCTTACAGTACTTCTTACAACACAAGCCGGAACGCCAACACAGTATAAACCTTCTGAAGGCAAAAATATAGACGAACTCAAATTCACTGACATCGAAGGAGTCATGATGAATGGCGATGGACTCATGAAGCAGCCGTGAACTAAAATATTAACAGTTAATTGTTCTTTATTGTCATTGACATAGTACAACTCATTGTGATGACTGACGAACCCTCCCCCCCTGAGTTGGGTTGTGAGCGACGTGTGAGAGTTTGTAGCGTTATGAGCGAGAAGAGCAAAACAGTAAAATGTCGAGTTATTACATTGGTGGCAGCTACAAAAAGGACCCGAACGTTACCGAAAGAGATCAGTAATCATTTTATCGTGAATTTGTGGCTCTAAAAACCTCACTTGTCATTGAAATTATCGAGATTTCACCGTGCACGTGATCGACGACAACATGGACAAATCATCGAATTATGACAGCGTGGCGATGGACGACACGGGAATCTTCACTGGAACTCAGACAACCCCGTTAAATCCATTCACTGGAAGTCAATCGAAACCGTCTGAGAAATCAAATATGCAAGAAATGGTTCGTCGGCGTTTGCCAAACACAACAAACCCGTTCACATGGGACGGCGACTCAACTACACGAGGTAACGGTTCAAGGTATGAATACTTTACGATGAATGATACAACAACAGCAAATGTACGTCAGTCAACCCCACTAAACCCATTCCAGTCTCCAAATCCATTCGAGACTTCAACTACTAGTAATTCTGGTCATGGATGTTCACATTCAAGAAACGCGTTCGAGCGTAACGAAGGAACAAGGCCAGACATGATGTCTACACGAGGCGGCGAAAAGAAATTTACAAAGCCCATTAAATTTCCAGCCGATTTCGATGGTTCACAAAACCTACGAGATTATTTACGACACTTCCAACATTGCTCTGTTCTTAATGGATGGAATGACGAAGAGGCTGCGGTATTCTTGGCTGCAAGTCTTCGTGGCGAAGCTCAGAAAGTGCTCAGTGGGCTGTCAGAAGTTGATTGTTGTGATTATAAGAAGATCGTGGGGAGATTGGAGCTCCGATTTGGCGTCGAAAAACAACGAGAGTTGCACCAAGCACGTCTACACACTCGCCGCCAAAACGATGGGGAAAGTACTCAAGCTCTAGCAGCAGAGATATGGTCCATGTCTAGCCTAGCCTACCAAGATTTACCAACGGAAATCCAGGAAAGGTTCGCGGTTCAGCATTTTATAGATGCGATCAAGGATCCAGACGACCGCTTGCGCATAAGGAGAGATAAACCAAAAACCCTAGATGACGCGTTATCACTCGCGTGCGAGCTGGAGGCTTTCCGCCTTCTTGACAGTCCCCATTTGCCAGCCATACCAAAACTTCGCGCCGTAGATGGCCCAGAGAGAGATATGACCTTAATTGGCACAGAATTGGAAAAGTTACGTCAGCAAATTCTCAAACAACAAGAACAACTAGAGAAACAAAACCAGACTCTCCAACACTTCATCGAGCAGGCACAGCATCTTTCTAAGCCAACAACGTCCAACAACGCCCATCAGCAACGCCCTGACAACCCAAGGAATTATCAAAGCAATGTTCAGTGTTGGAATTGTAAAGAGTTTGGCCACTATAGAAACCGATGCCCACAGCAGCCTCGTTCAAACAGCCAGAATGACGTCAGGCCGGGAAACGAGTGGAGGGCGCCACCCAAGGCCCAGGGGGACGCCTGAAGGAACCTTCTAGTGGGCTCACGACTGAACAAAACTCATCAAAGACTACACTGACATTCGACAACAAAGGAATTCAGAACGTATCACAAGGTCTTTATCTACCAGGATTTATGGGGGGAACTCGTATCATGTGGTTGATCGATACGGGTGCCGTCCGATCGATCCTGTCGCTGAAATCGTTTCAGTCATTGCCTGATGGCATTAAATTCCAGTTGAATCCTGCTAACTCAGATATTTTGCTTGCCGACGGCCGAAGAGCCTTGACTTATGGAACGGGACTAATCAAGATAAGATTTGCACACAATGAATTCCAATTGCCAGTGATTGTTGCTGAAATTGATGATATGGGTATCCTCGGGATGGATTTTCTAACACAAGTTGATGCAACCATTGACATTGTGCAAAGTCAGGTGTCTATCAATGGAGAAATTCTAGAGTGTTACGACCTTCAAAGCCAACCACGCACCTCCAGATGTTTCATTCGACGGTCCGTTACAATTGCTGCCAACACGGAAATGATAATTCCTGTTACAGTAAGCAGGCATTCCAAGCAGCAGTCATCCGGTGCACATCTTGGAACTCGGCTGCTCGAACCTTGTCTCAGTGCATCTCTACAGCGTAAAGGTCTATGTATCGGGCGAACTTTGGTTGATGTCCATGAAGACTGTGTTGTTCCAATACGCGTCATGAATGCATCAGACCAAAGTCAGACATTGACTGCTGACACTGTGGTTGCTTTGGCCAAACCTATCGAAAGTGTGTTCCCATTTGAACTCCCCGAAGAACAACAAGAGGGGCCACAAGACAAAGCTAGAGTACTCCATCAAGACTCCGTACGAGAACCATCACATAAAACCTTACCGCAACCCTTACGGGAACTTCTAGAAAAGAGTTCAGAACACTTGACTGATGATGATGTAGAAAGATTAAAAGATTTGCTTCATGAATATCAGCATATTTTCTCACTTTCTGACTCAGACTTAGGGACAACACATGCAGTAGAGCACAAAATTCAAACTGGAGATGCCATGCCCATCCGTCAACATCCAAGAAGAACGTCACCATGGAAACGCGAGGAAATACATCGACAAGTGGATGAACTTCTACAACAAGGCAGAGTATCAGAATCATCGAGTCCCTGGTCCTCGCCAGTCGTATTAGTTGCAAAGAAAGACGGCAGTCAGAGACTCTGTATTGATTACCGACTATTAAACGCAGTCACTGTGAAAGATGCCTACCCCTTACCACGCGTGGACGACTCTATTGATGCTTTGTCAGGGTCTAAGTGGTTTTCAACATTGGACCTTGCTTCTGGGTATTGGCAAGTAGCAATGCATCCCTCGACTAAGGAAAAGACAGCATTCACCACGTCAAGCGGCCTTTACGAGTGGAATGTCTTACCATTTGGATTGTGCAACGCTCCTAGTTCGTTTGAGAGATTAATGGAACTTGTACTTAAAGGTCTTCACTGGAAGATTTGTCTGATATACTTGGATGATGTCATCGTTATGTCAAGAACAGTGGAAGAAGGAATGGACAGATTGGAACAGGTCTTTGCTCGACTAGCCACCGCGGGGCTGAAACTCAAACCCAAGAAATGTTCTCTGTTTCAGAAAGAAGTGTCTTTTCTTGGTCATGTCGTTACCGAAGATGGCGTAGCTACGGACCCTGCGAAGGTTGAGCAAGTATTGACCTGGCCGGTTCCAGAGAATGTCACAGAAGTAAGGAGCTTCTTAGGACTTGTCTCGTACTATAGACGCTTTATACCCGGGTTCTCGGACACAGCCCATCCACTGCATAGATTGACTGAGGCAAAGACAGACTTCCAATGGACACCTCAGTGCCAACTGGCATTTGATGAACTTAAGAACTTACTAACAAGCGCCCCAGTCCTTGCTTACCCCACCAGGTATGACGAATTTGTTTTGGACACAGATGCATCGGATCATGGTATTGGCGCAGTTTTATCTCAGATTCAGGACGGGGTCGAAAAACCCATTGCATTTGCAAGTCGAACACTATCAAAATCAGAAAGGAATTACTGTGTAACTCGCCGTGAGCTTCTTGCCATTTTTGAATTTGTTAAACATCATCGACACTACCTGCAAGGAACTAAATTCCACATACGAACAGATCATGCTCCCCTCCGCTCAGTTCTCAAAGCAAAAGAACCAGAAGGACAACTGGCACGTTGGATCGAATATCTCAGCACATTTGAATTCGATATTCATCATCGCGAAGGAAAGAAACATCAGAATGCTGATGCCTTATCTCGTAGACCTTGCAATGAACGTTGTAAATGGTGCAAGGGGTGGAGATTCCATGGCCAAGTCTCCTTTTCACATGTTGGTGTTCAAACTGAGTGCCAAGAAACTAAGCAAACAGGAACTAAAACCTCTGATGTCTCTGATGAGTGTGGACGTGATAAAGTAGCAACGGTCAAGTTAGACCCCACGTGGACAGCGGCGTACCTACAATCTCAACAACAAAACGACGATGATCTCAAAGTCATTATCCAATTCAAGAAATCCACCACTGACAGGCCACCTTGGGTGGATGTATCTCCTCAGAGCTCCGCGGTAAAGGCACTGTGGTCACAATGGAACCGGTTGTACTTCAAGGATGGTGTACTTTTCAGGAGATGGGAGAATGATGATGGCACTCAGATAATCAACCAGCTCATCCTACCCAAGAGCCTTCGAGAGACTGCTCTAACAGCCCATCATAACCATACTACGGCAAGCCACCTGGGAATACGAAAGACTATGTGCTCACTCAGATCACGTTACTATTGGCCCGGGCTCACTTCGGTCGTGTACAAGTGGGTCGCAAGATGTCATGACTGCGGAGCAAAGAAGTCCTTCGGAAAGAAACGGCGTGCACCCTTGAAGCAGTACATGGTGGGGGCCCCCATGGAGAGATTAGCAATCGACGTTATGGGACCCTTAACAGAAACCCCTAGAAAGAACAAGTATGTCTTAGTGGTTACAGATTATTTTACAAAGTGGACTGAAAGCTACCCCATACCGAACCAGGAAGCCCCAACGGTGGCGGAAAAACTGGTTGGTGAGTTCATTTGTCGGTTTGGAGTGCCTCGACAACTTCACAGTGACCAAGGTACGAACTTTGAATCAAAGGTTATGGCCGAAGTGTGCAGATTGTTAGACATTGAAAAGACTCGCACTACTCCACTTCATCCACAGTCGGATGGCCAAGTAGAGCGTTTTAATCGTACACTTAAGGAAATGCTGCGTGGGAAGATTAAAGATGATCAGTCGGACTGGGACCTACAATTACCAACATGCATGATGGCATATCGAAGTGCAATCCATGAATCCACTGGGATGTCACCCAATCAACTTATGTTGGGTAGGGAAATAGAAGTACCACTTGATGTGACTACAGAATTGTCACCTGATTCACCCTTGTTACAGACTGCTTATGCACAAGCGCTACAAGAAAGACTAGCCAATGCACACGAACTGGCTCGAAACCACCTAAAGAAAGCTGGCCAGCGCCAGAAAAGGAACTATGATAAGCGTCTCGCTGGTAATCCTTTTAGGGTGGGTGACAGTGTATGGTTGCACAATGTACGAAGAAAGAAAGGAAGAAGTCCTAAACTTGACTGCCCTTGGCAGGGTCCCTATCTGGTTACCTCTGTCCTTTCTGACGTAGTATACCGTATCCAAATGAGTTCTAGGTCCAAACCAAAGGTTGTTCACTCGGATCGGTTGAAGCCCTACCTCGGACCACCACTAAAGAGCTGGCTTCCCGATAGAGAAAGCTCAAGAAAACAGATAGTTGCGAAGGAAGTAAGTGGACAGTCAACTCCTATCGTCCAGTTTGGAGAAGATGAAGCTGTTGATGCTGAAATCATTACAGAGAACCAAGTTCAGGACAGTTCTGTTACTGCTGTTAGTGTTAATGAGATTGAGAGTGTAACGGAACAGCAAAGCCAAGACGGTGATCCTGAGGGAAACCAGGTACAGGTTTCTAACGCTGATGTTCCCAAAAGACCCACGAGGCGGCGAAGACCACCAGATCGCTACGGATCTTGGGTGTCATGAAAAAAAACATTGCTACTGAAGCGATATTTGCAAAGAACAAACAATTGTGTTATCTAAATGTGTATAGACCGCACTAGGAACAGTGCTTATAGGGAAGGGAGTGGTGTGATGACTGACGAACCCTCCCCCCCTGAGTTGGGTTGTGAGCGACGTGTGAGAGTTTGTAGCGTTATGAGCGAGAAGAGCAAAACAGTAAAATGTCGAGTTATTACATCATTTAGCAAATACTATCATCTGAGAGAAACACAGAGTAATTTTAAATATGGTTCACGGAAGAACGTAAGTAAGCTTTTAATATCGCACTCCGATGTTTGTTATTCATTCACAACTTCGTCGATTGTGGTGACAGGCATAAAATTTATTAATTTTGTATTTTTATATACAAAACAATATCCATAGTAATACTGATCAATATAGTGAATGAATTGTACAGAAAGAACGGCAAAACAGTGTGTAAAAAGCTAGTAAACTTATTTTAACTGATTGTTGAAATAAATACGTTTGTTTGTCATTTTGTTTATAAGCACTGATAGCAAAAATGTGTTGTGCAGTACTAAATATGGAGACTATTCTGCATTTATAAAACACAATGCCTCAATTTTAAAGCATTTTAATCGATAAAAATCAAAACACAATACAAATACTATATAAAAGTCAAAACAGAAAACAAATAAAGTATATTGTAGATGTTTTGACTTATGTTTAGTGAAAATATAAATATTAAAACTTGCAAAAAAGAGCACAATTCAGATTTGCCGAGCGCTTGCCGATGTCCTCTCGAAGGTAAAATCCGACTGCCTCACGGAAAAGTGCACCAACGCGGCGCACATCGGGCCACGACGCTCAAAATTTCAAAAATTAGTTTCTCAGCGTACGTTGAAGTTAGACGACTGACACTTACAAAGTGCTTCGAGAATACGGTAAAGTTTAGTTTTCCGAAGAAAAATTGAATTTTCACATCACATTGACAAAAATTAGGGTCAAAAACGTATTTGTCACGTGACCTAGTTTCATACCTTGTTTCAATATACACATTTGCTGCGGGCGCATCCCGCAGGACGCACACAGGAAGCCCAACATAGGACATTACTCAGCACAGGGAACCCAACATATTTATTGCGCACGCGCGCGCTTTACCACAGGGAACCCATCAAGAAAAGACACAAATATCATTTTTTGAATTATTTAGTAGCCTCAAAAGCAATGGTTGGGCTGCCTGTGGTTTTAGGATAATTCCTTGTTTTGGAGGATTTTGTTCCTTGATATTTTATCATCTACGACCCTTATACGGAAACAAATCATCTACAGTAAAACAAAAGTAGGCAGGCTATTGATTTCCTTTCAAATATTTTCTTGAACATCATTCTAGAGACGAAGATCGCTCACTAAATCTCCCACCGCAGTGCAATTTGCAAAGGAAATGGCGGCAAATCACTTTCAAATCTGAATTCTAACGCATGCGCAGACAAAATGTATACAAAATACGGCGAGATATTTTTACGAGTCATGCCGTATTTTGACGCGGAAACGGGTGAATTTTCGAATCGCTCAAAACCACTCAAAAACACAATTTCTTGCTCAGATTTCTACACCAAAGTGTTCTTTAATTATCAGACTACAGTTATGAAGACATGTTTCAGAATCCCATATCCTTTGAAGTCTTTCTAAGAGCTCATTCCTGAGACCATTCGAAAATCCAACGGTCAAACGAATATTCAATGACGTCACGGTCCACTGATTCTACGTTTGGGCACGCTGTGGCTGATCGAAACAATGTTGGATCGTTCCTACTCGAATGTTGGAAGGTGAAAGTTGCATGTTGCATTGTCAACATCAAAGTTGGACTGTGTGTATTAATGTTGAATTGCGAGAAAGAGTTTTGGCGGTAATGGAACCACAGGGAGCCCAAGCTCATTATCTGTGAAGACCGTTGTTTAATTTGCATATTTACAGTAAATGTATGTGGCTTTAAAACCATCCCTCCGTATTTCAAGATTTTTCGTGAATAATAAAACTTTTTTAACACTAGTAAGGACAACACATTAGTGAAAAAAAAGTTTTATTATTTACGAAAAATCTTGAAATACGGAGGGATGTTTTAAAGCCACAATTTACTGTAAATATGCAAATTAAACAACGGTCTTCACAGATAATGAGCTTGGGCTCCCTGTGATGGAACGCCATAGTTTTGTACTTTAGCCGTAAGACTTAGAGATGAAAGGTGTTTGTAACTAGTACTTTGTATACATACAAATAGCACACTTGTTTACAGCGAAGAAACTGCCTGACGCGATCAGACCTGTTCAGTTGTTGATGTGTCTCATTAATTACACTTCCGATCCGACCCCCTGCTTTTCAAGTGGCCAGAATTGCTCCAGCTTAGAAAGTGATTTTATTTATTATTTGAGGCAAAACATGAACGAACGTGTATTTCTTCAGTAACTCTTCACAAGGCTCTTTCGATTACTTTTGACCATTCTACCATTGGGAAAATGGAAGCCTGGGTACGATGAACCTCCAAGATTCTTGGAGACATGTGACCAGCCTACACCAGGGTCTTCTCTCGAGCGTCCGCCATCTTGAAAATAGCGAGAGGAGAGTGCCCTGAGGGCGAGATTGGAGGAGGGGAAGGGAAGGGGGAGGTGGAGACTGGGGAGGAAAACTGTGTTCAGCGATCGTAGCAATCGTAGCGATCACTGAGATAGAACCAAATCTATCTCAGCGATCGCTGGAGCGTTGTTTCCATTTGATCGCTGAACACAGTTTTCGACGATCGTAGCGATCAAACCAGGCTTTAGACGTAACGACGGCTATTACGATAATAAATATTTTGTGGTTATGTTGTTGTCGTCACTCGACACCTTCACCTTCTCAACCAATAGAATTATAGACATTTTTCGGCCACTGAGAGCCCGGAAAATAACGCATAAACACGTAAACAATAGGACCATTGCAGGCACTCCCTCTCTCCTCCTCCCCATTCCCCCGTCCCCTCCTCCCCTCCCCCTCTCTTCCCCTCCTTTTTTCCCCTACGCCGGGCTACACAGGCTACGTCTCACTCCCCTCGCGTCTTTTCGTCTCGTCTAATTCTCTTGCAGCCCGATCAACGACTCGAAACTCGGCCTCCAATGAATACCTCACAAAAGCTCTTCATACCAGTTTGTGCCGTTTACAGCTGATAAAGACGAAAAACCCCGGGGAAAAGACTAGGCTAGGACAGACCTGATAGAAATATTTTGACATGTTCGTGCATTAAAGGACTGGTGTTTACAATGATTTATCGTCTTCCAGGCCGGGATAACCGTATCAACATGTTTGTATGCAAGTCAGCCAATATAACTATTTATGCTCCACTTAGAACGTCCAAAGTAAAAACAAAACAAATAAATCAACTCACTTTCATCCCTATAAAATGTCTTGCATTATTACTCTTTCATGTCCGCCATAAGTACGTCATGTCCGCCATAAGTACGCTGGACATAATATATTGGCAGCTGCTGCGAATTGCAAGACTATGAGCATGAATGAATAAATTGGAATAAAAAAACTGGAATAACAAAATATATCACAATTCATTAAAGGAAAATCTAATTATAGTACATTTTGAGGAGGGATGACAGAGTCGCTCAGGTAGTCGCTCGAAGGGGTCACATGAAGCTGGTTGAAGAAGAAACTGATAGAAAACAATGAAAAGGATCCTTGTTAAATATTGGATTTTGCAGTCAGGATTCATAATATTAAATTCTTTACGATTTGTCTCTGACTTATTAGACGTTTCGGCCTTTAAGACCTTCATCAGTGTGAATCATCAGTTTTAATTTTCCATGACTGATAAATGCATGTCTTTGATCAAAGACCGAAACGTCTATTTCAGAGACAAATCCTAAAGAATTTAATAAGAAGGATCCTTCATTCTTTATTTATATTTTACTTGTATCGTGATTTAAAAAAATAATCTAATATTGTGTGGGGATAACAATGAAAAGAAAAAGAATGCTTTGTTTGCAGGGTACACATCTAGGGATCCAGAGTATTGGAATAATCTTACATTTTATTCATTCAACTTTCAGCTAAGTACAGTTCGCAATATTAATTTTTTCAACTGACAAACGTAATTCTAAATCCCAGCAGGTATTGTTTCACACCAACAATGGTTTTACGAAATGGGTTTTTGATTATTAGTTTATTGTCACAACTATCAATAATAAATGCAGTGAACGAACGAACAGCACCAAAGCATATACGCGGTTACAGTCTTCACGTTAAACACAATGTGAGTATAATAGTTATATGCCAAGTGTAATTGTTAATATCATGTCATAGAACTATATAAGTGTATAGGTATGAGTCATAATTTAGACACTTAAAACCGCATAAAGAACTGCTAGTATCGATTATAGTGAAAGCAGTTACGCAGTATCACGCTACTGGGGAGACTTACATTCTCCATTCACTGTGCCCTCGGCGTTCATCAAGAAACTTGATCAATTGGAAAAAATCCAAGGCTTACCCACATTTGGTTAGCACACAGATAACGTCAACCATTAAATGGCTTGATTAAAATTGAGAACACAATCTTCTCATCTGTCGTCAAATCGTATCAATCGCGTTGGAGGAATTTTTGATTTAAAATATTTTGATTCAAATCATAGTTAGAGTGACTGCCT
The DNA here is from genome assembly GCA_033675265.1 of Actinostola sp. cb2023. NCBI lineage: Eukaryota > Metazoa > Cnidaria > Anthozoa > Actiniaria > Actinostolidae > Actinostola > Actinostola sp. cb2023. The sequence goes on along the minus strand of JAUJYZ010001402.1, from coordinate 49,682 downwards.
GTAAATACCGAGAATCCGGCGACAGTTTGAAAATTTTGACAATCATTTTTAATATTTCATCAAGATAACTCCTTTGGTAAGTTATTTTCGAAAATGGCATTAAAAAAGTCCAAGGCTTTTTTATTCTTTACAAAATCGAGAAAATTAGGATTTTTGTAATTTGGGCCAGAAGGCGCGTTGAAATTTGCCTAAAATAGGGAAACACGCTGGCATTGCAAAACGCATAAAGATCTGAACATAATAAGTGAACACAGATTAGAACAACTCTTTTTCTTTAAAACCCATTGAAATTTGAGTCAAATATTTGAAATTAATGATTTTTTAAATGCCATCAAAGAAAGTATTCTTCTATTCTTCTTCTTTGAAGCCTGTCTGCGGAATTTTGGACAAATCACTCAACTTCAAAGAAAACGCCGTGGTATATGTTATTTGGGTGAAACTTTTATATTTTCTGAAAAGGAAACCTTTCGTCTGATAGATGCGTTCTTGGTGATTAGAGCAAGAAAACTTGGAAATTTGAAAGACTATCTTTCCAAAATGTACAAAGTATCATCTAGAAATCACTATACAATCTCTGGCTTTGAATTTCAACCAAAATAACTGCGATCTAAATGCATCAATCAACATGTATTTATCACGGTACCCTGGTTCCAGAGGGGCTTGCTGCTAAACGAGCTAAACGAGTCGCGAAGCGACGAGAACCGAGGCGCGAAGCGCCGAGTGAACTTTCTCAACGATATACATTTAGCACGAAAAATTACTCTCTCTAAATCGTGAAACTTCTCAAAACCTCTGGCACCCAGGGTATTATCACGGCAGACAAGGTCCAACAACTGCATATCGTGGAATCTCGCAAATCTTGAAGTGTAATAGAGTTGCCTTTTATTATAAGTTCATAGAATAATTACAGAATTAAAGAAAAGTGAAAGAAAAGAACCAAATATAACATCAAAGGCCAGACAGAATCTAATTCGTGTCTCGCGCTAGGCTTTGGCACAATATGCTAATGCTTAATGCTCAACTTCTTCACTAAAATGCTAGGAAAAGTCTTGCTAAAATGCTCAAAAAGACATTAATTAAAAACATACAACAACAACAACACATATCAACAAATCGTTGTCGTTTACCCATAAGGGGACTGGGCACGAGTCGGTTGGTCACCCTGTCGCTTTTTCCAGGCCCCTATGGCCGTGAAACAAAATGGCGGACGAAGTTGACATTCATTTGATCGAATTCCTGTAAGTTTGGATGGAATTTTCGCTAAAAATCGTACTTTTAAAGGGGAACTGAAGACACAATTTATTTTCTCAAGAAAGTTAGATATGACCTATATTTGCATTACTTGAGAATTATTTTTTGTAAATCTTTCTTAGATATCAACATAATTTACGTTCAATATGGAATATCACCGCCATTTTTGTCGTTTTACCGTCGGCTCAGATCTTTTTGTTTGTGACGTCGTTTTAGGGGAATATTAAAATATGTTCACAACATTCTCTCGGGTACAAGAAAATACAATGCACTTACAATTACTCTATATTGTGACTGCACTTTCCCTTGGGAGAGGTGACGTCTATTAAGGGGAATAATTACTGAAGTGAGCCGCGATCAATTCAGCGGTAATCTATGTCTTTTTACAATTCAACTCAAGTTTCTTCTCCATAAAAATGAAAACAATTAAAAATTGTTTCAGAAAATGATTGAACACAACATTCTCTTTGTTTTTATCGAAAGATAAACTTAGGCTTCAGTTCTCCTTTAAGCGAAAAATATTTACAGGGATTCCAAATATGGTACGTACAATGTCCAAATATGGAGGTAAAGCTGGTCGGGCTAACGACAACTTTGTATGAGGAAAGCTGGCTAATTTCAACTAGACGCTTTAATAAGCGTTCACTCGTGCCCTGGTGCGATTGAGCACTGGGATGCATTGTAGCATGAAAGAAGTATACTTTATATGGACCTCCACCTTCCATTCGATGAGGGACTGAGCTGTGAAGAACGAAGAGATCAGGAACGAACTGAACTGACCGAGACACTGGCACGTTTTCATTCTCACCCCAGACAATTTTCTTTGAACCACTTTATAAAGGTATTTTTGGAAAAAGGACAATCCTGGCAAGGAAACTCAAGCCATTCAGAATTAGCTCGTTGATTAGATAGGCCGGGAATATTCCGTCCCTCCAATTACGAGATGTGTAAAACCTGTCTAGCAAGAGTTGCTTTAGTGTTTATCATTCCCGTTCACAGTCATACTCGATTGCGGCTTAGTCATCATAGCAGTATTCACGACTAAAAACATTTCTCAATGTTTAGATCTGAGATAACGATTATAGTCGGATCAAATCAGTGTTTGGTTACTTGTTGGGTGACTCGGTAGAACATACAGAATTTGGAATCGCCCCGCACTCGACAACATAACTACCGCCGGGCCAGCTCAGAATTTGTATAAACGACCAACATCGAGAAAATATACTTAGATTTGGAGTCAGCTAGATATCTTTACGTGATTGATTCTGACAACTGACAACTGAACTTGCCCCTGCTTGACCTCCGGTGCCTCCTGATTGGTTTGTGATTTGTAATCTTGTGGTCAGACTTCATGTCTCCATCTTCCATTTTATAACAACAACTAAAAAAAAAAAAGAAGACGGTCTGCAATTTAAGACTCCTGCCCCGGCGTTCGGCCTGGGCACGAGTAATAACCACAAGGTTAATCTAGGTGATTAAAGGGGCACTGTCAGCCGGTGAGTCTGCGCAGTAACGACCTTTTTTTCCTAATTAGCATATGCTTACATTCGTTTGTTGACAGTGATTTACGGCGAGGATATTTTTGTAGATCGCTAAAAAATGGTTGTCGTTTGCGAAATATAAGGTTTAAATCGAAGTAACGATAGTTATAGAAGGTCATAGAAGGCTATCCAGACTCTTTGTTGAAGTATCGATGACGGTTTCTGATGATAAATCATAAATTTGTACTAGACATTGACTGACTTCAGCTTGCTTTTATTCATAGACAAGTGACCCGTGTAATTGCCAAATAACATACTCAGGAGTGAATACAAAGAAAACGAAAACTCCAGGCTGTTCATGCAAAGTGCAAAGATTTTTTTCTCCGATTTGTGCAGTATCGACTAGTCAAATAAGCAAATAAAGCCCGAATTACGACCGATGCTCGATCGCGATGTTCAAAGCGACACTGTTATTTTGCTGCTACAAGTACAACAGCGAGGAAAGGGACAGATAACTGATTATATATTGACAGACCTATCAGACCTATCAAGTCTAAAGTAATACAATAGCAAAAGTTCTATAGTAGTCGGGACATGTTTGCATTGAGTACAAATATTTTAATTTATAGACTTGTAAGTTCTTTCTTTGAGAACATAATAATTCGAGTGAAGTCAGTTTGGTGTCAAACGTTCGGCTTACTTTCCTACCTCCTTTGAACCCTCCAGAGCTAGATGTCTAGCGAACTCAGGATCTGTGTAATAACCGTATTCTATCTTCCCAGTAAACGGCTAACATGTATAAGCTTCGGTCGCTTGAATACATTCGTTATCAACCACTACCTTGCCGGCGGGCGCCATGAGAGAAGCCATCGTTCTCGCCGATTAAATAAAAAACGTATAAATTTGGACTTCAAACCAAAAATAACTACTTGAAAATACCAAATAACAATCAGTCTAAATAACTGAACAAGTATAATCTTCTAGAGTACAAGGATGTTGTAAATATTTACAGATGAAGTCGATAGCTGTCTACCTCTCGGGACTTTGAAAAACTAGTTGCCAATTTTTCAAATTAGATACTCGGCCCAGGCCTCCGGTCGCACGGTGACAGTGCCCCTTTAAAGTACAATGAATATAAAAAGCACTATCAAATCGAGCAGGGGACTGGGAATGAGTTTATTAAAATTAATGCAATTACGTAATTAAGTTCATGACATGAAAGAGCATGTTGAAATTAGCATCTGTGCAAAGTTTGATGTGATTTGGGCGAATTCTGTCAGAATTATAAACTTTTGAAACTGTGTTGTCCAGCCAAAATTTTACAGTGAATGTATATGGTTTGGATGGACAACATCAACAATTTACAGAGTTTGTATGTGAAAATAGACATCTTTGATGCCCTCTAGCATCGTCAATATTAAGCCGAAGTTCACCAAACTTTCCAGACTAGCTAAGTTTGATCTGCTCTCTCAGAAAATGATGCCCAATTTTACTAGTATCAAATTGAATTAGTTTTACGGACTTGGTACCATTCCCCTGCTCGATTTGGAAGTGTTAAATTCAAGTGTTAAACAAATACTATGCAGAATAATTAAGGAAAATAAAATAAATAATAAATAAAAAAACAGATTATTTTCATTACCTAGAATGGCATTGTGACAACGACGAAGCAAAATGGTGATTGCAGTGAACTGCATACAGAAACTGCTGACCAGTCAAAGTGCAGGGACTGAAAAGACCCAGGCCCTCTCTAATTTTGACTCAAGATCTCTCCCCGCAGTTCTTTGCTGTTTTTCTAATGAATTTTTCGCTTTAAAACAGGAATGTGTTGCTTTAAACAAATATTTTGACATAATTATCATTATTATCCAACTATACATAGACGAGTAAAAATATCGCGCGAGTAGGACTGGAGCGAGTCTATTTCGCGCGCGCTTTTATATAGAGGATATTACACGGCGGCGCGAAGATATGAATTTTATTTTCGAGTGGCAAAAACAATATTTTACGAACGAGCGCAGCGAGTGAGTAAAATATTGTTTTTGACTAGGCGCAGTGAGCTGGTGCTCAAAGTCAACTTGTGTGGAACGTTTGAATTGTCATGATATGATCTTACTGTAATCGGGTAGAGAAATGACAATTATTTCAGCACAATTTTGACAAGAAATGATAAAATTATCGTTTAGTAAGCAAAAACAAATCTATAAAACTGTATTTAGAGTGAAATCTTGATATGCAATAAGCCAAGTCAGAGTTTAAGGATAACCGTGATTCCTGGAACCGAATCGGGATAAAATCCAACCGGAAGTTGAGTTTCGCCATACATTTACTGTAAATCTGCTAGAATCTTAGGTGAAAATATCAGTCGTTTACGTGCCTAAGATTTACTCGACTAATGGTGAGTGTTTTTAAAGACATAATGCGCCTTTGTGAGCCAATATTTGAGTGTCAGAACAAAAAGAACACGATTTTAAATAGTCTTGTTTTGACTGAGTAATTGACTGGGATTCGCCCGCCATGACACACCGGGACACTGAAACTTGCCTAATAGTTTTCTTGAATATTTCCTGATAAACTATAATGTTATCTTTAGATGAGGATTTGTGCATTTTGTTGTTGTGCAGGAGAAGTTGATTAAGGAATATTGAAGGAATACTGAGGATTTATTTCGGTTAATTGGTTTCCCGTCGACAAAATGTGCAGAACATATTCGTCAATCTTGACGAGGCTGCCATTTTTCCCCAGTTTGTTGGGTCTTTTCTGAGACCAGTTTAATCCACTCTCTTCTAGTGTCAATATTTGCTATCAATGGTGAAGGACGAACGGAGGAAGACAAGTATTAAAAGACAGATACGGCAATCAGTTACATTTGCTTTTATTACGGCAGTTTATGAGTTGAAAAGTACTGTGACTGCAGTGGTAAATGCACAAATCCTCATCTAAATATAAAGTTATAGTTTATCAGGAAATATTCAAGGGAAATAAAATTATTCTACGATTTGGTTTGTAGATTACAATCTGTGCTACACCTGGCCAAGTAAATGTTTTGCTTTTAATGTTCTCTAATCATATCAAACTTATGTTATACAAAAGGTCATTGTTTCACATATGCAGATGAGGCGAGTCTTGCTTAGGCGAAAAACAGCATGATTTTGATACATTTTTGCTTTTTACTGCATTGTTAAAATACAAATCAAAAACCTACCAACGGAATATAAAAGACGAATATGTAAGGAATGAATAAGCTGGCAATTCAAGCACAAATAAATAGGTTTGAAGGTGGCATTTTCCGTTTCTTCAAAGTCAATCGAACTGAAATCTCTGAAGAGATATAGGAGAGCGTGACATACGCTGCAAACAAAATCCCTCTGAATTCTTTGGGAATTGTGTCAATCAAAAACCTACCGCCGGATTCTAATGCTCTGTAATTGTACGCGCATTTTGATATAAAATACATGTATATTAAACTTAATTAAGCGGTGGCAAAATGAAATCTAAAACTCTTTGTTTGGTAATTGTGAACATCATATTGGTGCTCTGTATCTCGGTCTGTATGTAGAAGCTACATAGGCCGGCGAATTCGCAAATAAATTATGGCTCGGAAAGGACGTTTTTTGAAGGCAATTTCCAATATTTACACGCACGAGATCAATAAGTTAGTTCGAATTTGTGATATATTTTCCCGTTGAGGAAACATATGCAGCTTTTCCATCCTCTCTTGTATTTTAGCTACCTCATTTACACATTGTCAAAGGAAAAATATGAATTCAGAAATGATAAACCAGTCACGTACGAATCTGTATTATTTAGCGGTCATAGTGAACAAATTGCTGGATCAATCGGGACTCATGATCACGTGCATTAGTAAACAAAGCATTAACAAAAAACGTTGTCCGCGTGATACTGGATCCCAACAGGAGCAAATGTTCAACGATGCAGGACATAAGTTTGATATGATTATTATTCCTCTCGTTTGCTTTCTTTGTGCTTCTACGCTTCATAACTTTCATTTTCGAAAAGACGTTTCTGTATTCGGAAATTATTTAGCCTCGATCTCGTGTAGACATTTGAACTGTGTCACGTGATATGGCGGCGGGAAAAAGAATATCACATGGGCTAAAGTTGAAGGTTCCAGATCATCTCAAGTCTCTCAACATTGTTGAATCCCCTTGCTGATTGCCTCGTAGGAACATTTCTTCTCAATGAGGCTTTTGATGAACGTTTCTTCGACAAATTCGTCAAGGTTCATATTGTCAGTTAAAATGGCCGTTCTTTGAGAAAAAAGTAACCTGGCAACATCGATAATTTTCGTATATTCTAAGGTGTTTCACTGTCTACTATAGCTAGCTATCAACAATATTTACAAACATAACTTTGTCCTAATACCGGTCTGTCTTTATTTCTAAGTCAAGCCTCAAGTGTTGACATTCTAACATTTACATAAATTAGATGACGTCACTGGACACGATTATCGACTTCGGAGTTCAGACGTCTCACTCGGGGAAATTTTTGACCCAGAGGAGACGGCTGATTTTCAGGCTAGAAAATAATTTCAAAATTCAGAAATCCTAAAATGTAAGTTCAGTTTGGCCAGGTGGTACACTGATCATTATTGCGGAAGTTTACAATGAAAGATTAGGTGTCCCCTTCTGTTCCGATTTTCTACATAAATATTATGTTTTGACGATAATATTTCAAACCTAGATAGAAAATCAGAAACAATACAGAAAAATATAAACTGAGTCCATTAATTTCTTAACAATTTGGCGTTCTTTTGTTTAAAATCGGACTTATACTTCAGTAATTATATGACATCAAAGATGACTGAATGCATCTGTCGACAGACAAAAAAATACATTCAAAACATCATTTGTCTTCCAAATTTCGCGATTTAATGCAAGTACTTAAATCAGGATTTCAACAGAACTTTGGGAGCAAGTTGTCCATTCAGCATATAATAGTATGGCGGTAAAAAATATCTTACACTGGCAGGAGCCCATTACTAGGAGCCTCCCTCTAGTAATAGGTTCATACGACATCATTTGCACAAATTGTGCTATTTTTAGATATGCAAATTTCCGAAGAATTTCAAATTGAAAAATAAAATGGCGACCAAACGGAAGACGCGAGGACTTGATCCAAAATATTGATATTCTTATTCCATGGAAGTCCTAGTCTATTTTCCCCTTGCACAAGAACGAGACGAACTGTGTACAATGAATGTATCACATGTATCAATAAACTGACATACTGCCAAAGCGCTTAGTGGCGACTTTTAGTTTGGCGACTCACGATGTCGCGAAATTCTTCTACGTTCTTATACCTATCGCTTCATATGTTTATTCTTGTTTTATCAACTTTCTTCTGTTGGTTTTTGATTCACGATTTAGTCTTCGTAAGAATGAAGCGTTCTCACAGTGTCATTTCGACTCTGATGAAGCAAAATCCATCTCCTTCATCATCACTGATAGTTTCAGTGGACAGCGACGCCAACATAAACAACCACACAAATGTGCACTTTCCTAAAGACCTTCGCCGAAAGATTGTCGAAAAACAACTGAAACTTTCAACCGACAAACCGTGCCTTAAAGAGCAGCAAAGAACCGGCTAAAACAAGAGGGTTATCACTGAGTGTATGGCGAAGTTCTTTCGCCAAAGGCGACTTTAGTTGGCAAAGAAGACAAGATAACCGGCACTCCAAGATCAGCCGCTGAATAAAAATGCGATAAAATCTTCATCCAGGCCACAGAAAAAGAAGCTCCCCTGTACCTCACTTCGCTGTTTTAGAAGGAACTTTGTGTCAATGCATGTCGATAATTTTCGAAAAAATCCTACTTCAGTTCGTGATTCATTTTGCTGCGTTTCAGACAACAAATCAGTGCTAATTAGCAAAACACACCGGCGGTTTGGAATATTCATTAGCTTGGTTCTCACTGCTAGTCCTGCACAAGTTTAATTAGGTTCTTCGTAACAGATTATCCATGATACCAGATCGTTGAATTCCTTCTCAGAAAGAGCAGAAGATGTTTTGAACTGGCCTTTGAACTAGCTAGCTTTGTTTTGTAGAAATTCTCGCACTTGAAGTTTTGAGTAAATAATAATACCTGGAGTTAGTTTTTTGTTGTTTTGTTTTTAATGTTTTCAATCATTGTTCTTCCTCGCTTGATGAAGTACTGAAGTCAGACGACGAAATTATTCTGCAATTTCACTAGATTCTGATTCTTCACTAGAACTACACGGTACGCTTTCGGCTGCCATCAGTGTTGAATCTGACGTCAAATTCCTATTGTTTAAGACGCAACATGATTGGTTCATCGCGCGGAATTTATAATGATGTTCTATTTTTAGCTCAATTTGTGCAAATGATGTCGTACAGACCTATTATAGGAGAGGAAGGCTCCTAGTAATGGGCTCCTGACACTGGTTAATGTTATTTTTCTGTTACCCAAGGAAGTTTCCAGGGGCGTAGCGTGCATATACGCACTACGCACGTGCGTACAATTTAAAATCCTTAAAATATAAATATTATAAGAAACATAAAAATATTTAAAAAAAATGAAATCTAAGACCAAATCTTAACAGCTGACTCAGTGGAAACTTGCTGGAAACTACTCACAGAAGGCAGGAAATGCTATTTTGGAGATCCTATACCTCAAAATTTTTCGGGGAGCCGCTCGTCAGATTGTGTCCCCAATAAAGTTTTCCTTGCAGTCAGTCATTGTATGTATGTATAATGGTAATTGTAGTTAGTACTGTCTCAAACAAAATAAATACCAAAAAACTGGCTCATTTGCCTCGGGTTGTTATATATATCGCTATTAGCGATATATATAACGGTAGCTGTATATATAACCCGTTTACATAAATCCTTTACATAACCTTTACATAAATCCTTTACACATCCTTTACATAAATCCCGCTTTACATAACCTATACATAAATCATTTACACAACGTACCTTTACATAAATCCTTTATATAACCTTTACATAAATCCCCCAAAAAACCTGAGTGATAAATTCATTTACTATGTATTTATGTAGCGAGAAAGTCCGCTGTAAAACGAAGAAAATGGTATTTCCAAGGCTCTAGATTTCTAAATTTTCAGGGGGGGCATGCCCCCTCACCCCCTAGCAGCTCACGCCTTCGGCGCTCGTTGCTATGTGCGTACATTTGAATAAAAGCACGCTACGCCCCTGGTTTCCTGAATGTTTTGTCGACACAAAGGCCAATGATTTGCATATTACAACACGTAGTCACGCAAAACCTTTTCGGCTCTTTATAATTCCTTAAAATAGGTTTTGCCAAAAACTTTGTTCTGAAACTTTGCATGGACATTAATTATGTAATGGACATTTAAAAACTGCAATCAAAAGAGGGGGTCACCATTCTCGTTTTCGCGCTAGATGCTCTTCAAATATATCAATTTATAGGTTTTGTAGCCAAATGTGGTAGTAACCGGAAGTTGTAATGAAAAACCTTTTTTCTCGGTCCAAATAACTTCCTTACAACATAAATTACATATAATTCTAAGTTTACTAGTTAAGCTATACTACTAAATCAATCAAAGTAGAGTGCAAATTAGAAAAGCTTGAAAACTAAATAACTAATAGCACTAATGAAACAATAGAAAACAATAGAAATATCACTATTTAGTACTATTTAAAGTTAGTACTATTTCACGCTTTTCTAAATTGCACTCTAATTGAATGACTATGTATGTTGAAATATTTACGAAACATGCAAGTATGTGCGCCTCCACGAACGTCCAGAAATCGTACGCTTTATTTAACTATTCTCATCTAAATGTTTGAAAATTTATCCAAAAATTTTGATTTATAAAATAACTATGATATAACGCGCGCTCTGATTGGCCAAAGGATGCGTATTCCGCGTGCTTTATGAGAGCACACAGCACGCGCGCGCAGATATTCAAACTTTTTTGTAACGAACAAACTTGAAAACTTGCCTTAAATTCATAATTGTATTTTATAAAAGAAATAGAAAACTTGCCCGCTGTGCTATGTGCAGATTTATAGCACTTGGGGACTGATCAGAACACGAGAGAAGTGTTGAGAAGCACTCCGCTACGCGTCGTGCTTCTCTTACACTTCTCTCGTGTTCTGATCAGTCCCCGCGTGCTATAAATCTGCACATAGCACGCGCGCTCGTTTTCTATTTCTTCAATATAATACGCAGCACCGATTATTAAAAATCTCAAAAAATGGGGGTCACCATTCTCGTTTTCGATTTATATATATTTTACTTGAAATATTTAACGATTTCCAATGGTCTCCAATGTGCGCAAGCTCGCGCGAGCTTCAGAATCGTGCGCAATACAGCGTGCGCAATACAAAACAAGGGAATTGCCTTAATTATCGTATTTAACACTAATATTTTATGATCATGCTTAAATTTATAGCAGTTTTTCACAAATAGCATAAGATGTGTTTATACTCGTTACCAGGCCCCACGCGGACTATTTCATTCATAACCAGGATAATTGATGATATTGTAATAATAATAAATAAAAAATGTCGATTCTGATGTTCTTTGTTATTGTCTACAATTTTACATAAACGAAATTGCATATTTTGTATTTTCAAAAAAAATCCTTTTGTGACGCTTTTGAGCACCAGTTCACTGCGTCGAGTCTTTTAACACGAGAAAATAAAATTCATATCTTCAAACCGCCGTGTAATTTTCTTTTTATTATATAGACCAAAAAAAAATTGACGAACAAAATATTTCCCGGATGTAGTTTCGTACGAATTTTACGAGTGAGATATTTTCCAGTAAAACACTCGTGTCTATATAATAAATAAATATCCTTCACGGGAGGAGTGTCCCTTTCTCTAGCGGCGACTTTAAAAACATGGCAGTAAGGGAACACAAGCAAGCATCCCCAATTCAAGAAAGTGCGCAAACTCAAGAGTCTGCCGCGTACTTTTCATGTCCAAGAGATGGTTGTATCTGTGTCTTCCATACATCGACAGAGTTGGAACAGTCTCTTGAATCTTACTTAAAAGAGATGGAAAGGAAAACTATGCTGGACATCGCAAAAGAAGAGTACGCCTTGCTATTGAAAGAAGACTCGACTAAAGTTCCATAGCTCCTACTCGCAACAGGGAATTTCTAACCTACAAGTAGACTGGTCACTAAAAGAGTCCAAGAAGGCGTATCGTTTCAACGCAAATCAGAAACAATATCTCGATCAAAAGTTTAATATCGGTCATGCAGAGCACAGGTAGAAAAGGTGACGCAGACGTTGTTGGGAAAGAGATGAGAAGGGCTCGAGGTTTAGATGGCGAAAGACTTTTCCGTGTCATCGAATTTCTTGCACCTGATCAAGTTGCTTCCTATTTCTCGCGTTTGGCTGTAAAAGCGCGTCAGGTTGAAGTACCAGTAACGGAACAAGACGTACGTGCAGCCGTGGAGGCTTCAAACTTCAATGCTGCAAGAGAGGACATTTTATCAACTAATTCACCAAATAGTGTGTGACCAGTTACAGTGAGGACATACTAACTGGGACCATTTGAGCAAAACTGACCAATCAGATTACACCTGAAAATAATCACATTCCAACAAAAGTCATCTGCGCCAATCAGCTTTATAACTATAACGCTGATTGGCCCAGACAACTTTTGTTGGAATGTGATTATTTTCAGGTGTAATCTGATTGGTCAGTTTTGCTCAATTGGTCCCGGTTAGTGTGTCCTCACTGTAAACCAGTGTGATATGTTCAAAGAAGACACTCTGAAAGGCCTAAAAGTGGTGATGCTACAAACTTTGTGTCAGCAACTAAGTCTGGATGTACAACACCCTCCAATCAAAAGAAAAGCAACGTATTTGTCGTTATTAGAAAACACTGTAAAATGTTGTTCCTGTTCAGTTTAGACTTCTCGGTAACCTTTGACACAGTATGCAGGAAAGTATTATGAGAGAATTGATGTATTATTAGCATATAACGAGACTAAAGAGATACAAATCTCAGAAGTCGAATCGTGGACTATCCGTGTGCGGAGCTCATGTGTATCTCACTAGATAGCGATTACGAAAAATATCTAGACTAGCTTAGCCTAATCCGGCACATGTATGTGCAAATCCATAACATGTGTGGTACATGCAAATCGAGTGTGCGGCGGGCTTTTATAAATACAAAACATGAAAAAGGGAAGATCCCATGCACGTGATTTGGTCAAATTAATTCATTAGTCACACATTCCTTACCTTTCGTACCAACTGATGGTCACGCACTACCCGGACGCACTATGACCTCCTTCGAAGCTTGTTTAAACTTTTCATTATTTCAAAGCTATGCTGAAGTATTTGAGAAGAAGTAATACAGACGTAGAGAGAGTGAAAGGTATTTAATTATTTTATACTCTCGTTTTAATACGTATATATACGGATATTTTTGCAATTTATAACCGTTATTTACATGAGCTGAGTTAACTGACAGAGAGAATGCATGGATTTAAAACTGAACCAGCACTCCTATGTTCTTTAAAAACCAAGATTGCTGTCTAGTTTGTTGCCTAGTTTGCTGTGATATTATCAAAGCCAAAGAAGATTCAATAATATAGAAGCTCATATTATTTTTTTAATATATAAAGAATCCACCTTATTTTTAAGCTGATGAGGTAGAATCGGGACCGAAATGATAAAATATCAACTACACAGTCATAGCCACGTCCTTTCATCGGTACTTCCAGTAATACTACGATAGAGTTAATATGTTGTAGCGTTTTGGCCTCGGTTCTTTTCGGTTGTCCTTTACTTGGCCAACGCGAGACCGACGACTATTTATAGACACTCACAACACGCGTAGGTACAAATCGGATCAAAACGGCAAATCTACCTATACCTTTTGCATGTAATAATAATAATAAAAATAATAAATAATAAAATAATAAATAATAATAATAATAATAATGTTTTCTTCATATGTGACTTACATTATCCTCCCAGAGAGAAGCTCAAATGCCATCTGGACCCTTAATATTGATACCTCTCCCTGCAAATGTTTGTGAAATTTTGAAAAGCTTTTTCAGTGATCAATTTCAGAAGAACATGCCGCCATTCTTCAGACCACTGACGTGTATTCGGCAAAAACATACCTCAGAAAACCAAGATATACCATTTTGAAATAAACTAACTGCATACTGCAAAGAACAGGGAGACATAGTTAATTTCCAATTTTAATGACATTTAATTACAATTAATGACATTTAATTACACCCCCCAGACATGCACAGATAAATAACAACTTGTGCCTGGTCTGGGGTCTGAGTGAGGTATTGGGTTCATTCTAAAGGTTTTGTAAAAGTAGAGTGATATCTGTGGGAGTTATTCAATTATTGCCAATTCGGTTTTGGCCTGTATACGGGCATTAAAGACCTACCCACCCTTCCCCTAGCCTCCCTCGCATCCGTCTTTAGTTCCGTCATGCAACGGAACGGAACTAAAGACGGATGCGAGGGAGACTACCTTTCCCCCAGACATGCACAGATAAATAACAACTTGTGCCTGGTCTGGGGTCTGAGTGAGGTATTGGGTTGAGAGTACAACTTTGGGAATGTTTGTATGTTCAGTGTTGGAGTTATTCCAATATTTATGTTTTTGGTTTCTGCATACAAGGGCATGTATGGTTCGATAAACACTTTTTTGTCAATAATTCGTAAGATATTTATTGGGAATGTGCGCACTTTTGCTTGTTGGTATATTGTCAGCACTCTTATCATTTGCATACTCTTTCCCATGTTCCGCATTCGAGTTTGTGAATTGGCAGCTAACTTCAAGAACCGGCTGAATTGGCATCTGCGAATTGGCAACGAATTGGCAGCTAACTTCAGTGCGCTGTGTTTCTCAACCAGTTTTACGTAAGAACTAGTTCATTCAAGGTCAAGTGATCATAACTTGATTAATTAATTAGCTTTAATCAGCATGGGATTCCCTCGACTGATTTATTCATAAAGCCCACTGACGCGCGTAGATATCTGTCACCTGACTCGTGTCATCCTAGACATACCTTTAGTGCTGTGATTTATTCACAGGGTATAAGAATTAGACGCATTGTGTCTGACGATGAGGTGTTTAAATTAAGGCTTGATGATCTTGCCGAAGCTTTTGTTAACAGCGGTTTTAATGTTAGCTTTGTCAAACAGATACTTAATAAGGTCGCGCAAATGCCACGTACATTAGGCTATAATGCTCGTAGCAATGAAGAGAAGGTCATTGTTCCCTGGGTAGTTACCTATGGTCCGGGTTCCAGGGAAACAGGGGATTTTATTAAGAAAGGGTCTAAAATATTAGACAAGTCACCATCTTGGCAAACGTTAGGAGCCAAAGTCATGCTGTGCTCACGGAGAGCTCCTAATCTTAAAGATATTTTGTATAAGCGGAAACATTTCTCACTATCTGTACCAGGAGAAGGGCTAGGTACCCACCCTTGTGGAAGTAACAGGTGTGCATCATGTGGTTTAACCACTTCCTCTGACACCTTTACCAGCACCAGTGACGGTCGTACATACAGTGTACGGTGCAGGGCCACTTGTACTTCCAGGTGTGTGGTGTATCTGGCTACATGCATCTACTGTCATATACAATATGTAGGCAACACTACACAGATGCTACGTGATAGAATAACAGGTCATCGTAATAGCAAAGCTTCAGCGCTATATTGCCATCTCGCCCAACATGGATCCGAGTTTAATAAGTGTTTCAAATTTACTGTGATAAGTCATACATCACCTAATAACTTATTGGACGAAGAAACAGCATGGATAAACAAATTACGCACAGGGGAGCCTGAGGGCCTCAATAGAGTGGATCCCTGTGCACTACGCACAGGGATCCCAATTTAGATCTAGGTGTTCGCTGCCACGCTTTCTTAGTCATATCACTGTATCACTGACGAGGGCTGTTAAGCCGAAAGGTCTCTGATATAAAAGAAGATCTACGTAGCTGTATGGCGTGTTCTGTTGTCTCTATATATAAGTGATCATAACGTGCGTAATGTAATATGATACAAACTATGCAATTGTAGGCTACACTACAATGTCAAATAAGGTTTGGAGTATGTGCGATCTGACTCTCTTTGACGACACAAATCCTTGAAAAGAGAGAATGTTAATTAGTTGTAGTTTATTCGTAAAAATCAATAAATCTTTACTATTTTTTTAATAATAATAATAATAATCTTTATTTTGAGTGGGTTTACAAATACAGCAATACAACAATACTGGTTTCCAATTTGGCCCACTAGATACAATATAACTTACCAAGTTAATCAATCCCGTTCACAATAACCCCCTCACTTACACATGGCTGTGCACTGAAGCTGCAATTTGACGCATTTGCAACGACCCTTGTATCCCTTGTCTTGCTGAAATCCACACTTGATCAGGTGGCTCTACACACCTTAGAAATCTCCTGCTTGGTTGTTTACAGTGGCTTGCATTCATCATTTACATCAGACTTTGTCCATCTCCATTCAGATGGGGAGGGTAGATGCTGTTTTTATAGCTGTAAAGACTGCCCCCAGCAATAGCCTTCTTTATTGGCGGATCTCGTGTTGTGTTGATAGAGGGCTGCAGATGTAGGAGGGATGGTATCCATCGACTTGGCCTTTTTTGAGAACATCTCCTTTCAAGTACTCGTTTTGCGGTACAGTAGTGAAACAAAACGCTCTAGCAGGCTGGCATGTTGTTGTAATAGGTTTTCACTTGGAGAATCACTCAAGGCTTACAATGCTGGTGTGACTTTCTCGAATGACTTCCAAGTTTCCCAGGCAGAACATTTCCCCTTTCCAGCGAATGATGATATTTGATCGCAGCCAGTAAAGGCATGGAAAGCAGGAAGTGCCGCAGCTTTGCTAGGGCCTATTGCTCTAACAACTTCATGAACTGCAATAAGGCGGAAAGCTTTTCCTATGCCCATTGCAACGCACAGTTCTTCTGCCCCAATCTTGGTAAACATTGCGAATGCATATCAAAGTCATTACCCACTAATACGAAATGAATGTAAACTTACTTAAAATATCAATTCATGAACACAGCCGTCGCTTACTTGTTTATTTCATACGTAAATCAAAGTAAATCATTCCCTTTTGGACCGAGAAATATAAGCAAGCAAAATGCCACCAGTCCGTATACTTTGAAGCCCATTGCCCGTGTCGAAACTCAGTCAAACTCTTGTGTATTATACCTGATCAAAATGCATCAAAATTTATTCTTCTTCTCGAATTTGGCGGTATTTTTAATTTACGAGCATGCGCTTTACAGTTTTAGGCCCAGAATCTTCAGGTCGGTGTTAAGCACATGTAGCAAACTCTGTTCAAGCGAAGTCAATTGTTAACTTAAAATCACAAAATCCCGTGAGAAATATTTCATAGATCAACTTTAAGTAACATGAAATAAAGAGGTGGGGTGGTCGAGGGCTGGATGGGGAGTGGGGGAGGTGGACATTGGGGTATTTATACCGCAAAAGGAAAGAAACCCAGAATGTGCTTCGGTGTCCCAATGAACTATTCCCTGATTGTAGATTCAGTGATTGATTGATTGACTAATTGATTGATTGATTGACTGATTGATTGATTGATTGACTAATTGATTGATTGACTGACTGATTGATTGATTGACTGATTAATTGATTGATTGATCAGAAATTGGTTGATTGATTGATTGATCAGAGATTGGTTGACTGATTGATTGATCAGAGATTGGTTGACTGATTGATTGATCAGAGATTGATTGACTGATTGATTGATTGATTGACTGATTAATTGATTGATTGATCAGAAATTGATTGACTGATCGAATGATCAGAGATTGATTGATTGATTGACTGACTGATTAAGTGATTGATTGATCAGAAACTGATTGATTGATTGATTGATCAGAGATTGGTTGATTGATTGATTGATCAGAGATTGGTTGACTGATTGATTGATCAGAGATTGATTGACTGATTGATTGATCAGAGATTGATTGATTGATTGATTGACTGATTGATTGATCAGAGATTGGTTGATTGATTGATTGATTGATCAGAGATTGGTTGACTG
The DNA here is from genome assembly GCA_033675265.1 of Actinostola sp. cb2023. Classification (NCBI taxonomy): domain Eukaryota; kingdom Metazoa; phylum Cnidaria; class Anthozoa; order Actiniaria; family Actinostolidae; genus Actinostola; species Actinostola sp. cb2023. Next base: position 31,884 of record JAUJYZ010001402.1, on the reverse strand, counting down.
ATTGATTGATAGACTGATTGATTGATTGAGATTGATTGATTGATTGATTGATTGACTGATTGATTGATTGATTGATTGATTGATCAGAGATTGGTTGATTGATTGATTGATTGATTGATCAGAGATTGGTTGATTGATTGATTGATTGATCAGAGATTGGTTGATTGATTGATTGATTGATTAGAGATTGGTTGATTGATTGATTGATTGATTGATTGATTGATAGTAGTGACTCTTTTGTTCTTTACAGCGTTTGCTTTCTACAGCTGATATCGTTGCTCTATGAGGCTCTGGCGTCCAAGATGTTTTCGAAAAGACTTGTTTGTGTTTGTAGCCTGTGTTGTGTTATTAGTTCTGGTGGTTAGAATACTATCATCAAAGTCCACAGGGCTCGGTAAGTTGCTCCGCCAAAACAAAATAGTCTCTTTTATGAATATTTTTGCAAACGAAATCACAAATTTAAATCACAAAATATGCAGGTTTAAATGTTTGGGTTGCCTGTGGTCACGTCACATATTTGGTAATGTAAGTGTCTTTGTTCCAGTACGCGATGTATTGTTACAAGGAAATCAAGAGTCATTTCACCACTTCACTGGACACGACAATCAAACCATGGTGTCGAGGATCGCACTTTATAAACAAAGCAGTGATTACGTAACTACTGGATACTTATGGGACAAGAATAGTGAAGTCAACTTATCAAAGATCAATCTGAAAACAGCTGAGGCTCGCCTTAAACACTTCAAAAACTGTGGCGATGGTTGGCAGGAGCGATACAGGATTTTCCACCAAAATATGCTTCAGTCTGCGCGCCCTGATCGCTTTTTAATTTATTCATGTAAAGGAGAGGGATACGGATGTGCGGGATATGGCAATCGAATTGGAGGGATAGCATCGCTATTTCTGCTCGCTATTCTCACTGATAGAGTTTTTATAATTGACTGGAACCAACCCAAATATTTAGCGTTAAAACGTTTTTTGTTGCCAAATCAAATCCAATGGGATTACGACACTACTCAGTTAAAAAGCCTTCAATCCAGAACGCATTACTGGGGTAAAGGTTTACCCAAAAATCTACAATCATATAACAAACCAAGTAATTATTACCCACAATTTGCACAATGGTTTCACGGGATCGATTTTGAAAGATATTTTGACAAACCCATTGAAAGAATAACTGCGACTTGGAATTTTGGACACGAAATCTGGTCCAACCCATATCTCTCTCGCAAGGCCAACAAGCTTGGATTGCTAAAACCATCATTGAAATATTTACTTATCGGATGCTCTTATGACTTTCTTTTTGAAAGATCTCCGAATCTTGACAGAAAACTTGCAGAAGCAAAGAGAGAGTTATTTTCTACATCAAGTGTTATTGGTTTGCACATCAGAATGGGTGATGCCGTATTTGGACGGCGACGACCTCTCAATACACACGATATTAAAAGTTTCTTTATCTGCGCACGTTTAGTAGAACGCTCGATGGTTAAAGGCAATATAAAGGCAGCATCCATTAAATGGTTCCTCGCTACCGATGATACACTCATTAAAACATATGCCATAAAACGATTTCCCGGCAAAATATTAACGTTGGATCTCGAACCAGAACACATCGGAATCTTTCACAAGCAAAGGCCTCTCAGCTACGAGGGAATGGTTGGAGTTTTTCTCGACCATTTTTTGTTAGCCGATTGTTTCTTTCTCATTTTATCAAACAGTACATTTGGAACGACAGCACTGGGATTGCACTATCACGCCATGCATTCCTTCACTTTCGGCGAGAGGTGCGGCATTGTGGGAAATACAAGATCAACCAAATAATAAAAAGAAGAAGATTAAGAAGACATCTAAAAAGAGTCGATCATCGAAGCGACCGAAAATTAATATATTTTTTAATGAAGGCAAACAGCTATCGAAGCACCTTGGTAACAACCATTTCACCTTTGGTTGGTAACAGTGACTCTTCTATCTGCGTAAAACAAAGGATTGCGTAGATAGACCATGGGTAGATAGACCATGGGTAGGTAGACCATGGGCAGGTAGACCATGGGTAGATAGACCATAGGTAGATAGACCATAGGTAGATAGACCATGGGTAGATAGACCATGGGTAGATAGACCATGGGTAGGTAGATCATGGGTAGATAGACCATGGGTAGGTAGACCATGGGTAGATAGACCATGGGTAGGTAGACCATGGTTAGATAGACCATGGGTAGGTAGACCATGGGTAGATAGACCATGGGTAGATAGACCATGGGTAGGTAGACTATGGGTGGATAGACCATGGGTAGGTAGACCATGGGTAGATAGACCATGGGTAGATAGACCATGGGTAGATAGACGATGGGTGGGTAGATAGACCATGGGTAGATAGACCATGGGGGGTAGATAGACCATGGGTAGATAGACGATGGGTGGGTAGATAGACCATGGGTAGGTAGACCATGGGTAGATAGACCATGGGTAGGTAGACCATGGGCAGGTAGACCATGGGTAGATAGACCATGGGTAGCTAGACCATGGGTAGATAGACCATGGGTAGATAGACCATGGGTGGATAGACCATGGGTAGGCAGACCATGGGTAGATAGATCATGGGTAGATAGACCATGGGTAGATAGACCATGGGTAGATAGACCATGGGTAGGCAGACCATGGGTAGATAGACCATGGGTAGGTAGACCATGGGTAGATAGACCATGGGCAGGTAGACCATGGGTAGATAGACCATGGGTAGATAGACCATGGGTGGGTAGATAGACCATGGGTAGGTAGAGCATGGGTAGATAGACCATGGGTAGATAGATCATGGGTAGATAGACCATGGGCAGTAGACTATGGGTAGATAGACCATGGCAGGAGCCCATTACTAGGAGCCTTCCTCTCCTATAATAGGTCTGTACGACATCATTTGCACAAATTGAGCTAAAAATAGAACATCATTATAAATTCCGCGCGATGAACCAATCATGTCGCGTCTTGCACAATAGGAATTTGACGTCAGATTCAACACTGATGGCAGCCGAAAGCGTACCGTGTAGTTCTAGTGAAGAATCTGAATCTAGCTAGAGTGAAATTGCAGATCAGTTTTGTCGTCTGACTTCAGTACATCATCAAGCGAGGAAGAACAATGATTGAAAACATTAAAAACAAAACAACAAAAAACTAACTCCAGGTATTATTATTTATATCAAAACTTCAAGTGCGAGAACTTCTAAAAACAAAGCTAGCTGTTCAAAGACTTCAAAGGCCAGTTCAAAACCCGGCCAAAAAACGAACATCTTCTGCTCTTTCTGAGAAGGAATTCAACGATCTGGTATCATGGATAATCTGTTACGAAGAACCTAATTAAACTTGTGCAGGACTAGCAGTGAGAACCAAGCTAATGAATATTCCAAACCGCCGGTGTGTTTTGCCAATTAGCATTTGTTGTCTGAAACGCAGCAAAATGAATCACGAACTGAAGTAGGATTTTGTCGAAAATTCTCGACATTGACACAAATTAAAGTTCCTTCTAAAACAGCGAAGTGAGGTACAGGGGAGCTTCTTTTTCTGTGGCCTGGATCAAGATTTTATCGCATTTTTATTCAGCGGCTGATTTTGGAGTGCCGGTTATCTTGCCTTCTTTGAACTGAAGTCGTCTTTGGCGAAAGAACTTCGCCATACACTCAGTGATAACCCTCTTGTTTTAGTGTTCTTTGCCGCTCTTTAAGGCACGGTTTGTCGATTGAAAGTTTCAGTTGTTTTTCGACAATCTTTCGGCGAACTGAAGGTCTTTAGCAAAGTGCACATTTGTGTGGTTGGTTATGTTTGCGTCGCTGTCCACTGAAACTATCAGTGATGATGAAGGTGATGGTTGCTTCATCAGAGTCGAAATGGCACTGTGGTAACGCTTCATTCTTACGAAGACTAAATCGTGAATCAAAAACCAACAGAAGAAAGTTGATAAAACAAGAATAAACATATGAAGCGATAGGTATAAGAACGTAGAAGAATTTCGCGACATCGTGAGTCGCCAAACTAAAAGTCGCCACTAAGCGCTTTGGCAGTATGTCAGTTTATTGATACATGTGATACATTCATTGTACACAGTTCGTCTCGTTCTTGTGCAAGGGAAAAATAGACTTGTACTTCCATGGATTAAGAATATCAATATTTTGGATCAAGTCCTCGCGTCTTCCGTTTGGCCGCCATTTTATTTTTCAGTTTGAAATTCTTCGGAAATTTGCATATCTAAAAATAGCACAATTTGTGCAAATGATGTCGTATCAACCTATTACTAGAGGGAGGCTCCTAGTAATGGGCTCCTGACCATGGGTAGATAGACCATTGGTAGATTGACCATGGGTAGGTAGACCATGGGCAGGTAGACCATGGGTAGATAGACCATGGGAAGATAGACCATGGGTTGGTAGACCATGGGTAGATAGACCATGGGTAGATAGACCATGGGTGGATAGACCATGGGTAGGCAGACCATGGGTAGATAGACCATGGGTAGATAGACCATGGGTAGATAGACCATGGGTAGGCGGACCATAGGTAGATAGACCATGGGTAGGTAGACCATGGGTAGATAGACCATGGGTAGGTAGACCATGGGTAGATAGACCATGAGTAGATAGACCATGGGTAGGTAGACCATGGGCAGGTAGACCATGGGTAGATAGACTATGGGAAGATAGACCATGGGTTGGAAGACCATGGGTAGCTAGACCATGGGTAGCTAGACCATGGGTAGCTAGACCATGGGTAGATAGACCATGGGTAGATAGACCATGGGTAGATAGACCATGGGTAGATAGACCATGGGTAGGTAGACCATGGGTAGGTAGACCATGGGTAGGTAGACCATGGGTAGATAGACCATGGGTAGATAGACCATGGGTAGATAGACCATGGGTAGATAGACCATGGGTAGATAGACCATGGGTAGATAGACCATGGGTAGGTAGACCATGGGTAGATAGACCATGGGTAGATAGACCATGGGTAGATAGACCATGGGTAGATAGACCATGGGCAGGTAGACCATGGGTAGATAGACCATGGGTAGATAGACCATGGGTAGGTAGACCATGGGTAGGTAGACCATGGGTAGATAGACCATGGGTAGATAGACCATGGGGTAGATAGACCATGGGTAGAGACCATGGGTAGATAGACCATGGGTAGATAGACCATGGGTAGGGTAGAGACCATGGGGGTAGATAGACAGGTAGACCATGGGTAGATAGACCATGGGTAGATAGACCATGGGTAGGTAGACCATGGGCAGGTAGACCATGGGTAGATAGACCATGGGTAGATAGACCATGGGGGGTAGATAGACCATAGGTAGACCATGGGTAGGACCATGGGTAGATAGACCATGGGTAGACCATGGGTAGATAGACCATGGGTAGATAGACCATGGGTAGGGGTAGACCATGGGTAGGTAGACCATGGGTAGATAGACCATGGGTAGATAGACCATGGGTAGATAGACCATGGGTAGATAGACCATGGGTAGATAGACCATGGGTAGGTAGACCATGGGTAGATAGACAGGTAGACCATGGGTAGATAGACCATGGGTAGATAGACCATGGGTAGATAGACCATGGGTAGATAGACCATGGGTAGATAGACCATGGGTAGGTAGACCATGGATAGGTTATGGGTCTTCCCCCTATTCTAAAACGCCTCATAATTCAGGTTAAGAGTCTGACAAGCTAGAAAATGTTCTACCCGTAACTTAATATATCCGCTGCATATAAAGATCCGCCATTTCGGTAGATTTCCATCCGATCTGGTGGACAACTTCTCCTTTTGAGGCACTGAAAAGCCTTAGAAGGACGGCAGTTCCACCCCTAAATCCATGGGTGAACTGACCATAGTAGTGTTTAATCGTCAAGTGTGTTGAGATACCGAGAGGGTCTAGCTTGCACTGCAGCGAGAAATGGGGCGTTGATAACGTAGTCATTCTTTAAAGTTGTTTGAAAATGGTAACCGTTACGCAGGACAACTACCGTTTTTATCCTATTCATGTCTAAGGCTCTGTTCCCCGAGGAAAAATTAAGCGTAACGAAAGCCAAGTCGCGAGAAACAAAATATCGTTCTATGGGGTATATTTTGGGGTCTTGGAGTAAAGCCGGTGCAAAAGATGAAACACAGAATTTATCAAAACAAACATCTACAAATGGTTAGACCTTCGCGTGGCTCGGATGATCACGTAAATGGGTGGTCCCGTCTCTCCACACGACTACAATATAGAATAGGGACGTGAACAAACCTCTGGTAGTTAAAGTTCATTTCACACACATATTTACACAAATGACAACAATAAAAAATGACCACTTTCAGTGTCGAGCCACTTGTCATGCTGAATCGGCCGTACGGAGTAATATGATAGATCGATGTTAATGTAGTTTACATACATACGTACATATATATTTAAGGTCGCATTTCAGCGTAGCACATGTGCTACAATGGGGGAAATCTTGGCCTGTGCCTGCTCCATAACTGCACGGACGTGAGGCAGTTCTTCACGAAATGTTGCAAAACAGATTTCCCCGACCATGTTATTCCAGTCATGCGAACGAACATCGTACTGTATTGAAAATATATCCAGTTTACCGCTCACAACATTCTCTTTGGTACAAGAAAATACAGTGTACCGATAATGACTCTATGTTGTTATTAAAGGACACCTTGGTAACCATCACCTGATCATGACACAACATTACAACCAGGTTCAATTAAGCGCATTGCAACATCGTAGCTGCCACACCTTGTAACGTACATAACACCAACAACCAATTTTAATGTCATACATAACACCTCGTTCTGTTGCAGAGGGCCTAGAATTATCTCATATATCTTGTCGACGATGCCGTCAACCCTACATTGGAGAAATCACTAGAAGTCTAAGAGAACGCTTCGACGAACACCTACGTAGCACGAGAAAACAGACTGCCGGTTTCATTGTCACTAAGCACTTCGCCACAGGTCAGACCAATATCGCTGAGTTACATCGAAGAGAGAGAATAGAGGTACGACTCTGTGGTGGTTCTACTCTTCGAAGTAAAGCAGAGGCCAAAGGAACTTATTTCTTTTTATACTTTTCGAGGGTTATATAGGTTCCTATCAGTAGAATATGATATCAGTGGTAAGCCCGAGTGGCCAAGAGTGAAACACACCCTAACTAATATATACGCATTACCCATGCAGAATATTGTCGCTATGCCTCAGAAAGTTCTTACTGAAAGGTCAGTGTATATCCTATTGACGTTAGAATAGTCGTATCGAGAGAAGCAGCGGCCTCAGCTTGTGGAAGTAAGTTGAACCAAAGGCAATAATTAGTCACTAGCTGTCCCATGCGCCGACCATTTATGTATTGGTATTGACTGCAGGGTACTTCAAAGAAACGAATATGACTAATAACAATTAAGTCAATGGAGTAGTAAACAAAATCACTTGCCTTCCAACAAAACGGAGAAGAATGGTATATACACAAAGCAACAATTTTCCTACGGTAAACCAGTGTGCGGCTAAGGGATGCGAGAAACATTGTACCCAGGAAAACGATAAGTTTCTAATCCATAGATTAAGGAATGCGATGAGTACTCCATGCGTGATATAAATTCCACCTGGTCATACCTTTAACACATTGATCGAAATACCAGAGAGTCAGTTACGAGAGGTGCGTTCGTCCTGCTGACACATGCACGGCTTTTTATAAAAAAATCCCTACTACATCTACTACATTAATTACAAATAAAATGATGCCATCTGCGTCTGATCGGGTAGATATTAACTTGCATTTTTGAAATTATTATTTCCCAATAATAACTGTTCTGAAATGAGGCTCCTAAAAGCCTCCGGGCTGTCTGAGGCTTTAGTAACGACACTCAGGGATTTTGTTCCATACTATTACAGTTCTCGGGAAAAAGATTAAGGTTCAGTTTGTGCCTTTATAGTCATAAATGTTGCAATAGGTTGTGCTGTAACTATCGCTTGTAAATTGCGTCAGTTCGGCTAGCGTGATTGGCTACCAAATGGACTGGGGAGCCTGGGCCGACAACTTCGACGGGATTGCCCTTATACCAAGGAGTAGTAGGGAATGGCCGATTTGAGGACAATAATCCAACCAAACCAAAATCTGATTCCTTAGCATGATTTTTATCGGTGAAATAACAGGATAAATAATTTCCTGGTTACCTATTAATTTCTTGGAAATCTATATGGTTCTTCAAATAAGTGCGTTTGTTTTTAATGAATTACCAGTTCTGAACAATCTGATAAAAATCACTGACTGGTTTCATAGTATGATTTATAAATGGTGATGATATATATGTTACTTTCAAATGTGTGGTGGTATTCTTTACTATGTTTTGGAGCTGTTTTAAAGCTATAAGGTACTTAAAGAAATATTACCTTTATTTAGTACATGATAGAAGAAGAAATGTTAATTAATTTTAATGAAGCACCTGTTGACAATGATAGAATTATTATAAATAGTATATCGTATTTTATACATCCAATATTCAACCTATATGGTAGTAATGAAAATGGACTTATTATCCATATTCTTAGACGAGATCGTATGAAAGGTAGATTAATTGGTGAGAATCTTATGATTAATGTTAGGATACATAGTTCTGTTAAGCAAAAGAGTGTTTTAGTTCAACAGTTCGTTTGGGAATGTTATAATGGAATTATTCCAGAAGGGCACATCGTTACTCATGTTAATGGTAACAAAGATGATAATAGATTATCAAATCTTCAACTAGTTTCACAACCACAGAATTATAAAAAATCAAATTGTGATTACTCTTTTGTGAAAAACAATCACAAGAATAGGCGATGTGTGAAAGCGGTTAATTTAGAAACGAAAAATGAGGTATTTTTTAATAGCATGTATGCTTGCCAAGGCAACATCTCGGAGTTAATGTTGGTGTTACTGATTAAAATGTGCTGTGATGAGGTGAATAACGTTAAAAGCGGGAAATCTAAGAGTGATGAACAAAGCTATCGATTTATATATGTTACAGAGGAAGAGTTACCTGGAAATTATAAGAAATCTGCAAATAAACACCCAAAGAGAAATAAGATACCTGTTATTATTGAATAACTTGCTTTATTTTTACATTACTAATTAATAATTAATAATGAATCTTTTTATACCGATTAACAACCGTTAACGAAACATATACCAAACCAACCCGGAAACCCCTATCGTTATCATCATTAAATTCGTTTCATGTGTTTTCGATGATGATATCGGTTTTCCATATGGTTTATTCGGTTTATATGAAGTGGTTGGTTTATTCGATTTATCTGAAGTGGTCGGTTTATCATTTGTATCCTGATGAGGCAAATTTACTTTAGAATGGCCCATGTTATGCTTGACAATAGTAGACTTCGTCTCGTTATTAATATCGTTTAACCCCATATTTCATATCGTTTGTTGCCTTTTGAAGGAAATTATTATAACCTACTACCAAATGTTTGTTGAGAACTAGGTGAGATGGTACTAACCAACACCCTGGAGAGATAGCTAGATCGAGTTTCACTCTTGCTTCTTGAATCGAGAGTTGATACCTTTGAATGCTTTTGGAAATATCTCTCTCGAGGATTGATGATTCGAATAATTGGAGAGACACTTTTTGAGTCTCTATTGTGGATCCTGAATCGCCTAAAATACTACTTCTAGTATTTACTTGTGCTCCTAATATACAATATACATATGCTTCAATACTTTTATTTAATCTAGCAACACCAGATCTTGTTAAACCAATTGATTTTTCAGGAACGAACCAGTTGTACTGACTCCTACTCTGGTGTGTACTTTTATAATATGCTGTTAAACTACTTTTGTTTGGTGATACATAATGAAAACTGAAAACGTCTGATTCATCTGATATTCCCTTAAAACGAAAATCCGGATTGGATGGATTAACACCGAATTCATTACAAAGCCTAATCAAAGCACCATGGTTATAAGTAACGAGTGCCGTTCCAAACAAAATTATTATCCCATGGAAGTGGGACTTCTAGTTCACTTAATATCGATCGGATAGTGTACAGTACGTGAAATTTTAAGATGGATGATATTTGGGTATTATGCTTGAGTAACTCAAAACTTATTCCACTACCTGCTGTAGCACACCAAACAGAAGAGTTAAGCTGTTGAGACCAAAACCGCATATTTGTCTCTTCTATCCAAGAGCTGTAATCGGTAACCGATGAAACGCTTGGTGGAGTAAGCTGAAAAATATCATTAGGGCTACTATTAAAGCTTTTGGTCGTGGTTACATATATTTTCAAGGGGGATAGTAGCTCGCGTAGGTTTGTTTTAGGCTCTTCATCTACTGATAGTGCAGGGATTGGATATTTTTTGTTGGTGAGCAGTAGAGATTTTGGGAAGTTACTACTACTACCAAGGAAATCATGAATGTTTTCAGGTTTAGTTGTTTCACCTCTCCATGAAGGGAATTGATAGAGGGTTTTTACTAGATCCCCATTTTTATCAAAAGGATTTCGATCGGCCCCATTGAATAAAAACACCACATCACCATTTTTACTTGAAAACCTATTTCTGTTATAGTTTGGGTACTTTTTTACAAAATCTGAGAACCTCAACTTTTTATTATATATTATAAGAAGAAGATAAATGTTTATATATTTGGAATTAGTATTTATTCCGTTCAATCCGTATTTTATACATGAAACCTCCTAGCGGAGTTCTCTCAAACGAAAGACTTACTTCTTTGGATTTATGAGTTGATCCACAAACTCTTTTTTCACTTGCTGTTTCATTTCCTCTCTCAACTCTTCTCTCATCTTCTGAATATCTGGAACTTCGTTTTTTTAAATCCCATTATTATACTTCGTTCGGATTTTACTCTTCAACAGGTTATATTTTTTCCAGCTCTCTCATAACAAGTTCGAATTCTTGTTCATCAATCTGATCATCGTGTAATGCTTTTGAAACATTAACAATATCAGTAATACTATTTTCTTTTGATTCTACAAGCTGAAGCGTTCTCTCATGTTTTGAAATTTTCTTTGTGAGCTTTTTAGATGCTATTGTGCATGAAGCAGAAACGATTCCTAAAATCATACCGACTCCCGAAAGCGGAATTCCAACAACGAGTCCGGGTCCTGTCAGGCTTGTACCGATCCCTGCTGCTGATCCTTGAAACAGATGCCCCATGGAAAAATGACCTAGCTCGGGTATATTTCTTGCAAATTCTCTCATAATGGGCACGCTCAGCATCAAGTTTAGATAGAATACAATTCACCTTATGAAGTCTAAATGTCTGACCTGTTGGTTTAACCTCAAGTTGGCTAATATCATTGAGATCTGGATAAACCATATCATAATCGACCATGTATATACTTAAATAATATATTTGTTTTTTATATGATTTCTAAAACGATACAAATATCGAATAAATTCTTGTCAATAACCCCGTTTTCACAATCTGTTACCCATAAATTCAAAGAAGAAATATACTCGGTTGAGATCGTTTTGGTATATAAGCAATAATTTGGACAATAATCAGTTCTCTCGCGGGTTTCATTGAGAATTATAGAAGAAAATATATATTACTCTTAACACCATCGTTATAAACATTATTTGGATCAACAACGTCAGCGTTGACATAAACTTCACTCAATACTGCCTTTACAGAAACTATAACAGCTGGTCCAGGTTTTTTAACTACTTTATTTATACCAAAAAACTTAGCCATACTATCATTTAATTTAAGAGCGATATTAGTGACAATGTTATATTTTTCCCCAATTAAAATAATAGTAAATCCTTTGTTAGACTCGATCATTTATCTTTTTTATGATATCATCAATCGTATAATTCCCTTTCGTAAAACTCACCAATAAAATATCTTTATCATTCGATATCGTTCCATTCTCAGGAAGGTTATATAGGTTTTGTTGATAAAACGGCAGCTAACGAGTCTTATTTTGCTGAAAGATTTAATTGGCTCATCGAAGAATAGTGTTTTTTTAAACGTTTTGTTACTGATGTATAAAATCGTCATTATATATATATCAATCATTATTTCTTTTTATATCTTTCTATGAAATACAAAACAGCAGCTACTATTAGAAGCCACGCGTGTTTAGCAACAAAACTAACTACCTGACCAGCGGTCTTAAATATAAATTGAGCTATTGCTCCTACCATTCCAGGTAATATCTGGGCCAGTTTATCACCTATCGCTTTCAAACCCCTCCCGACACCACTGGCTATAGTTCAACTATCATTGACTATCATCGACTATCATGCACCGTTTGATCTCGCCTTAAGCCTGAAAATGATCTCTAGTAAAATATGTCAAAGAGAACAAATATTGTCAAATGTCTCAAAAACGTCCATCATTTATACATTCTTGTCGAGAAAAACGCTGAAAAGATTCAAAAATACGACAAAAACTGTGGATATTTGGCTACCTGACTTCGTGCTAATTCATCTGGTTGTCAAATATTTCAAAAAGTTGGCGATTCGTCAGTCATTAGCTCAGCTTTTCTTCGTTTTTCGTATTCACAGGACACACAAACTGATATAGGAAGCCGTAAGAAGCATTCTTCTTTAATTTTCTGACAGAAAATAGCATTCTTCAAAACGTTTTTCCTGTCAAAACACTAAACGGCACAGATAAGAGTTGTCGAGTCGCTTGCCAATTTGATTTCTTTCGTGAGATTTGATTGGATGATGGGCGATTTCTGAAGCTTTTCAGGAGAATTGCAAATTTGATCAGTAGAGTCTCGCGTAAATAAAGGGTTTTTTCAAAGAGAAATCATTGTAGTTATTTTATAAAAGAAATATAAGACAGTTTTCCGTGTTATATACTCCGATCTAAACACTTGGGATGTTGGGAGAACACTTGAGAAGCTAATACCTAATATCTCCCTTAAAATGAATGATGGTCCAGGTGTTAAGGCAGATTCATAATAAGGACATTAAAACAAAGGTAAATACCTATTGTCTCCGTCTCCCCAAATTGAAAAACGTTATTTGTGACGTAACAGGCCACGTGACCCATCCCTTATCTTGAAATATGTACCAAAATGTTAAGGTTCACGAGATATATTATGTTGCCGAAAATCGTTTTATTTTTCTGTTCCAAACGCAATTAAGGTAAATTTGAGTGTTTTACCCAAAAACCAGGCCTTAACATGCTTGAGATAGATCGAGCTCGATTGGTGTATTCAAAAGAGATCGTGTACGATCTAGAGATCGAGCTCGATTACTTCCATCGAGCTCGATTCCCCAGCTACGTTAATTGGTCCCACAGTTTTATTACATATGCATAATCCTTTTCATATCTGGCATAGGATGTTGATTGGCAACTTGTTTTCCCCATGGCCTTATTATAAGTAATACCATGGCACTGAGGGGAGGCTCGGGACTTCCACTAAACTTCCCTCGGCTTCGGGGACATTTAATCACTAATATCCCGAAGAAGCCATGGTATTAGTTTGTAATACCATGATCACCGAGGAAATGGACAAAAATACAGGCTTGACTTAACGGCGCAAAGGAGAATATATTATAGTGTTTTGTGAAAGAGTCTTGATAGTACACTGGGGAATGCTTCATGTTGCACATCTTTGTTTCATTTACACAATAAAAGAGTATAAATTAGTTATAGTAAGGAGTACCTGAAGGTAAACAGATCAGAAATGGCGGAAGGTCGGTTTACTTTTGTGAGAGATGACGAAGTGGAGCAAGTAAGAGAGAATACGGTTCCTCAAAATACTAAAAAGCACATACAGAAAAAGAGGAAAGTGCCAACTCATTGTGTGAACAAATAACAGAAATAGGTCTAATCAAATATCCTTTGAATTAGATTTTTGTGCATTTCCTTCTATTGCGCATGCGTTAACGATGTTGTGGATATCAAAAATACCACTGTATTTTGAGCTTCACACATCCCACACGTCTTGAATGCTGGAGTCGTCATAAGTAGAGGAGCGATTAAATACTATTTGGTTTGCTCTTGGGTCCCAATGATTGTGTGTACACCTGGTGTATATGAGGGACTGACTTGCATCCTCATGCATAGTAATGAGGGATATTTAGTCTAAATGTCCCTCATGAATATAATCATGAGGGACATTTAGTCTAAATTTCCCTCATGATTGTATTCATGAGGGACATTTAGTCTAAATTTCCCTCATGATTGTATTCATGAGGGACATTTAGTCTAAATTTCCCTCATTACTATGCATGAGCGATATTTGACTTAGAGCTTTCGCGAGGGATGTTCGTTGTTAAATGTCCCTCGTGGAACAATGAAAACCGAGGTGATCATGGTATTATACTGTGTTTATGCATGCTTTTATATTGTTTGTGCACAGTTTTGGGAACCCAGTTTTGTTACAATGCTAGAGCGGTCTCGGTGAAACCAAATTCACCGCTCTTTTCATATCAGGCATGGGATGTTGCATGCTTTATTCATTTTGTGCACAATGTTTTGTTATTCATACGTAATGTTTGAGCAGTATGGTCAAAAAATTCAGTTTGCTTGTCAGGCATGGGATGTTTTAACATTAGCAATTTGTTTTCTCAAGCATGTTAAGGCAGGGTCTTTTTCTGATCCTTGCAACTGTTATATCTGCTTCCAATTTAACGTATGCAGTGATTTTTGTTCCTAAAGTAACATTTAGATTTCTTAATATTTTGAGCTTGATAGTGCTGACTTTTGGTAGCCACGTGACCTTAAGGTTATGAAAAGAGATATTTGCAAATGGGGTGATGGTTGTTTTGTATTTTCAAAACATTTTTATGTGAAACAGTTAAGTTCAAAGAGCTAAAAGAGAATCTGTTTGGAACGGATGAGTATAGTTTTTAATTAACGATAAAATTATAATAATAGAAATAATGAACTTAGTCACGTGATGTTAAGAATATAAACGAAATTCTAGCGACGTTTCAGTGTCGACTGGTGGGCAACATTATCTAGCGAAATGAGTGGAAATTTGTTGTTGCAACCGTACTTGTTAACGACTTTCTTGCTTTATTAGTTTACGTTTGATTTACCCAATTTAGTGGTTTCCTTTATGTTTCGTTTCCCTTACAGTCTACTCCAATGGTAGCCTGAATTAAGGACGTCTAATGCCCTAGTCGGATTACTGACGCTCAGGCTGCCATCCCTTGGGTGGGTTCTCTTTTGTAATTCCCGTTGCAATTTTGGGTCGTCCACTACGGTTTGAAGAAGAATGAGGATTGGCTCAAAGAACAAAACACAGACAATACGAAAGATAAAATGTCTATTTTGGAAGAATCTCTGCCCAGTCTCCACGCGGAAATTATCAAAAGTACGTGCCAAAACTGAACGTTTTGCAAAATATTTCACCAACGAGCACGGTGACCCCCATGATGACCCCCTCCGCTTCGCGTCGTGGATTCCTACGCTTCTCTCGTGTTCTCTCAACATCCCGCGTGTTTAGATCAGAGTATATAAAACGGAAAACTGTTTTATATTTCTTAAATTTAAACACGTTAACGTCAAAGAGTAGGAGCTCGTTCAAAATACGAACGTGTAATAATACAATATGAAACTATTTAAAAATACTATTTATAAAATAACATATATATAACGCGCGCTCTGATTGGCTAGAAGCTCCCAAAAACCGTGTTTGTAAAAGTGAATGTAAACATGGTTTCCGTGACCTTGACAGACCTTGAAGCGATGCAGTGGATTTAATTCGACAAATATATATTTTCTGTTGTCAAACATGTTTTGTTTACTAAACAAAAGCCATAGAATTACAGCATTTCTTATTTTCTCAAGTTCAACTTCTATCTACATGTGATTTTGTTGTTTTGAAGCCGAAAATGTGCATTGATTAACACACGAAACGACTGTAGAAACTACCACAAATGAATGTGTATTTTATGAACTTTTAATACTCTCTTTGCTCGACTCCATTCAGTCCGTCTCCCGTACTGCCCAGTGCGCATGTCTGTCACGCGCTCTTCTAATTCATGTAACGCTACGACATTACATCTCTTCCTTCCTCTAGAGAAAATGTTCATGTCCTTATCTATATAACGTATGAAACTCAAAACAGTTAGTAAATAACAATGACTGCATGTGACATTGTACATTGTTCAAGTAGAATAGTCATTCAAGTATTCAGGAGCTCTCCGGTTTCATGATGATCTTCGCAAGGGAGGTGTTGTCCCTGGATCCTGTGGATCAGCATTCGACTCTTGACTTGATGTCTCATCAGTCTCGTTCTTGGGTGGAGTTCCTCCTCCTCATCACTTAACGTGAGTGGTACTTGTGTGCTAGAAGGTATTTTCTTGAAGAAGGATGTGTTTCTGGTCACAGTGTACTCTGCGTTGTGAGCTGTAATCGTGCTTCCTTTCTTTTCTTTTACTTCCAACGGTTCAGGTTTAAACGGTGTTGACAGCTTGTTCTTCTTTGGTTGTTTGACTAGTACTTTGTCACCAACTTTGAGGTCTGACGCTCTGGCATGGTTATGTCTGTCTGCATACTCTTTCATCTGTTCTTTCCTCTTGGCGTCATTTTGCCTGACCTCTGGTGATGCTTGATCCTGTTGTAGTCGAGGCATTGTAGATTTCAACTTTCTTCCATTCAACAATTCTGAAGGTGATTTTCCTGTAGTACTATGGGGTGTTGCTCTGTATTGTCGCAGAAAGGTGAAAAGCTCTTGTCTCCAGCTTTTGTGCTCTATGACAGCAGTCCTAATGGCTTTCTCTAGGGTTCGCATCAGTCTTTCTGCCTCGCCATTTGCTCTAGGCCATATTGGTGTTATCTTACGATGGTTAAACAAACACTTATCTGGGTTTGCAGTTAGATTGTTATCTCTCATTCTCTGGAGGACAGCTCGAAGTGCATTGTCGTGATCATCTTGTTGCTTGCCATAGACTATTATGTCATCAGAGATGTTTCTTGCACCTTCAATTCCTTGTACTGCTTCCTCTATGGCTTTCTAAAAGATTTCTGCTGCTGAGTTGATTCCAAAACTCAGACGCTTATAACGAAACAGACCAAGATGAGTAGCAAAAGTAGTAATGTTCCTGGAGTCTGCGTCTAATTCCAGCTGGTGGTAGCCTTGATTTAAATATATCTTGCTGAAAACAGTTGACCCATTAAGATCAACAATTAGATCTTCCACTGTGGGCACTGGCTGTCGTTCTCGTTCTATGGCTTCGTTGTCAGCTCTCATGTCGACACATATACGTATTCCTACTTTCTTGGGGACTATCACTATGGGTGAGACCCAAGGAGTAGGGCCTTCAGCTCTTTCAATTATGACGAGGTCTTGTAGATTCTTGAGCTCAGCTTCAACTTGGTCGCGCATGTGAAATGGTACTCTTCGATGTCTCTGAGCAAGTGGCTTGACGCTGCTATCAATGTGTAATTTTGCAGTCTTGTCTTTCATCTTCCCCAGTCCCTTGAAACAGTCACTGTATTCATCCACGATGCTTGTTCCTTTGGGTGTTGATAGGGTGTTCACAATGTGCAGCAGTCTGAGGTCGGTGGCCGTTTTGTAGCCCAGAAGATTTCCATCCGCGCCATCCACAACATAGAATTGAGCAATATTTGACGTATTGGTGACTGCTGAGATGACATCGGCTTCGAACTTCCCCAGTACTGGTAGAGGCTTGGTTGCTTGGTAACTATATATCTTCTTTGAACTAGTAGATGACAAGGGGATGTTCAACTTGTTGTAGGTATGTGAATCAATGACATTTACACCAGCTCCAGAGTCAATAAGACACTTGACTGTCTTGTTTCCAATGGTGACTTCACTAACAGGATGTCCTTTGTCTTGGAGAGAGTGCAGTGTAACACGATAAATGTATTCTTCATCAGTGGAATCATCAGACTGATCATCCGATTCTTTCTCCTTAGTTGCGTTGACTCTCTTGCTAGTTGATTTACTTTTGCACACTTTGGCAAAATGACCCACCTTCTGACAGTTCCTGCAGGTCTCATGCAGAGCTGGACAGGGACGACCTTGGTGAGGGTAGTTTCCTCCGCATCTGTAGCACTGTTTTTGATCCGTCTTTGTCCTTACGTTTCGTGGTTTGACCATCTGTACTTCCGTTGCTTTGAACAGTTTTTCGTGTTCCTCGATGCCTTTAGCTTCTTGTTCAGACATTTCAAGTCCTCTGCCATAGTCGAGAAGAGCTTTGAGATTCATATCTTCTCGCAGGGCTCTACGTCGTAGCCGTGTTGACGAGCAGGATAGAATGATATGAGATTTGATTTCTTCTTCCTCATTAGTGAACTCGCAAGTTTGGGCCAGGCGTCGTAGTCGTGTGTAGTAGGAATCTAGCGATTCACCTGAATCTTGTGTAGCATTTCTGAACATGTAAACTTCGTAGGTTTTGTTTACTTTTGGTTGAAAATAAACATTTAGTGCAGCGACTGCAGCTTTGTAATCCTTATTTTCTCCTTGATCTGGTAGCGTTTCAAAGATGTCGCTGACCTCTTCGCCTGCCGAGTATAATAATAGTGCTCGTTTTCGTGTAGGGTCTTTGATATCATGTGCAGCGAGATACATCTCAAAGCGTTTAAACCATTTCTTCCAGAGAGGACCAATGGAAGTATTATCCTCGTGAACAGCAAATGAAGGGAATGGCGGTAAGACATTCGCCATCTTGTTGAGTAGCGTGGCACGTGGTGTAGAAGAAAATGCCGTTAATCTTGACTGTTATTCTTTGAATGTGGCTGTAAATTGTCTCGGAGACGTAATTGTATCTTGTTCGTTGATCCTCGTCGCCAGTTGTAGAAACTACCACAAATGAATGTGTATTTTATGAACTTTTAATACTCTCTTTGCTCGACTCCATTCAGTCCGTCTCCCGTACTGCCCAGTACGGGAGACTAAATGTAACTCAATGTAACTCACATACTAACCGTTCTTTGAGTTCTATAGCTACAATATTTTATCAAGTATACGACTGAAAATATCAAGCAACGATAGCCGTATTACTCTATTTAAAAGTTACTCACAAAACAGAGCGATTATCGATTCTTGTAGCTAAATTCAAAATCAAATATTGACTAAAACTTATAACTTAATTTCAGTAAAATATGTCATAGAGAACAAATATCGTCGTGTGTCTCAAAAACATCCATCGTTTATACATTCTTGTTGAGAAAAACTATGAAAACGGGTTAAAAATACGACAAAAACTGTAGATTTGGCTACCTGCATCGCACAGAATGGAGGGACACATACGGGACTTTCCTATTGTTTGGCGCGAGATTCAAATGATGTTCATTAGGGTGTGACTCTGATAATTCCACGATTTACAAAGGAATTAGGCGAAAATGGCTGAAGTGGGTACTCAAAGCTAGTCTTTTTCTTGATTTGTGTATTAGTTTCTAAAGTTATTAAGGGTGGAAATGAAAGTCAAGATGATGAACCAACTGCTGATATCAATAAAAATTACAAAACTTATTTTGTTATAGTATCCTTTTTATGGCAAAGTAGGGATATTTTTGGTCATTTTACTATGGGAATTGTATAGGCACCATCAAAACATCGATATTTTTTGCTCATCACGATAACTATTCAAAGATATTAAGGTTGGGATATAAAGATAAACAAATAAGGATCATTTTCCACCCATAAGTTGGATCATCCTTTTCAAGTTATAATAATCTTGGTCTTCACGAGACTCTTGTTGTCATAGCGACCGACGTGAGTTCAACTCAATCTCGCTTAGCTTCGCTTTATCAGATAACTAATACGCAAAACCTATCATTTGAAAGCTTATATATAGTGTAAGTTCAGTTGTTAAGTAAGTTTTTGACGAGTTTATAGTGTATGCGATGAAAATCTACGAAGTAATCAATTCGGCTTCTGTCTTCAAGTCGTTTGTTGTTGTCATTTGAATGACTCTTAGCGGCCGACGTGAGTTCAATCAATCAATCAATCAATCAAAGCTTTTATTTAACAACGGAGTCTCTTCAATACAATATGATTGGTCTCCCAGAGAGCCGTATATATAGATATAAATAATAATTTACAATAAGTTAAAAAGTTCAACTCATTCTCGCTTTAACAGATAACTAATACTCAAAAGCTATCATTTGAAAGCTTATATAAAGTGTAAGTTCAGTCGTTAAGTAAGTCTTTGACGAGTTTATAGTGTATGCGATGAAAAACTACGAAGTAATCAATTCGGCTTCTGTCTTCAAGTCGTTTGTTGTCACTGTTGAATGACTCTTACGGCCGACGTGAGTTCAACTCATTCTCGCTCTATCAGATAACTAATACGCAAAACCTCTCAAAAACCAGCAAAAAGCATATTATAAAGGCATGACGTTCGTGTACATGTTGATTTCTAGAAGAGCCGTTGATCCATTGATAGTATTTCACTGGGTAGACAGGGTTTCTATCGCGTCATTTCATGCATATTAATGACGCCTTTAGAAATCGTTCGACTGTAAGTACATGTCCCAAAAGACAATAGGATTCTGTGCGATGGCTTCCTGCTCAATTCATCAAGTTGTAAAATATTTCAGAAAGTTTGACGTCTTCATTTAATCAGCTCAGCTTTTCTCACTTTTCCTCGTCTTTCGTGTTCACAGGATACACTAACTAACAAAGAAAGCATTCTTCTGTAATTTTCTGACAGAAAATAGCATTCTTCAAAACGACTATTTTCCTGTCAAAACACTTTCTAAACGGCGAAACGGCACAGATAAAAGTTGTCGAGTCGCTTTGTCATTTTGATTTCTTTTGCAAGATTTGATTGGATGGTGAGCCATTTCTGATGTTTTCAGGAGAATTGCACATTTGATCAATGACAACTTGCGTAAAGAAAACCGTGTAGTTATTTTATAAAAGCAATACAACACATTTTCCGTGTTAATATTCACTTTTACAAACACTTGGGATGTTCTCCCAACATCCCGCGTGTTTGTAAAAGTGAATATAAACACGGAAAATGTGCATTCTCGTCCCCAGACCCTTCTCAGCTTTCTAACGAAAAATCGTAGGCTCTGGTAAGAGACGTCTCAAGCCTCAATTTGATTGGTCGAAATAATTCCATGCGTAATTAGAGACAAATATGCACAACTATAATAATATGCAAAGAGAATACGAATTTTGGCACTTTTCAAGTCTTCCGTAAATTTCAAGTCATCTTTCATCCTTAACACAGCACATGGGATTCCTGTATTTGCCAATTTGGATATCTGCTCCTCCATTATCGTAGTGTTAAGTGGCGAAATTACTATGACCATTTCCAAGACCACTCAACATATCAAGAAATATGTGCTTTTTACGTAGACCAGCTACGGAGACTGGGCACGAGTTTACCGGTCACCCTGTGTTAGGTTTCCCAGTCTTTTTGGCCGTGTTACAAAATGGAGGACAATGTTTACATTCATTTACTCGATTTGCTGTAAGTTTGGATGGATTTTTCGATAAAAATCGTACTTTTA
The DNA here is from genome assembly GCA_033675265.1 of Actinostola sp. cb2023. Classification (NCBI taxonomy): domain Eukaryota; kingdom Metazoa; phylum Cnidaria; class Anthozoa; order Actiniaria; family Actinostolidae; genus Actinostola; species Actinostola sp. cb2023. Next base: position 10,426 of record JAUJYZ010001402.1, on the reverse strand, counting down.
AGCGAAAAATATTTACAGGGTTTCCAAATATGGTAAGTACAATGCCCAAATATGGACATAGGAAAGCTGGCCGAGCAACAGCACACTTTAATGGGGGATTTCTTGATATGAAACCAACCGTTAAGCTTTGATGGATCAAAGATTTGCATTATCCTGTGGGAAGAATACTAAATCAATCTTTGTTTATGTTCGTCAAACTCGTTGTAGAGTTTCAGTGATGTGAAAGGTAAAAAACGAACCTAATTACATGTAATTATTATTCAAAACAAGCACTTTTTGCCGTCGGTGTCTTGATCTGATCAGTCTGTTCTTGTTCGTTGAGTGTATAAATGCTTTATTTGTGTATTAAATGCTTTATTTGCAATTGGAATGGTTGTAGAGGAGATATCCAGCGCAAGCGTCGAAAGACTAGCAGTAAATATGATTTTTGATTTTATATTTACCGTGATTAAAATTATATTTTGAACATTTCACTGTAATTCAGTTAATACACGCACTTGCTGGCTGTAGAATGAACTCGAAATTCTTCATACTATGTATGCCGCTGTAGAATAAGTCGGTTTCTAGAGCATCGTACTTCGCTGAAGTCCGACAATTCTGATCAATTCTGTCACCGGAAGTTAGAAAACATTGAGCATGCGCATATCTGACGACCTAGAATCTGGGTCTTCCGGTTTGTCTCTTACCAGAGCCTACGATTTTTCGTTAGAAAGGGTCTGGGGACGAGAATGGGAAAATGTGTTGTATTGCATGCTTAACTGGCCGTCTCTCTAAAAACCTCTCAGTCGTTTTCGCTTCTAAAATAAATATCTCCCAAACTCTAGCTAATGAAAGACTATATCAAGGTTATTACTAAAACGGGTTTGGTTTGCTTCAAATTATTTTTATTTTATTTTATTTTATTTTTTGAAATGATTCCGTCTGAGAGCTGGTCAAGAGGTCAAATTTGCATGAAATTATGCACTTCTTTACGGCGCTGTACAAACTTCGTCTCGCATTATCCAGCGAAATTTTTTATATCATGTTGTAGATAAATGTATCTAGTTTGTCTAGAGATAAAGCGTTATTCAATCGGTTCAGCCGTTTATGAGAAAATTAGTTGATAATTAACCCCACTAAGATCTAACTGAACGGCGGCTCAAAATTACCCAATTTTACTCGATTATTTTGCAAAAGTGGCACATCGCTGGACTCTCTCATTGACACAATCGGATTGAACATCATTTCATTTACACAAATCTGTAAAAACCTGTGTACGTTTTGGATATTTCAAAAGTTACGACAATTTCAGTTGGTGCATGTTAGACGATTTACGAATATTAATTAGGTGCAATATCTCAGATATCTTATCCATATGAAGTTGAAAACAGCTTACCTCCTTCCTAAATCGCTCATGTTTCCCATTTTACCCATGCTAGACTTCATTCCAGATACAGCGATTTAGGAAGGAGGTAAGCTATTTTCAACTTCATATGGACCAACTGAGAGGCCGATAAAACACGGACTCGAGTTCTATAAACGACTTCTAAAACTCCATCCCAATTTACCTTGATTTATAACAGTATTACACGAATTCTAAGCAAATAATACAAGAAAATTACAAAACTTTCTTGTAAAAGTACTTGTGACATCACTGATCATGCGCACGATACACCTCAACTCATCCCACATTGGAAAGAGGTTTTGTAATTCGTAAATAGGAAGCCGTAAGCATAATCATAACTTGCTGTCGGTGCTATGCAAAGGTCAATGATACGAGTAAATGAGACCTTTGCATGACCTATGTTACAGGCAATCAGTCTTCTTTATCACTGATAAAGAACTGATGAATAAAACATCAGTGTATTTATAAGTCATATAGACACTGATGTTTTATTCATCAGTGTTTTATCGGGCTATAAAGATCCATGCATGTGACCGATTGGACAACCCTGATTGGACTAATTCACCATGAATTATTTAAAATGAGTTTTAGAGTGATATATATTAACTAATATAAATTTTAAACACTAATTAGCCACTTTCAAACGAGTAAAGGACTGGGAAGTTTTTAGAATTAATCTAATTAAGAAATGAACCCCATCACAAGATAAACGTATCTAGTGCTTGTTCTCCCAGTCTCTCCATAACCAAGTTGTATCATTGACATATCTTCTATAGACACTAGGGGGATTTATAAACGTATCTAGTGCTTGTTCTCCCAGTCTCTCCATAACCAAGTTGTATCATTGACATATCTTCTATAGACACTAGGGGGATTTATAAACGTATTTAGTGCTTGTTCTCCCAGTCTCTCCATAACCAAGTTGTATCATTGACATATCTTCTATAGACACTAGGGGGATTTATAAACGTATCTAGTGCTTGTTCTCCCAGTCTCTCCATAACCAAGTTGTATCATTGACATATCTTCTATAGACACTAGGGGGATTTATAAACGTATCTAGTGCTTGTTCTTCTAGTCTCTCCATAACCAAGTTGTATCATTGACATATCTTCTATAGACACTAGAGGGATTTATAAACGTATCTAGTGCTTGTTCTTCCAGTCTCTTCCATAACTAAGTTGTATCATTGACATAAGTAGTAGTGAAAGGCCGGTTTCAACGCATTTTCCCCGAATTACACAGGGAATCCTTGAGTCAAATTTCGAGCACAACCCTCCAGGAATTACACAGGGAATCCTTGGGTCAAATTTTGTATGCGTTGGGGAATAGTATTTGAGAAGATAAATCCGATAGATATATGGGGAAGGTTACGATGGAGGAGCTTTATGATTGGCTTATGACTGATTATTACATTACAAAAAAGAAAGCGACTGCGCTGAAAGGTTTTATGAGAACTTACAGAATAGAAGGAAAGGATAAAATGGATGCTAAAACATTTCTAGATCGTGCTAAGGATAATGTTGTTGATCTGCTAGATGAACAAGAAAAACCTCTTAAAATGAAACTTATATTGGAGGTTGAGTTTTATAAAAAGAAGTCTTTAAACATCCCATTCTTTCACTCGGAAATAGAGACGATTACAGATTCGACTTATGTTGGTAAAGTTTATGATACGATGCGAGAGGATATTTTAGAGAAGCTCGCCACATTTCAAAATATGGGTTCTGGATGGATATTCAGAAGAGTTGCGGGTCTAGATATTAGCATCGACAAATATATGCCTTTGAGAGGTAAATCTTATATCGATTTGCCGTCGAAGCTAAAGAAGAAAAATGCTATAATTAACATAGAAAACAAAGATAACCAGTGCTTTAAATGGGCGGTTACAGTATCTATTTTCACGCCAGTTAGAGATAGAGAAAGAATATCAACAGTTCTGAAAGAGAATGCAAAAAAAGTTAGATTGGAGTGGTCTTGAGTTTCCAGTGCAGTTGGATAAGATTTCAATCTTTGAAAAGAACAACCCTAAATATGCTGTTAATGTTTATGGGTGGAAAGAAAGTGTCTATCCATTGAGGATTAGTGATAATGAAGATAGAGACGAGACAATTAATCTGATGTTGATAACAAATGATAAGATCAATCATTATTGTTGGATAAAGAGTATGAGCAGATTGCTATCAGCGCAAATTACAAAGCATGATCATAAGAGATATTTCTGTGAAAGATGTCTCAATTCATTTAAAACAGAGATTTCGCTGGATAAGCATTCAGAATACTGCGAGGCGCACAACTCGATTAAGATAACTTTGCCAAAGAAAGGCACCACAATTTCATTCAAGAATTACAACCACAGCATGAGAGTGCCTTTTGTAGTCTATGCTGATTTCGAATGCTTTACAGAAACTATTAACAATAACAGCGAGCATGCAGAAGATGAAAGCTATACAGAAAAGTATCAGACGCATAGGCCGTCTGGATTTTGTTATGGGATTAAATCTTTTGATGATTTGTTCGAGCCGAAGATTGGCAAGTTGTTTTTAGAACATTTAGAAAAAGATATTAGAAAACTTGCTGGGATAAAAGCAAAATATATTTTGATGACAGAAGAGAATAGGAAAGATTATGATAATGCAACCGACTGCTTCATTTGTAATAAAAAGTTGAAAGAAGATAAAGTTCGCGATCATGATCATTTGACAGGAAAGTATCCTGGAGCTGCTCATAATGTTTGTAATTTAAACTATAGAATTCCTAAACACATTCCAGTGATATTTCATAATCTGGCTGGATACGATGCGCATTTATTTATAAAAAGTTTAGGATTTTCAGAAGGTAAAATTGATTGTATTCCAAATAATGAAGAGAAATACATCTCATTCAAGAAGGAAATAGTTGTGGGCACTTGGGAGAAAGATGGTAAAACAATTTACATCAAACGAGAGCTTAGATTTATCGATAGTTTTAAGTTCATGTCGTCGGGTCTGGATAGGTTAGTGGGAAATCTTAAAAAAGAACAGTTCAGAAACATGTCAAAGTTCTTTACAGGTGAAAAACTTGATTTGATGTTGAGAAAAGGAGTTTATCCTTATGATTATGTGAATAGTTTGTCAAAGTTAGATGAAACAGCTTTGCCGTCAAAAGAAGAGTTCTTTTCCAAACTCAATAATACAGATATTTCAGAAGCCGATTACAAACACGCACAGAAAGTCTGGTCTGTTTTCAAAATGAAAACTATGAGAGATTATCACGATTTGTATCTTCTTTCTGATGTAATTCTATTGATGGATGCATTTGAAGCCTTTAGAGATGTGTGCATGGAAAACTACAAGTTAGATCCGTGTTGGTATTATACAGCTCCGGGTTTGAGTTGGGATGCTATGCTGAAGATGACAGAGATCAAACTCGAACTTCTAAATGATGTGGATATGCTTCTAATGATTGAAAAAGGAATCAGAGGCGGAGTCAGTATGATTACTAAACGGTATGCAAAGGCAAATAATAAGTACATGAAAGATTATAGAAAGGATGAGAAATCTATCTTTATTAAGTATCTTGACGCAAATAATCTCTATGGTTGGGCTATGTCAGAGCCACTTCCCACAGACGGTTTCAAATGGATGAGTAAAGATAAACTGCGTCATTGGCACCGATACCCGTGTATTTTAGAAGTAGATTTGGAGTATCCAGAGAAGCTGCGTGATTTGCACGATGAATACCCATTAGCGCCAGAACATTTGACTTTGAACAAAGTTGAAAAGTTAGTTCCTACGACTAGAAATAGAAGAAAGTATGTTGTGCATCATCAAGCACTAAAGTTGTATGAGAGTCTTGGAATGGAGATAACAAAAATACATAGAGGAATTACATTTAACGAATCGGACTGGCTGAAAAAGTATATAAACTTGAACACTGAACTTAGAACAGCAGCAAAGAATGATTTTGAAAAGGATTTCTTCAAGCTGATGAACAACAGCGTGTTTGGTAAAACAATGGAAAATATTCGTAACAGGCAAGACATCAAACTTGTAACAACTGAGAAACAAGCCGCAAAGTTAATCTCGCAGCCGAACTATTATCGTAGAACCATCTTTTCGGAACATCTCTGTGCTATTCACATGATAAAAACAGAATTGGTCTTTAACAAGCCAGTCTATTTGGGAATGGCTATTTTAGATCTGTCGAAAGCTCTCATGTATGATTTCCACTATAACTACTTTAAACCAAAATTCAGAAACTCATCGGCGCTGCTGTTTACAGATACGGACTCGCTGATGTATGAGATAGAGAGCGAAGATTTCTATAAAGATATTAAAGATGATATTGATTCTAGATTTGATACAAGTGCTTATCCAAAAGATCATCCAATTGGTAAATGGGCTAATAAGAAAGTAATTGGAATGATGAAAGATGAAACTGCTGCGGTCGGTGAAATAACTGAGTTCGTTGGTTTGAGAAGTAAACTGTACGCTTACAAAATAGATGAAAAAGAGGAAAAGAAATGTAAGGGCATTAAGAAGTCTGTTGTAAAGAAAGATCTCGAATTTGATGATTATAAGAATTGTCTGTTCTCTGGAGTTAAAGTCATGCGAAAGATGAACGTGATTAGAAGTTACAAGCACCAGCTCTTTTCAGAAACAGTAAATAAAGTAGTTTTGTCAAGAGAAGATGACAAAAGGAATATTCTTTCAGATCAAATTCACACCCACTCTATCTGAGGTTTCAATAAGCTAGAATATATTGAGAAAGTTTGTTGCGAGTAATGTCAGAGATATTTTAAACCGCAAAGATTAATCTATTGCATAGTTAGTGGATATACGTACAGAATCTGTTCGGGTTGTAAAAAGGTATTCAACAGCAGAGAAGTACAGTTTCATCGCACGAAGGCTTATTCTGCGAGAAGATATTACAGGTGCTAGTATAAAACACTATCTGGTGGTAACTGAGTGTCTTCAGAAACGACTTGTAATTCCTCTAGAACAAAAGAACGTTTTGGTCCTTCAGAAAGGAAATATAAGACAGGTTGATCGGATGATACTATAGTTCGAGTTATATCATACATCTCCATAGACCATATTGGATCAGTGGCACGTCTTTTATCGCCGCCTTCCAGCTCGCCAGGAGCATATAAATATCTAACTTTCACACCTGCAGGTAGTCTTTTCTCTTTTAATCCAACAGGCCTTTTATAAACAACCCCCGTTGTATCAACCGATTTTAACTTTATTGATTCACTAGGTGTGTATCCAATAACTCTCTTTACTCCACTATTAATAGATTTTATGACGGCAGGTAATCTTTCCACCCATTCACGGGATTTTTCATCTTCTGTCAACATTTCTTGAGCATATTGATGACTGAATAACTTTTCAGAAATAGTTCGATTAGCACGCTCGACTATTGATTGTGCTCTATGATTTCCAGCTTCTGATCTTTGTATTTTTCCATGTTTTTTCATAATCGATGTAACTTCACCCATAAATTCAGTACCAGGATCTACCATCATTGTTTCAGGCCATTGTAATTTTCTAGAATATATTTTATTAAAAGCTTTAGATACTTCTGTTGAGTACTTAGACGTCAAAGGTTCAGCATCAACATACCTGCTAGCTACATCAACTACTACTAGTGCATATTTATAGGTTTTTCTTTTAACAATATCATGTGGTAGAAATAAAAGATCCGCTTGATGTATTTCATTTGGTTTTGAGATATTCCAATGTGGCCTAGGAATGTATTTCGGAGGTGGTAAATAGATCTGCCATAATGCTTGTTTCTCCAACCAATTCTTTACAATATTTTTATCAGTATTCGACACATCTGCTAATTTATTGACAGCATCATAGCCTTTCCAATATCCAACAGCTGAATAATATGTTTTTGAAAGTTTCTTGTCCATTATATAATGCAATCTATTCCTGAAATATTGGACGTAAATCGAGAATACAAGCAGCCTTATGGTTTGAAAGCTGAAAAAACTGTTCATCGCGTGACTTTTAACCCAAGCACAGCGAACCCAGGGGAGACGTTGTACATCCATATTCCAAAGTTGGCTGATAATGTTGTATACGTCCCAGGATCAATCGCATTGACATTCAAACTAAATCTTGCTAGCAGCGGGCATGCAAATAACACAGTCATCAATAATTTGGGGAGAGCTCTAAAATCTCATATGAGGGTTTTGTATGGTGGGGCCGAGACTCTTCAAGACACACATCGTATCGATCTGTTTGAAACCTATAATGACCTCTATTTATCGAAAAGAGAACGGGAGAATATGTTGCGTGAGGGTATTTCAACGGTTAATATGCGAAGGCTTAGAACAGCTGCAGGTGATAAAGTGTCTACAGATGCAAGCGAGGTAGCTCTGGCAGCTGTTTATGGAGATAGATATCGAATGCCAATCAATCACCCTATTTTAGACGACCATGGCAGTTTCTATGCAAAAGCACTCTCTCAGAATCTAACGTTTGAGATTACACTTCCACAAAGCAAAGAAGTTACAATAACATCTGATGTAACTAAAGCATACACTTACAGTCTTTCAAATATCGAGCTTGAATATGAGTGTATTACTAGTGATTATCTTGCACGTGAAGCCCTGTCAGCATATCAAGTCGGTAAAGGTTTTTATTATGAGAACATTCTTTTGCATAAGACATTCACGATTAATAAAGCCACTGACAGTGTGATTAACGAACATGTTAATATCCCCCGGCGATCGATGAGTGGTATTTTAATGCTATTTACTGAGGTGTATGCTGTAGGTGCTAGAGATAGTGAAAAGTTTGTATCTCCTAGTATCCTGCAAGTTAATGTCAATGTGGATGGGATGCCAAATAAGCTTTATTCAAAAGGTATGGTACCTACTGATTTTTGGAATTCGATTAGATCAAGATTTGGTGAGACTGATAATATCACACCTAAAGACTTTTATTCAGATAAATTCGCCCTATGGATTGATTTGAGAACTTTCCCCGATAACAACATTCACGGTAATGGTTTGGTTTTGAATAGCACAAAAGATGGTGTTAAACTAGAAATGAAGAGGAAAGTTGGTGGATCAGGTACTATTACATGTTATATGTTTGTCATTGCCGATGCTTTGATGGAAATTCAAGGCAGCAGTTTGAAATCGATTCTGTATTAATATATGGAAGAATTGAAGGATCAAGTGCCTTCCCACAGCCTTATCATTGGACCAACCAATTGCGGCAAAACACAATATTTGATTGATATTTTAAGAGGGCCTTACAGACATGTGTTTTGAATATGTAATTTTGATCTGCCCAACCTATTCTAAAAATAAGACTTATCAGGGGTTTGGGAAAAATGATCCTAGGTTTATAGTTTTATCACCGGATGCTAGCAGTGTTGATGAGATTGATGAGATATTATCATGTTGTAAAGAGGTGTTCTCTGGGCATGAGACGTTGATTGTCTTAGACGATTGCGCGGTTTCTAAAGATTTAAAGCAAAGATCAAATATGTTTATTAATTTAGCCTTCTCTGGCAGACACGAAAAAATAAGTGTTTGGGTGCTGACCCAACAACTTACTTCTATAGCTAAACCTTATCGTGAAAATATTGCTTGTGTTATTAGCTTCTTCAGCCCAAATAGAATATCAAACCAAATTTTATTTGATGAATATGGCGGAGATTTATCTGTAGAGCATAAAAAAGAATTCATGAAAATACTAAAAAATAAAAAATATGCTCATATATGTTTGTTTTTGCTTGAGGTATCCTTATTATCAATATGTTATATATAGATGACCTCCATTCTCGATCAATATGCTGAATTAGAAACTATGCCGCCAGAAGAGGAAGTTGTAATAAAGAAGAAGAAGACTGTAGAAAAGAAGAAGAAAGTTGTAGATGCTGTTGATGTAGAAGAAAAACGTGAGCAATTATGTATCTTGTCAGTGCTCGGCACGATTGACCAGTATACAGGGATTAAAATGGCTTTAGGCGATGTTAAGAAGTTATCTGCAAAAGATGTAGAGAAGTATTTTAATAGGTATCAAACTGTTCTAGGGAATACAATAACAAATGGATTAGTTGATTCGATGTTAGAACTTGCTGTGGGTCTTGCATCCTATGTTGTTCCTATTGATGATAATAAGGAATTGTGTAATGACTTGCAAAATAATGAGATGTTAAAACAAGAATTGAATAATATTGCAGGATATTTTCTATTTAAAGGTGGTAGATTAGTAGCGCTGTCAAGTTGCCTTGTTCAAGTGGCCAAACATGTTAACTTTACTACTGTTGAGCAGCCGGCCGTGGATAGACCTATTGAGAACTAGATGTACCACTATATAACATGACCGCTGCACTCTATACAAACCTAAAGTTGAATTTATCTATTTCAACATTTATTGATGGGCAGAACATATGGTTCAAGGGTACAGATGTTGCAAGAGCTTTAGAATATATTCGACCTCGAAAAGCAGTGCTAGACCATGTGGATGAGAATTATAAAGCAGAATGGGTAAATATAAAGAAGAGTCCCAAATCAGGACTCTCTGTAGAAAATGTACATCCACACACCATTTTCATTAAAGAACCTGGATTGTATTCTTTGATCTTCAGCTCTAAGATGCCAGCAGCCAAACAGTTTCAAGATTGGGTGTTTTCTACAGTGCTGCCTTCCTTAAGAAGACATGGCTCTTACAGCTGTGGCAACAATATGCTGATGTTTAAGATACAAAATGAATATGATTTGCATACTAAAGTGGTTAGCTATATTAGACGGTTCCATCCACATTTACTGGTCGTTGCTGGCTTAGGTGAAAATCAAGATAGTAGCTCTAAAAGAATTCACTCCTATAGAAAAGGTTATACAAGGGGCCAGCCTGATTTGATCATTAATAATTATCATAAAAAATATAGCGGGTTTTGCATCGAATTTAAAACACCCACTTCTAAAGGGAATACCTTGAGAAACCACTATAGATACTTTCATAGAATCAGCATCGTGTCCTAATGGTTATCTGGCGTCTTTCAAACTGAAGAACATCTTTGGAGCAGCTTATA
>JAUJYZ010001553.1:402500-450045 GCA_033675265.1 Actinostola sp. cb2023 | reverse complement strand
GGGCTGACGCAGGCCTGCGAACATGGATTTGGTCAGGTACGGGGCTGACGCAGGCCTGCGAACATTGATTTGGTCAGGTACGGGGCTGACGCAGGCCTGCGAACATTGATTTGGTCAGGTACGGGGCTGACGCAGGCCTGCGAACATTGATTTGGTCAGGTACGGGGCTGACGCAGGCCTGCGAACATGGATTTGGTCAGGTACGGGGCTGACGCAGGCCTGCGAACATGGATTTGGTCAGGTACGGGGCTGACGCAGGCCTGCGAACATGGATTTGGTCAGGTACGGGGCTGACGCAGGCCTGCGAACATGGATTTGGTCAGGTACGGGGCTGACGCAGGCCTGCGAACATGGATTTGGTCAGGTACGGGGCTGACGCAGGCCTGCGAACATGGATTTGGTCAGGTACGGGGCTGAACGCAGGCCTGCGAACATTGATTTGGTCAGGTACGGGGCTGACGCAGGCCTGCGAACATGGATTTGGTCAGGTACGGGGCTGACGCAGGCCTGCGAACATGGATTTGGTCAGGTACGGGGCTGACGCAGGCCTGCGAACATGGATTTGGTCAGGTACGGGGCTGACGCAGGCCTGCGAACATGGATTTGGTCAGGTACGGGGCTGACGCAGGCCTGCGAACATGGATTTGGTCAGGTACGGGGCTGACGCAGGCCTGCGAACATGGATTTGGTCAGGTACGGGGCTGACGCAGGCCTGCGAACATGGATTTGGTCAGGTACGGGGCTGACGCAGGCCTGCGAACATGGATTTGGTCAGGTACGGGGCTGACGCAGGCCTGCGAACATGGATTTGGTCAGGTACGGGGCTGACGCAGGCCTGCGAACATGGATTTGGTCAGGTACGGGGCTGACGCAGGCCTGCGAACATGGATTTGGTCAGGTACGGGGCTGACGCAGGCCTGCGAACATGGATTTGGTCAGGTACGGGGCTGACGCAGGCCTGCGAACATGGATTTGGTCAGGTACGGGGCTGACGCAGGCCTGCGAACATGGATTTGGTCAGGTACGGGGCTGACGCAGGCCTGCGAACATGGATTTGGTCAGGTACGGGGCTGACGCAGGCCTGCGAACATGGATTTGGTCAGGTACGGGGCTGACGCAGGCCTGCGAACATGGATTTGGTCAGGTACGGGGCTGACGCAGGCCTGCGAACATGGATTTGGTCAGGTACGGGGCTGACGCAGGCCTGCGAACATTGATTTGGTCAGGTACGGGGCTGACGCAGGCCTGCGAACATGGATTTGGTCAGGTACGGGGCTGACGCAGGCCTGCGAACATGGATTTGGTCAGGTACGGGGCTGACGCAGGCCTGCGAACATGGATTTGGTCAGGTACGGGGCTGACGCAGGCCTGCGAACATGGATTTGGTCAGGTACGGGGCTGACGCAGGCCTGCGAACATGGATTTGGTCAGGTACGGGGCTGACGCAGGCCTGCGAACATGGATTTGGTCAGGTACGGGGCTGACGCAGGCCTGCGAACATGGATTTGGTCAGGTACGGGGCTGACGCAGGCCTGCGAACATGGATTTGGTCAGGTACGGGGCTGACGCAGGCCTGCGAACATTGATTTGGTCAGGTACGGGGCTGACGCAGGCCTGCGAACATGGATTTGGTCAGGTACGGGGCTGACGCAGGCCTGCGAACATGGATTTGGTCAGGTACGGGGCTGACGCAGGCCTGCGAACATGGATTTGGTCAGGTACGGGGCTGACGCAGGCCTGCGAACATGGATTTGGTCAGGTACGGGCTGACGCAGGCCTGCGAACATGGATTTGGTCAGGTACGGGGCTGACGCAGGCCTGCGAACATGGATTTGGTCAGGTACGGGGCTGACGCAGGCCTGCGAACATGGATTTGGTCAGGTACGGGGCTGACGCAGGCCTGCGAACATGGATTTGGTCAGGTACGGGGCTGACGCAGGCCTGCGAACATGGATTTGGTCAGGTACGGGGCTGACGCAGGCCTGCGAACATGATTTGGTCAGGTACGGGGCTGACGCAGGCCTGCGAACATGGATTTGGTCAGGTACGGGGCTGACGCAGGCCTGCGAACATGGATTTGGTCAGGTACGGGGCTGACGCAGGCCTGCGAACATGGATTTGGTCAGGTACGGGGCTGACGCAGGCCTGCGAACATGGATTTGGTCAGGTACGGGGCTGACGCAGGCCTGCGAACATGGATTTGGTCAGGTACGGGGCTGACGCAGGCCTGCGAACATGGATTTGGTCAGGTACGGGGCTGACGCAGGCCTGCGAACATGGATTTGGTCAGGTACGGGGCTGACGCAGGCCTGCGAACATGGATTTGGTCAGGTACGGGGCTGACGCAGGCCTGCGAACATGGATTTGGTCAGGTACGGGGCTGACGCAGGCCTGCGAACATGGATTTGGTCAGGTACGGGGCTGACGCAGGCCTGCGAACATGGATTTGGTCAGGTACGGGGCTGACGCAGGCCTGCGAACATGGATTTGGTCAGGTACGGGGCTGACGCAGGCCTGCGAACATGGATTTGGTCAGGTACGGGGCTGACGCAGGCCTGCGAACATGGATTTGGTCAGGTACGGGGCTGACGCAGGCCTGCGAACATTGATTTGGTCAGGTACGGGGCTGACGCAGGCCTGCGAACATGGATTTGGTCAGGTACGGGGCTGACGCAGGCCTGCGAACATGGATTTGGTCAGGTACGGGGCTGACGCAGGCCTGCGAACATGGATTTGGTCAGGTACGGGGCTGACGCAGGCCTGCGAACATGGATTTGGTCAGGTACGGGGCTGACGCAGGCCTGCGAACATGGATTTGGTCAGGTACGGGGCTGACGCAGGCCTGCGAACATGGATTTGGTCAGGTACGGGGCTGACGCAGGCCTGCGAACATGGATTTGGTCAGGTACGGGGCTGACGCAGGCCTGCGAACATGGATTTGGTCAGGTACGGGGCTGACGCAGGCCTGCGAACATGGATTTGGTCAGGTACGGGGCTGACGCAGGCCTGCGAACATGGATTTGGTCAGGTACGGGGCTGACGCAGGCCTGCGAACATGGATTTGGTCAGGTACGGGGCTGACGCAGGCCTGCGAACATTGATTTGGTCAGGTACGGGGCTGACGCAGGCCTGCGAACATGGATTTGGTCAGGTACGGGGCTGACGCAGGCCTGCGAACATGGATTTGGTCAGGTACGGGGCTGACGCAGGCCTGCGAACATGGATTTGGTCAGGTACGGGGCTGACGCAGGCCTGCGAACATGGATTTGGTCAGGTACGGGGCTGACGCAGGCCTGCGAACATGGATTTGGTCAGGTACGGGGCTGACGCAGGCCTGCGAACATGGATTTGGTCAGGTACGGGGCTGACGCAGGCCTGCGAACATGGATTTGGTCAGGTACGGGGCTGACGCAGGCCTGCGAACATGGATTTGGTCAGGTACGGGGCTGACGCAGGCCTGCGAACATGGATTTGGTCAGGTACGGGGCTGACGCAGGCCTGCGAACATGGATTTGGTCAGGTACGGGGCTGACGCAGGCCTGCGAACATGGATTTGGTCAGGTACGGGGCTGACGCAGGCCTGCGAACATGGATTTGGTCAGGTACGGGGCTGACGCAGGCCTGCGAACATGGATTTGGTCAGGTACGGGGCTGACGCAGGCCTGCGAACATGGATTTGGTCAGGTACGGGGCTGACGCAGGCCTGCGAACATGGATTTGGTCAGGTACGGGGCTGACGCAGGCCTGCGAACATGGATTTGGTCAGGTACGGGGCTGACGCAGGCCTGCGAACATGGATTTGGTCAGGTACGGGGCTGACGCAGGCCTGCGAACATGGATTTGGTCAGGTACGGGGCTGACGCAGGCCTGCGAACATGGATTTGGTCAGGTACGGGGCTGACGCAGGCCTGCGAACATTGATTTGGTCAGGTACGGGGCTGACGCAGGCCTGCGAACATGGATTTGGTCAGGTACGGGGCTGACGCAGGCCTGCGAACATGGATTTGGTCAGGTACGGGGCTGACGCAGGCCTGCGAACATGGATTTGGTCAGGTACGGGGCTGACGCAGGCCTGCGAACATGGATTTGGTCAGGTACGGGGCTGACGCAGGCCTGCGAACATGGATTTGGTCAGGTACGGGGCTGACGCAGGCCTGCGAACATGGATTTGGTCAGGTACGGGGCTGACGCAGGCCTGCGAACATGGATTTGGTCAGGTACGGGGCTGACGCAGGCCTGCGAACATGGATTTGGTCAGGTACGGGGCTGACGCAGGCCTGCGAACATGGATTTGGTCAGGTACGGGGCTGACGCAGGCCTGCGAACATGGATTTGGTCAGGTACGGGGCTGACGCAGGCCTGCGAACATGGATTTGGTCAGGTACGGGGCTGACGCAGGCCTGCGAACATTTGGTCAGGTACGGGGCTGACGCAGGCCTGGATTTGGTCAGGTACGGGGCTGACGCAGGCCTGCGAACATGGATTTGGTCAGGTACGGGGCTGACGCAGGCCTGCGAACATGGATTTGGTCAGGTACGGGGCTGACGCAGGCCTGCGAACATGGATTTGGTCAGGTACGGGGCTGACGCAGGCCTGCGAACATTGATTTGGTCAGGTACGGGGCTGACGCAGGCCTGCGAACATGGATTTGGTCAGGTACGGGGCTGACGCAGGCCTGCGAACATGGATTTGGTCAGGTACGGGGCTGACGCAGGCCTGCGAACATGGATTTGGTCAGGTACGGGGCTGACGCAGGCCTGCGAACATGGATTTGGTCAGGTACGGGGCTGACGCAGGCCTGCGAACATGGATTTGGTCAGGTACGGGGCTGACGCAGGCCTGCGAACATGGATTTGGTCAGGTACGGGCTGACGCAGGCCTGCGAACATGGATTTGGTCAGGTACGGGGCTGACGCAGGCCTGCGAACATGGATTTGGTCAGGTACGGGGCTGACGCAGGCCTGCGAACATGGATTTGGTCAGGTACGGGGCTGACGCAGGCCTGCGAACATGGATTTGGTCAGGTACGGGGCTGACGCAGGCCTGCGAACATGGATTTGGTCAGGTACGGGGCTGACGCAGGCCTGCGAACATGGATTTGGTCAGGTACGGGGCTGACGCAGGCCTGCGAACATGGATTTGGTCAGGTACGGGGCTGACGCAGGCCTGCGAACATTGATTTGGTCAGGTACGGGGCTGACGCAGGCCTGCGAACATGGATTTGGTCAGGTACGGGGCTGACGCAGGCCTGCGAACATGGATTTGGTCAGGTACGGGGCTGACGCAGGCCTGCGAACATGGATTTGGTCAGGTACGGGGCTGACGCAGGCCTGCGAACATGGATTTGGTCAGGTACGGGGCTGACGCAGGCCTGCGAACATGGATTTGGTCAGGTACGGGGCTGACGCAGGCCTGCGAACATGGATTTGGTCAGGTACGTACGGGTGACGGGCCTGCGAACATGGATTTGGTCAGGTACGGGGCTGACGCAGGCCTGCGAACATGGATTTGGTCAGGTACGGGGCTGACGCAGGCCTGCGAACATGGATTTGGTCAGGTACGGGGCTGACGCAGGCCTGCGAACATGGATTTGGTCAGGTACGGGGCTGACGCAGGCCTGCGAACATGGATTTGGTCAGGTACGGGGCTGACGCAGGCCTGCGAACATGGATTTGGTCAGGTACGGGGCTGACGCAGGCCTGCGAACATGGATTTGGTCAGGTACGGGGCTGACGCAGGCCTGCGAACATGGATTTGGTCAGGTACGGGGCTGACGCAGGCCTGCGAACATGATTTGGTCAGGTACGGGGCTGACGCAGGCCTGCGAACATGGATTTGGTCAGGTACGGGGCTGACGCAGGCCTGCGAACATGGATTTGGTCAGGTACGGGGCTGACGCAGGCCTGCGAACATGGATTTGGTCAGGTACGGGGCTGACGCAGGCCTGCGAACATGGATTTGGTCAGGTACGGGGCTGACGCAGGCCTGCGAACATGGATTTGGTCAGGTACGGGGCTGACGCAGGCCTGCGAACATGGATTTGGTCAGGTACGGGGCTGACGCAGGCCTGCCTGCGAACATGGATTTGGTCAGGTACGGGGCTGACGCAGGCCTGCGAACATGGATTTGGTCAGGTACGGGGCTGACGCAGGCCTGCGAACATGGATTTGGTCAGGTACGGGGCTGACGCAGGCCTGCGAACATGGATTTGGTCAGGTACGGGGCTGACGCAGGCCTGCGAACATGGATTTGGTCAGGTACGGGGCTGACGCAGGCCTGCGAACATGGATTTGGTCAGGTACGGGGCTGACGCAGGCCTGCGAACATGGATTTGGTCAGGTACGGGGCTGACGCAGGCCTGCGAACATGGATTTGGTCAGGTACGGGGCTGACGCAGGCCTGCGAACATTGATTTGGTCAGGTACGGGGCTGACGCAGGCCTGCGAACATGGATTTGGTCAGGTACGGGGCTGACGCAGGCCTGGGAACATTGATTTGGTCAGGTACGGGGCTGACGCAGGCCTGCGAACATGGATTTGGTCAGGTACGGGGCTGACGCAGGCCTGCGAACATGGATTTGGTCAGGTACGGGGCTGACGCAGGCCTGCGAACATGGATTTGGTCAGGTACGGGGCTGACGCAGGCCTGCGAACAAGGATTTGGTCAGGTACGGGGCTGACGCAGGCCTGCGAACATGGATTTGGTCAGGTACGGGGCTGACGCAGGCCTGCGAACATGGATTTGTTCAGGTACGGGGCTGACGCAGGCCTGCGAACATGGATTTGGTCAGGTACGGGGCTGACGCAGGCCTGCGAACATTGATTTGGTCAGGTACGGGGCTGACGCAGGCCTGCAAACATGGATTTGGTCAGGTACGGGGCTGACGCAGGCCTGCGAACATGGATTTGGTCAGGTACGGGGCTGACGCAGGCCTGGGAACATTGATTTGGTCAGGTACGGGGCTGACGCAGGCCTGCGAACATGGATTTGGTCAGGTACGGGGCTGAAGCAGGCCTGCGAACATGGATTTGGTCAGGTACGGGGCTGACGCAGGCCTGCCAACATGGATTTGGTCAGGTACGGGGCTGACGCACGCCTGTGAATAAGGATTTGGTCAGGTACGGGGCTGACGCAGGCCTGCGAACATGGATTTGGTCAGGTACGGGGCTGACGCAGGCCTGCGAACATGGATTTGTTCAGGTACGGGGCTGACGCAGGCCTGCGAACATTGATTTGGTCAGGTACGGGGCTGACGCAGGCCTGCGAACATTGATTTGGTCAGGTACGGGGCTGACGCAGGCCTGCGAACATGGATTTGGTCAGGTACGGGGCTGACGCAGGCCTGCGAACATGGATTTGGTCAGGTACGGGGCTGACGCAGGCCTGCGAACATGGATTTGGTCAGGTACGGGGCTGACGCAGGCCTGCGAACATGGATTTGGTCAGGTACGGGGCTGACGCAGGCCTGCGAACATGGATTTGGGTGCAGGTACAGGTACGGGGCTGACGCACGCCTGTGAATAAGGATTTGGTCAGGTACGGGGCTGACGCAGGCCTGCGAACATGGATTTGGTCAGGTACGGGCTGACGCAGGCCTGTGAACATTGATTTGGTCAGGTACGGGGCTGACGTAGGCCTGCGAACATGGATTTGGTCAGGTACGGGGCTGACGCAGGCCTGCGAACATGGATTTGTTCAGGTACGGGGCTGACGCAGGCCTGCCAACATGGATTTGGTCAGGTACGGGGCTGACGCACGCCTGTGAATATGGATTTGGTCAGGTACGGGGATGATGCAGGCCTGCGAACATGGATTTGGTCAGGTACGGGGCTGACGCAGGCCTGCGAATAAGGATTTGGTCAGGTACGGGGCTGACGCAGGCCTGCGAACATGGATTTGGTCAGGTACGGGGCTGACGCAGGCCTGTGAACATTGATTTGGTCAGGTACGGGGCTGACTTAGGCCTGCGAACATGGATTTGGTCAGGTACGGGGCTGACGCAGGCCTGTGAACATTGATTTGGTCAGGTACGGGGCTGACGTAGGCCTGCGAACATGGATTTGGTCAGGTACGGGGCTGACGCAGGCCTGCGAACATGGATTTGTTCAGGTACGGGGCTGACGCAGGCCTGCGAAAATGGATTTGGTCAGGTACGGGGCTGACGCAGGCCTGCGAAAATTGATTTGGTCAGGTACGGGGCTGACGCAGGCCTGCGAACATGGATTTGGTCAGGTACGGGGCTGACGCAGGCCTGCGAATAAGGATTTGGTCAGGTACGGGGCTGACGCAGGCCTGCGAACATGGATTTGGTCAGGTACGGGGCTGACGCAGGCCTGCGAACATGGATTTGGTCAGGTACGGGGGTACTGGGCTGACGCAGGCCTGCGAACATTGATTTGGTCAGGTACGGGGCTGAGGCAGGATTTGGTCTGTACGAACGCAGGCCTGCGAACATTGATTTGGTCAGGTACGGGGCTGACGCAGGCCTGCGAACATTGATTTGGTCAGGTACGGGGCTGACGTAGGCCTGCGAACATGGATTTGGTCAGGTACGGGGCTGAAGCAGGCCTGCGAACATGGATTTGGTCAGGTACGGGGCTGACGCAGGCCTGCGAACATGGATTTGTTCAGGTACGGGGCTGACGCAGGCCTGTGAACATTCATTTGGTCAGGTACGGGGCTGACAGGTAGGCCTGCGAACATTGATTTGGTCAGGTACGGGGCTGACGCAGGCCTGCGAACATTGATTTGGTCAGGTACGGGGCTGACGCAGGCCTGCGAACATTGATTTGGTCAGGTACGGGGCTGACGCAGGCCTGCGAACATTGATTTGGTCAGGTACGGGGCTGACGCAGGCCTGCGAACATGGATTTTGGTCAGGTACGGGCTGACGCAGGCCTGCGAACATGGATTTGGTCAGGTACGGGGCTGACGCAGGCCTGCGAACATGGATTTGGTCAGGTACGGGGCTGACGCAGGCCTGCGAACATGGATTTGGTCAGGTACGGGGCTGACGCAGGCCTGTGAATAAGGATTTGGTCAGGTACGGGGCGAACATGACGCACGCAGGCCTGCGAACATGGATTTGGTCAGGTACGGGGCTGACGCAGGCCTGCGAACATGGATTTGGTCAGGTACGGGGCTGACGCAGGCCTGCGAACATTGATTTGGTCAGGTACGGGGCTGACGCAGGCCTGCGAACATGGATTTGGTCAGGTACGGGGCTGACGCAGGCCTGCGAACATGGATTTGGTCAGGTACGGGGCTGACGCAGGCCTGCGAACATGGATTTGGTCAGGTACGGGGCTGACGCAGGCCTGCGAACATGGATTTGGTCAGGTACGGGGCTGACGCAGGCCTGCGAACATGGATTTGGTCAGGTACGGGGCTGACGCAGGCCTGCGAACATGGATTTGGTCAGGTACGGGGCTGACGCAGGCCTGCGAACATGGATTTGGTCAGGTACGGGGCTGACGCAGGCCTGCGAACATGGATTTGGTCAGGTACGGGGCTGACGCAGGCCTGCGAACATGGATTTGGTCAGGTACGGGGCTGACGCAGGCCTGCGAACATGGATTTGGTCAGGTACGGGGCTGACGCAGGCCTGCGAACATGGATTTGGTCAGGTACGGGGCTGACGCAGGCCTGCGAACATGGATTTGGTCAGGTACGGGGCTGACGCAGGCCTGCGAACATGGATTTGGTCAGGTACGGGGCTGACGCAGGCCTGCGAACATGGATTTGGTCAGGTACGGGGCTGACGCAGGCCTGCGAACATGGATTTGGTCAGGTACGGGGCTGACGCAGGCCTGCGAACATGGATTTGGTCAGGTACGGGGCTGACGCAGGCCTGCGAACATGGATTTGGTCAGGTACGGGGCTGACGCAGGCCTGCGAACATTGATTTGGTCAGGTACGGGGCTGACGCAGGCCTGCAGGTACGGGCTGACGCAGGCCTGCGAACATTGATTTGGTCAGGTACGGGGCTGACGCAGGCCTGGGCGAACATTGATTTGGTCAGGTACGGGGCTGACGTAGGCCTGCGAACATGGATTTGGTCAGGTACGGTGCTGCTGAAGCAGGCCTGCGAACATGGATTTGGTCAGGTACGGGGCTGACGCAGGCCTGCGAACATGGATTTGGTCAGGTACGGGGCTGACGCAGGCCTGCGAACATTCATTTGGTCAGGTACGGGGCTGACGCAGGCCTGCGAACATTGATTTGGTCAGGTACGGGGCTGACGCAGGCCTGCGAACATTGATTTGGTCAGGTACGGGGCTGACGCAGGCCTGCGAACATTGATTTGGTCAGGTACGGGGCTGACGCAGGCCTGCGAACATTGATTTGGTCAGGTACGGGGCTGACGCAGGCCTGCGAACATTGATTTGGTCAGGTACGGGGCTGACGTAGGCCTGCGAACATGGATTTGGTCAGGTACGGGGCTGACGCAGGCCTGCGAACATGGATTTGGTCAGGTACGGGGCTGACGCAGGCCTGCGAACATGGATTTGTTCAGGTACGGGGCTGACGCAGGCCTGCGAATATGGATTTGGTCAGGTACGGGGCTGACGCAGGCCTGCGAACATGGATTTGGTCAGGTACGGGGCTGACGCAGGCCTGCGAACATGGATTTGGTCAGGTACGGGGCTGACGCAGGCCTGTGAACATTGATTTGGTCAGGTACGGGGCTGACGCAGGCCTGCGAACATTGATTTGGTCAGGTACGGGGCTGACGCAGGCCTGCAAACATGGATTTGGTCAGGTACGGGGCTGACGCAGGCCTGCGAACATGGATTTGGTCAGGTACGGGGCTGACGCAGGCCTGCGAACATGGATTTGGTCAGGTACGGGGCTGACGCAGGCCTGCGAACATGGATTTGGTCAGGTACGGGGCTGACGCAGGCCTGCGAACATGGATTTGGTCAGGTACGGGGCTGACGCAGGCCTGCGAACATGGATTTGGTCAGGTACGGGGCTGACGCAGGCCTGCGAACATGGATTTGGTCAGGTACGGGGCTGACGCAGGCCTGCGAACATGGATTTGGTCAGGTACGGGGCTGACGCAGGCCTGCGAACATGGATTTGGTCAGGTACGGGGCTGACGCAGGCCTGCGAACATGGATTTGGTCAGGTACGGGGCTGACGCAGGCCTGCGAACATGGATTTGGTCAGGTACGGGGCTGACGCAGGCCTGCGAACATGGATTTGGTCAGGTACGGGGCTGACGCAGGCCTGCGAACATGGATTTGGTCAGGTACGGATTTGCGAACATGGATTTGGTCAGGTACGGGGCTGACGCAGGCCTGCGAACATTGATTTGGTCAGGTACGGGGCTGACGCAGGCCTGCGAACATTGATTTGGTCAGGTACGGGGCTGACGCAGGCCTGCCTGAACATTGATTTGGTCAGGTACGGGGCTGACGCAGGCCTGCGAACATTGATTTGGTCAGGTACGGGGCTGACGCAGGCCTGCGAACATTGATTTGGTCAGGTACGGGGCTGACGCAGGCCTGCGAACATGGATTTGGTCAGGTACGGGGCTGACGCAGGCCTGCGAACATGGATTTGGTCAGGTACGGGGCTGACGCAGGCCTGCGAACATGGATTTGGTCAGGTGACGCAGGCGAACTGGATTTGGTCAGGTACGGGGCTGACGCAGGCCTGCGAACATGGATTTGGTCAGGTACGGGGCTGACGCAGGCCTGCGAACATGGATTTGGTCAGGTACGGGGCTGACGCAGGCCTGCGAACATGGATTTGGTCAGGTACGGGGCTGACGCAGGCCTGCGAACATGGATTTGGTCAGGTACGGGGCTGACGCAGGCCTGCGAACATGGATTTGGTCAGGTACGGGGCTGACGCAGGCCTGCGAACATGGATTTGGTCAGGTACGGGGCTGACGCAGGCCTGCGAACATTTTTGGTCAGGTACGGGGCTGACGCAGGCCTGCGAACATGGATTTGGTCAGGTACGGGGCTGACGCAGGCCTGCGAACATGGATTTGGTCAGGTACGGGGCTGACGCAGGCCTGCGAACATGGATTTGGTCAGGTACGGGGCTGACGCAGGCCTGCGAACATTGATTTGGTCAGGGTACGGGGCTGACGCAGGCCTGCGGGGCTGACGCAGGCCTGCAAACATGGATTTGGTCAGGTACGGGGCTGACGCAGGCCTGCGAACATTGATTTGGTCAGGTACGGGGCTGACGCAGGCCTGCGAACATTGATTTGGTCAGGTACGGGGCTGACGCAGGCCTGCGAACATGGATTTGGTCAGGTACGCAGGCCTGCGAACATGGATTTGGTCAGGTACGGGGCTGCGAACATGGATTTGGTCAGGTACGGGGCTGACGCAGGCCTGCGAACATGGATTTGGTCAGGTACGGGGCTGACGCAGGCCTGCGAACATGGATTTGGTCAGGTACGGGGCTGACGCAGGCCTGCGAACATGGATTTGGTCAGGTACGGGGCTGACGCAGGCCTGCGAACATGGATTTGTCAGGTACGGGGCTGACGCAGGCCTGCGAACATGGATTTGTTCAGGTACGGGGCTGACGCAGGCCTGCGAACATGGATTTGGTCAGGTACGGGGCTGACGCAGGCCTGCAAACATTGATTTGGTCAGGTACGGGGCTGACGCAGGCCTGCGAACATGGATTTGGTCAGGTACGGGGCTGACGCAGGCCTGCGAACATGGATTTGGTCAGGTACGGGGCTGACGCAGGCCTGCGAACATGGATTTGGTCAGGTACGGGGCTGACGCAGGCCTGCGAACATGGATTTGGTCAGGTACGGGGCTGACGCAGGCCTGCGAAATATGGATTTGGTCAGGTACGGGGGTACTGACGCAGGCCTGCGAACATGGATTTGGTCAGGTACGGGGCTGACGCAGGCCTGTGAACATTGATTTCGTCAGGTACGGGGCTGACGTAGGCCTGCGAACATGGATTTGGTCAGGTTCGGGGCTGACGCAGGCCTGCGAACATGGACTTGTTCAGGTACGGGGCTGACGCAGGCCTGCCAACATGGATTTGGTCAGGTACGGGGCTGACGCACGCCTGTGAATAAGGATTTGGTCAGGTACGGGGATGATGCAGGCCTGCGAACATGGATTTGGTCAGGTACTGGGCTGACGCAGGCCTGCGAATAAGGATTTGGTCAGGTACGGGGCTGAAGCAGGCCTGCGAACATGGATTTGGTCAGGTACGGGGCTGACGCAGGCCTGTGAACATTGATTTGGTCACGTACGGGGCTGACTTAGGCCTGCGAACATGGATTTGGTCAGGTACGGGGCTGACGCAGGCCTGTGAACATTGATTTGGTCAGGTACGGGGCTGACGTAGGCCTGCGAACATGGATTTGGTCAGGTACGGGGCTGACGCAGGCCTGCGAACATGATTTGGTCAGGTACGGGGCTTGGCCTGCGAACATCAGGTACGGGGCTGACGCAGGCCTGCCAAAATGGATTTGGTCAGGTACGGGGCTGACGCAGGCTTGCGAAAATTGATTTGGTCAGGTACGGGGCTGACGCAGGCCTGCTAATAAGGATTTGGTCAGGTACTGGGATGACGCAGGCCTGCGAATAAGGATTTGGTCAGGTACGAAGCTGACGCAGGCCTGCGAACATGGATTTGGTCAGGTACGGGGCTGACGCAGGCCTGTGAACATTGATTTGGTCAGGTACGGGGATGACATAGACCTGCGAACATTGATTTGGTCAGGTACGGGGCTGACGCAGGCCTGGGAACATTGATTTGGTCAGGTACGGGGCTGACGTAGGCCTGCGAACATGGATTTGGTCAGGTACGGGGCTGAAGCAGGCCAGCGAACATGGATTTGGTCAGGTACGGGGCTGACGCAGGCCTGCGAACATGGATTTGGTCAGGTACGGGGACTGACGCAGGCCTGGGGCGAAACAATTTGGATTTGGTCAGGTACGGGGCTGACGCAGGCCTGCGAACATGGATTTGGTCAGGTACGGGGCTGACGCAGGCCTGCGAACATTGATTTGGTCAGGTACGGGGCTGACGCAGGCCTGCGAACATTGATTTGGTCAGGTACGGGGCTGACGCAGGCCTGCGAATAAGGATTTGGTCAGGTACGCGGGACTGACGCAGGCCTGCGAATATGGAATTTGGTCAGGTACTGGGCTGACGAAGGCCTGCGAACATTGATTTGGTCAGGTACGGGACTGACGCAGGCCTGCGAACATGGATTTGGTCAGGTACGGGGCTGACGCAGGCCTGGGAATAAGGATTTGGTTAGGTACGGGGCTGACGCAGGCCTGCGAACATTGATTTGGTCAGGTACGGGGCTGACGCAGGCCTGCGAATATGATTTGGTCAGGTACGGGGCTGACGCAGGCCTGCGAACATGGATTTGGTCAGGTACGGGGCTGACGCAGGCCTGTGAACATGGATTGATTTGGTCAGGTACGGGGCAGACGCAGGCCTGCGAACATGGATTTGGTCAGGTACGGGGCTGACGCAGGCCTGCGAATAAGGATTTGGTCAGGTACGGGGCTGACGCAGGCCTGCGAACATGGATTTGGTCAGGTACGGGGCTGACGCAGGCCTGTGAACATGGATTTGGTCAGGTACGGGGCTGACGCAGGCCTGCGAACATGGATTTGGTCAGGTACGGGCTGACTGACGCAGGCCTGGGAACATTGATTTGGTCAGGTACGGGGCTGACTTAGGCCTGCGAACATGTATTTGGTCAGGTACGGGGCTGAAGCAGGCCTGCGAACATGGATTTGTTCAGGTACGGGGCTGACGCAGGCCTGCCAACATGGATTTGGTCAGGTACGGGGCTGACGCAGGCCTGCGAACATTGATTTGGTCAGGTACGGGGCTGACGCAGGCCTGCGAACATTGATTTGGTCAGGTACGGGGCTGACGCAGGCCTGCGAACATGGATTTGGTCAGGTACGGGGCTGACGCAGGCCTGCGAATATGGATTTGGTCAGGTACGGGGCTGACGCAGGCCTGCGAACATTGATTTGGTCAGGTACTGGGCTGACGCAGGCCTGCGAATAAGGATTTGGTCAGGTACGGGGCTGACGCAGGCCTGCGAACATGGATTTGGTCAGGTACGGGGCTGACGCAGGCCTGTGAACATTGATTTGGTCAGGTACGGGGCTGACGTAAGCCTGCGAACATGGATTTGGTCAGGTACGGGGCTGACGCAGGCCTGTGAACATTGATTTGGTCAGGTCAGGTACGGGGCTGACGTAAGCCTGCGAACATGGATTTGGTCAGGTACGGGGCTGACGCAGGCCTGTGAACATTGATTTGGTCAGGTACGGGGCTGACTTAGGCCTGCGAACATGGATTTGGTCAGGTACGGGGCTGACGCAGGCCTGTGAACATTGATTTCGTCAGGTACGGGGCTGACGTAGGCCTGCGAACATGGATTTGGTCAGGCCCGGGGCTGACGCAGGCCTGCGAATATGGATTTGAACAGGCCCGGCGCTCGTGATGCAGGCCTGCGAACATGGATTTGGGCAGGCCCGGGGCTGACGCAGGCCTATCTGTATGTTAATTATGTCATGACGTAACAACAGTATAGAAAAGAGTGCACCTGCTCTCTGGCTCATTCCAGGGACGCAAGTCTTTGAACCTCGTCTCGTCTCGTCTCGTCTTGTCTCGTCTCGTATCATGTCAACTCGTCTAATGTAAAATCTCAACTATGGAAAATAAACGAGCGTTCGAGAGAAAGCAACATTCTACATCTACAGACACCTTTATTTAAACTCAAATAAAACAGCAGGGTAGTCCAGTCAATGGCTTAGTAACTGCCTCTGATATCAAAAGGAGCCCTGCGACACATGATGTACAATATACAATAAATTGTTTTATCGGATAGTGGTGTCCAATCGTCACCTGTTTTTATGTCTTATGCCTTGTTTTAATGAAATACTGACTTGAGCCTCTGCATTAAAACTAGAAAGACTGCTTTAAGATATGGGTTTCTACTTATAGTACTTTGCAGACGCTAAGAACGTGAAGAACCATTTCGCTAACGGATATCGCCGTTCATTATCGTTTTTATCCGAAACGGGTGTCATCAGTAAAACTGAACTAAAAGCAATATCGATCGACGACAGGAGTGTTAATATTTGTGGAAATAATCGATCATACAGAAAACAAAAAACCTAAATAGTGATTTGTTGAAATTCATGAAATTGATATTAGAAAACTTTTCTACAGGCAGGCTGTCAATAAACTGAGTTGTTTCGGTAACCTTTGATAATTCGTTGAGTAAATAATGACGCGTGTAAACCATTATCGTGCATACCATAACTACACATATAGGAACGTATTACATTAGACTAAGAAATGAAAATGGTTGACAGACAATATTTGAGCAGTCTTTGTAAATTGCAATATAAATAAAACATTTACAGAACATATATAATGCGATGTTCAATCAACGCAATTTAACTGAGAGAGCCGCCAAATGTCTAGTTAAAAGTCGTGTCCACAGAGCTTATTGGCTTTGCTATTATAAGATTAGTTACATCAGAAATATTATTCGCTTAATAGAAAGCTTAAGGTTGTTTGTATTATCACACATAGGTAAAAGAAGATCCACCGTACAGGTACGACTTTTGTCTTCATTTCAGTATTGACTATTCGTTTAATAGAAAGGTTGTTTGTATTATCACACATAGGTAAAAGACGATCAACCGTACAGGTACGACTTTTGTCTTCATTTCAGTATTGACTATTCGTTTAATAGAAAGGTTGTTTGTATTTTCACACATAGGTAAAAGAAGATCCACCGTACAGGTATGACTTTTGTCTTCATTTATTGAAATTTGATTTTTACGTAGTGTTAGTTGTTACTTATAGTGGAAGTGTCGACGTGTTGCCTTTTATCATCATAGCTAAAATATATTAGTATTACGAGCGATCTACATCCCTATCAGGTCTTTCATTATTAACTATATATTAGTATTACGAGCGATCTACATCCCTATCAGATATTTCATTATTAACTATATATTAGTATTACGAGCGATCTACATCCCTATCAGATATTTCATTATTAACTATATATTAGTATTACGAGCGATCTACATCCCTATCAGGTCTTTCATTATTAACTATATATTAGTATTACGAGCGATCTACATCCCTATCAGGTCTTTCATTATTAACTATATATTAGTATTACGAGCGATCTACATCCCTATCAGGTCTTTCATTATTAACTATATATTAGTATTACGAGCGATCTACATCCCTATCAGGTCTTTCATTATTAACTATTGATTTAAACCCCTTCTGGCGACTGGTATATCGGCTGATAATGTCCGCGGCTGAGAAAGTCCAAAAAATGAACAGTTGGCCGAGGAACGAAGCTTCGAGGGCAACTGTGATAACTAAGCCAAGGACAATATCAGCCGATATACCTGTAAGCTTAAGCCAGAAAGGGGTTTATTTATTTTATAACCCCTCGATAAATTTTCTACGTTCACTTCAATGTTGAAGAAAACGAAACAAAATCTGACGGATGAAGAAAACAAGTTTCATCGAGTTCAAATATCCGTTCCGTTTGATATCTTTTCATTTGTAAACTTCTAAAAAAGTATTCGACAATAAAAGATTGATAGTTTTTGAAGCTTTTTGAGTGGTTTTCTTGATATTTTGGGTTTTATTTGAGTAACTTTTCAGTGAGCGCCGATTTTGACGTTTGTTCGTAGTTCAAGGATCGAAAAATTATACAAATACCTCAAATACCTGTCGTATCGACGTTAAAATCCCCCAAAAGGAACAAGTACACCACATGTATGTTGTACAAGCTAATTTACCTATTAAAATACATTACAGTCTTAAAAAAGTTCAGTTCATTTCATTTTTCTCCAAAGTGGGAGATATCATCTCAAAACTGGGGGATATTTAGTAAATAAACCCCTTCTGGCGGCTGGTATATCGGCTGATAATGTCCGCGGCTGAGAGATGGTCCGATAAATGAACAGTTGGCCGAGAAGCGTAGCTTCGAGGGCAACTGTGATATTTTGAGGACCATCTCTAAGCCAAGGACATTATCAGCCGATATACCAGTAAGCCAGAAAGGGGTTTATTTATTTTATAACCCTTCGATACATTTTCTACTTCGACTTCAATGTTGAAGAAATCGAAACAAAATGAAAGTTTCATCGAGTTCAAATATCCGTTCCGTTTGAGATCTTTAATTTTCATTTGTAAACTTCTAAAAAAGTATATAATATGTATAGCGTATATCCTTATATGGATAAGACTTAAAATCAGACTTTGTAAACGAAGGAAATCCGAGCATCTTGACGACGTTCAAACAATTGACAGATTACATGAGAGTATTCGTTATTCTCTAAGCCAAGGACATTATCAGCCGATATACCAGTAAGCCAGAAAGGGGTTTATTTATTTTATAACCCTTCGATACATTTTCTACTTCGACTTCAATGTTGAAGAAATCGAAACAAAATGAAAGTTTCATCGAGTTCAAATATCCGTTCCGTTTGAGATCTTTAATTTTCATTTGTAAACTTCTAAAAAAGTATTCGAAAATAAAAGATTGATAGTTTTTGAAGCTTTTTGAGTGGTTTTCTTGATATTTTGGGTTTTATTTGAGTGACTTTTTTGGGCGCCGATTTTGACGTTTGCTCGTAGTTCAAGGATATTTTGTCGTTATAAAGCACAAAAACAATAGCTTACTCTCGAGTCAAAGTGCTGTCAGCCAAGTAATAACGGCGCGAACAGTTGAATGGTTTGCCGTTCTGATTGGCTGGCTGGGTTATTTTGTGATTTTTGATTGGCTTAGAGCAGCGGTCTAAAATACATTTTAGCCCGCTGATTTCACCATTTTAGACCGCAAAATACGCCACATACAATAATAATAATAATAATACTTTAATAATTCTCCCCATACTGCCTAAATAATATGTACAATGATGATTTAGAATATAAATATATAGATATAATAGAAATAGATATATAAATGCTAGTTATTCAAGAAAATGTTTCATAAAAAAATTAAAACTATTTACAGAAGTCAAAGACTTAAGGTCATTTGGTAAATTATTCCATAATGAAACAGCTCTATATAAAAACGTGCGTTGACCAGATGCTGAACGATAGAAAGGTATCTGTAACATATTCTTATTTCTGGTGTTACGATGGTGTATCTGAGATCTTGTTTGAAACTTATCAGATAAAATGAAATGATGAAATGATTATAATGCTTAATATTTGTTTCCATGCCAACATCTTATCTGTCTCCCTAACTCCCTCTCTTTTCTTTATAAGATAATTAGTGACAGGCGATGACGAGGATCATATCACATCGGTTGTGAATTGAATATTTGTTGTACAAATAAATAACTCTAAAATATGCAGAATTAACAGTGAAGGAAATATTCATTAATAAATACTAGACAAAGTCGGCGACCAACATTTACTTTAATTGCTATTATCCCTAACGAACAAAGGCCATATCATGAAAATAATCTAACAAGTTGATCGTTAATGTAAACAACGTCTCTAAAAACTCGATGAAATGTGTTGAAACTGAAGACCAGTAGGAAGTGAGAACTTCGTTTAGTCAACAATAACGAGAAAACGAATACAAATCATTTTCTTAAAAACGATCGCAATCTTGACCATAGAATCTATTTTAGAATCCAAAAAAGTCCTGTGAAATCCTAATTTTATTTTAGCTTTAGCTTTGTAGCGATGTTATGAATTATTTCTTAAAATACAACGAATTTGAGAGGTTTGAAAGATGGAAGAGAAGACAAACCGCATTTCAACGATAGCATGTAAATTTGTCTGGTAAGTTTCTAAACTAAGCACACATTCATGTCTTGGAACTGTGAACCTACTGATGGACTGTTTTCTCCTTTAATCTTTACTAAACTACGCACACATTCATGTCTTGGAACTGTGAACCTACTGATGGACTGTTTTCTCCTTTAATCTTTACTAAACTAAGCACACATTCATGTCTTGGAACTGTGAACCTACTGATGGACTGTTTTCTCCTTTAATCTTTACTAAACTACGCACACATTCATGTCTTGGAACTGTGAACCTACTGATGGACTGTTTTCTCCTTTAATCTTTACTAAACTAAGCACACATTCATGTCTTGGAACTGTGAACCTACTGATGGACTGTTTTCTCCTTTAATCTTTACTAAACTAAACACACATTCATGTCTTGGAACTGTGAACCTACTGATGGACTGTTTTCTCCTTTAATCTTTACTAAACTAAACACACATTCATGTCTTGGAACTAAATGGACTGTTTTCTCCTTTAATCTTTACTAAACACACACATTCATGTCTTGGAACTGTGAACCTACTGATGGACTGTTTTCTCCTTTAATCTTTACTAAACTAAGCACACATTCATGTCTTGGAACTGTGAACCTACTGATGGACTGTTTTCTCCTTTAATCTTTACTAAACTAAACACACATTCATGTCTTGGAACTGTGAACCTACTGATGGACTGTTTTCTCCTTTATCTTTACTAAACTAAACACACATTCATGTCTTGACTGTGAACCTACTGATGGACTGTTTTCTCCTTTAATCTTTACTAAACTACGCACACATTCATGTCTTGGAACTGTGAACCTACTGATGGACTGTTTTCTCCTTTAATCTTTACTAAACTAAGCACACATTCATGTCTTGGAACTGTGAACCTGCTGATGGACTGACTGTTTTCTCCTTTAATCTTTACTAAACTACGCACTTCATGTCTTGGAACTGTGAACCTACTGATGGAATTTAATCTTTACTAAACTAAGCACACACATTCATGTCTTGGAACTGTGAACCTACTGATGGGCTGTTTTCTCCTTACAACCTAGTTACAATCTAAACAAAATTATCAATTCAACTCGGGATTTTCAATTCTCTTTTTTTTAATCTCCAAATAAAGTAAACAAGATCTAGTAAGAATGAATGAGCGGTTGTCATGGATTCAACTCAAGTTAGCATGTATAATACATTGTATATAAGTTCATTGCAACCTATATAATATATTGCAGGCCCGTAGCCAGTATGAGGCGAGCCGAGGCAGTGCACTTACATCGCTGATTATATTTATCTTTTAACTGAATTGACAAAAAAGGCTGACTGTCCTCTATGTGCAGCTATAAAAATGTTGTCTGCACTGATAAAAGTGCCTCGGGAGAGATTTTCAGGCCTGTATTGACTACACTAGTATCCATGACATATTCCGATTAATACATGATATATGATATAATTTATTTTCAGACATGAAGCAATCTGCCAATTCATCTCACACTAACCAAACATGGTCTACTTCAGGATCAACGTTACATCTTGTAGACCTTGTGCTTTGGTCAAGTGCCTTTGGTCTTCTTGCAATAGCCATCATCATTGGTAACCTATTAACCATTGCTGTCTTTACCAGGAAGAAAGTCTTGCGATCACGTGCCAACTATTTTCTGGTATCTCTTGCTGTGGCTGATTTTCTTGTTGGACTTGTTACAATTCCGATGTACATGTATACACTGGTGTCTTATTGGAAATACCACAACCAAATCCAACCCATTGATTTCTTTTATTCTTACATGGCCGTCGATATATTCACAGGATTTGCTTCGATTTTCGCGCTGACTATTATAGCAATCGAACGACTGTACGCCATTTTATGGCCTCTTAGGCATCGCATTGTTTCCAAGCAAATCTATCACTTTCTTGTATCTATATCATGGGTATTGTCAGGATTAATTTCTATTTTCTATTACTTGTGGTCTTACAAAGTCTTAAAATTCAGGTTCTTTTTCTACCTGATAATGGTGTTCATCTTTACATCACTGGCAATAATATGTATAGCGTATATCCTTATATGGATAAGACTTAAAATCAGACTTTGTAAACGAAGGAAATCCGAGCATCTTGACGACGTTCAAACAATTGACAGATTACATGAGAGTATTCGTTATCAAGGCTGTCAAAGACGGCTGGATCATGACGTCATTCTTACCACATTGTGCATCGTGACTGTCATGTTTTTGGTCACGTGGGTTCCTTTCTATATTTTAAATATTGTGGTGTTTTTTCGAGGTGGCCAAAAAGGTTTACCCGAAGAAGCATTTTATTTTAGTAAACTTTTACACTACGGTAACTCGCTAGTCAATCCCATCGTATATTCTATCAAGATACCAAAGTTTTCCAAGACATTGTCAGTGTTCTTTAGGCGCAAGCGTAGAGCATTAATCATGTCTTTACGGAATATGAACTCCAGTCCAGCTAGCAGTAAGAGCTCGTCCAGCCAGACCAGGAAAGCAAAGGCAGG
The DNA here is from genome assembly GCA_033675265.1 of Actinostola sp. cb2023. Classification (NCBI taxonomy): domain Eukaryota; kingdom Metazoa; phylum Cnidaria; class Anthozoa; order Actiniaria; family Actinostolidae; genus Actinostola; species Actinostola sp. cb2023. The sequence continues at coordinate 427,720 of JAUJYZ010001553.1, read as the reverse complement.
ACAAACTGAGAGCACAAACGTATAGAAGAAAGCACGCACAATAACTAAATAATAAGCATTATGTTATTTTGTATATTTACGTCGACTAAGAATATATGCATAGACCAGAGTTAAAATGATCACGTGATCAATGAGTATCAGCATTACAACATGAAAAGTATAACTGTATGACAGTAGAGTGGGAAATAAATACATTTAAATACTTTATTTACTGTTATTTCTTTGTAAATTGCTTGAATAACTGGTAAATAGTTGGCTGATAAAAAATAAACAAAATAAATAAATACCAGTTTATTATTTATTTTATTATTTTTAATTAAACAATTTGCATGCATTATATAATCGAACATTAAGTCCCCTACAAGGTGTCAGGGGGCGTAGCCAGGATTTTTTCGGAGTGACGCACAATTATGAACTTTCAATTGATAACCCCCTTCCGTTTTTCCCTCCCCTTCTCCCTCCCCCGTCCCCTCCCGCACATCACCACTCAAACCAACCAACAAGAAGTAAAAGTACAGTACGTGATTACAAGGTTTGGCAATCTCTAATGTTCTTTTTATACACAGTGTTATTCACGAAATATATATACACTTCACTCAATTTAACATCTACTACTTCTATATTTTTGGTTCGATGTAATGCAGGATCGTAGCAAGGGAAAATGTCTTTTGGGGGGGGGGGGGGGGGCACAAGGGTGCGGGGGCATGCTTCCCCGAAAAATTTTGAGGTATAGAGTCTCTTTTTTATTTTTTTATTTTTTTCGAGTGACGCACGTGCGTCGTGGCGTCCGGCTAGCTACGCCCCTGGGTGTATCACCCGAACCCAACCCATGTACTGTAAAATACACCTATTCCAAATATCGTTGTCCGGGCCGAAAGCAACAAGCAAGAAGCTGACGACCGCAAAGGACTTTGGGAATTTCCTAATTAATTAATTAATCCATGGTACTTGAGAAGTTATCCCTACGAGCGTTGAATAGAAATCATTTGGAACTATTCGGCCATTTGAAAATGCATGTTGTTAAAATGTCTACGGATGAATAAATGAATAAGGAGAAAGTCCCAAAGTCATTTGCGGTCGTCAGCTTCTTGCTTGTTGCTTTCGGCGGGGACAACGATATTTGGAATAGGTGTATATGGATATACGTACTAAATAAAACAACCCAGTGGAAGACTGGGTTCGAATCGTAACCGCAAAGCATCTACGGATTGTTGGGATGGACAGCTCCGCCATATTGAATGTACTCTAGATAATTTCAACTGCTGTGTTCCTGTTCGAGCTTTAACAGAGCACGCCATGTAAATAGAATGCATAATAATAATAGGTATAATAATAATAGGTATTTGGAGCATAATACTATTGTCTCTATGCTCTTACAAAACTGTCTAGCAACATTAATCAAATAAAATAAAGATCGAATATAATAAACTATAAAAATGCATAGATGCTTTGCAGTCGCTATTCGCACCCAGTCTCACACTCATTGAAGGCGAATAGCGCTACCTTGACTACCGTAACGATCTCCGTTTTCCCATTTACGTGAACAATGTTTCGCACTGGTTTGTTTCGCTCCACTGCTGTGACATTTATACGTTTAATTGACTTCTTTAACATAAAACGATACTAACAAAAATAAATGATTATATATTATATTATAAATTGATACTCTAAAGTTTATAGGCTTTGGTTTTGCTCGATTTTGGGTCGAATTTGTCCATTTTGTATGGGCTCAGTAGGCTTTGGTTTTGGTCCATTTTGGGTCCATTTTGCATGGGCTATAGTCTTTGGTTTTGCTCGATTTTGGGTCCATTTTGACCATTTTACATGGGCTATATATAGGCTTTCGGTTTTGGTCGATTTAATGGTCAATTTTGACCTTTTTGCATGGGCTATATAGGCTTTGTTTTTTTGGTCGATTTTGGGTCCATTTTTATACACTTCTTAATGTAAGAGATAAATACCGAGAACGGAGGCAATAAGCCATATAGATTTATAGGCTTATTGCCGACGTTCGAGGTATTTATCTGACTTAGTTTACATATGACAAGGTTTTCGCAAGAAGCAATCTGAGGCATTTTCTGGTATTTTTTGGAGTGTTATTTAGCATGAATACTATGAGTAGAATTGAATAGCATTTGCTCATTATGAATTCACCGTACCGGAGATAAAGCCCTATGAATAACAAAGAAAACCGTGTCAAATGTAAACTAATACTACATATACACTTCTTACTACATATACACTTCTTACTACACACACACTTCTTACTACATATACACTTCTTACTACATATACAATGCTTACTACATATACACTACTACATATACACTTCTTACTACATATACACTTCTTACTACATATACACTTCTTACTACATATACAATTCTTACTACATATACACTTCTTACTACACACACACTTCTTACTACATATACACTTCTTACTACATATACACTGCTTACTACATATACACTTCTTACTACATATACACTTCTTACTACACTATACACTTCTTACTACACTACTACATATACACTTCTTACTACATATACACTTCTTACTACATATACACTTCTTACTACATATACACTTCTTACTACACTACATATACACTTCTTTACTACATATACACTTCTTACTACATACACTTCTTACTACATATACACTTCTTACTACATATACACTTCTTACACATATACACTTTACTACATATACACTTCTTACTACATATACACTTCTTACACACATACACTTCTTACTACATATACACTTCTTACACTCTTACTACATATACACTTCTTACTACATATACACTTCTTACTACATATACACTTCTTACTACTTCACTTCTTACTACACATACACTTCTTCTTACTACATATACACTTCTTACTATACACTTCTTACACATATACACTTCTTACTACATATACACTTCTTACTACATATACTATACACTTCTTACTACATATACACTTCTTACTACACTACTACACTTCTTACTACATATACACTTCTTACTACACATACACTTCTTACTACATATACACTTCTTACTACATATACACTATACACTACTTACTACATATACACTTCTTACTACTTACTACACTTCTTACTACATATACACTTCTTACTACATATACACTTCTTACTACATATACACTTCTTACTACATTACACTACATACATATACACTTCTTACACTTCTTACTACACTACATATACACTTCTTACTACATATACACTTCTTACTACATATACACTTCTTACTACATATACACTTCTTACTACATATACACTTCTTACTACATTACTACATATACACTTCTTACTACATATACACATTACACTTCTTACTACATATACACTTCTTACTACATATACACTTCTTACTACATACACTACATATACACTTCTTACTACATATACACTTCTTACTACATATACACTTCTTACTACACTTCTTACACATACACTTCTTACTACATATACTTCTTACACTTCTTACTACATATACACTTCTTACTACATATACACTTCTTACTACATATACACTTCTTACTACATATACACTTCTTACTACATATACACTTCTTACTACATATACACTTCTTACTACATTACATATACACTTCTTCTTACTTCTTACACATACACTTCTTACTACATACTTCTTCTTACACTTCATACTACATACTTCTTACTACATACACTTCTTATACACACTTCTTACTACATATACACTTCTTACTACATATACACTTCTTACTACATATACACTTCTTACTACATATACACTTCTTACATATACACTTCTTACTACATATACACTTCTTACTACATATACACTTCTTACACATATACACTTGCTTACTTACACTTCTTACTACATATATACTACACTTCTTACTACATATACACTTCTTACTACATATACTTCTTACACATTTCTTACTACATATACACTTCTTACTACATATACACTTCTTACTACATATACACTTCTTACTACATATACACTTCTTACACATATACACTTCTTACTACATATACACTTCTTACTACATATACACTTCTTACTACATATACACTTCTTACTACATATACACTTCTTACTATACACTTCTTACTACATATACACTTCTTACTACATATACACTTCTTACTACATATACACTTCTTCTACATATACTACACATATACACTTCTTACATATACACTTCTTACTACATATACACTTCTTACTACATATACACTTCTTACTACATATACACTTCTTACTACACACTTCTTACTACACTTCTTATACATATACACTTCTTACTACATATACACTTCTTACATACACTTCTTACTACATATACACTTCTTACTTACACTACATACACTTCTTACACATATTTCTTACTACATATACACTTCTTACATATACACTTCTTACTACACATTCTTACTACATATACACTTCTTACTACATATACACTTCTTACTACATATACACTTCTTACTACATATACACTTCTTACTACATATACACTTCTTACTACATATACACTTCTTACTACATATACACTTCTTACTACATATACACTTCTTACTACATATACACTTCTTACTACATATACACTTCTTACTACATATACACTTCTTACTACATATACACTTCTTACATATACACTTCTTACTACATATACTTCTTACTACATATACACTACACTTCTTACTACATATATACACTTCTTACTACACATATACACTTCTTACTACATATACACTTCTTACTACACATACACTTCTTACTACATATACACTTCTTACTACATATACACTTCTTACTACATATACACTTCTTACTACATATACACTTCTTACTACATATACACTTCTTACTACATATACACTTCTTACTACACATATACACTTCTTACTACATATACACTTCTTACTACATATACACTTCTTACTACATATACACTTCTTACTACATATACACTTCTTACTACATATACACTTCTTACTACATATACACTTCTTACTACATTCACTTCTTACTACATATACACTTCTTACTACATATACACTTCTTACTACATATACACTTCTTACTACATATACACTTCTTACACATATACACTTCTTACTACATATACACTTCTTACTACATATACACTTCTTACTACATATACACTTCTTACTACATATACACTTCTTACTACATATACACTTCTTACTACATATACACTTCTTACTACATTACACATTCTTACTACATATACACTTCTTACTACATATACACTTCTTACTACATATACACTTCTTACTACTACATATACACTTCTTACTACATATACACTTCTTACTACATATACACTTCTTACATATACACTTCTTACTACATATACACTTCTTACTACATATACACTTCTTACTACATTACTTCTACTACATATACACTTCTTACTACACTACACTTCTTACACATGGTTTTACTACTTACTACATTACACTTCTTACTACATATAACTTCTTACTACACACTTCTTACTTTTCTTACTACATATACACTTCTTACTACATATACACTTCTTACTACATATACACTTCTTACTACATATACACTTCTTACTACATATACACTTCTTACTACATGATACACTTCTTACTACATGACACTTTTACTACATATACACTTCTTACTACATATACACTATACTACATATACACTTCTTACTACATATACACTTCTTACTACATATACAAAATACATATACAGCTTACTATATACACTTCTTACTACATATACACTTCTTACTACATATACACTTCTTACTACATATACACTTCTTACTACAACACTTCTTACTACAGAACTTCTTAAACATATACACTTCTTACTACATATACACTTCTTACTACATATACACTTCTTACTACATATACACTTCTTACTACATATACACTGGTTACTACATATACACTTCTTACTACACTTCTTACAATTTTCTTACTACACGACACTTCTTACTACAACACTTCTTACTACAATACACTTCTTATTCACTTCTTACTACAGACACTGACTACATATAAATACATAGTGCTTACTAAATAAACTACATATACACTTCTTACTACATATACACTTCTTACTACAATACAATAACAATACACTTCTTATACATATACACTTCTTACTACATATACACTTCTTACTACACATACACTTCTTATTACATGTATTCTTCTACTACTCTCAACTCTACATCTACACCTGTTAGGTTTTGACTACAGTGAGGGAGGAAATAATGGGATATACGAACTGACATACTCTACGTACTCACATATCGTCACTTATCTGATGTATTGTTCTTAGCAACAAACAACCAATTAATTCATACTTTAAAAGCATTTTAATAGTAGTTACTTTAATAAAGACAGATACTGATATATATCTTTATTTACAGAAGGTAATAAACACGTCGTACTTTCAATGTACTATACTGACGATATACGCACTGACTTTACCTAACTGACAAAATGCACCTTTACCGAAAATCTGACAAAACGCACCACTTTGGTGCACCTAACTGAAATTTGCATACGACACTGACTTAAAAACCTGAAGACTGATATTAAATAATAGTGCGAAAAAAGAATAACAATGAAGCGACATAGCAAAAATAACAATACATACAAAAACAAAGCTATTCTGATCCAACAACACTTCTTATTACATGTATTCCGCTAACTCTCACTCTCATCTCACCTGTTAGGTTTTGATGGAGTGAGGGAGGAAATAATGGGAGAACGAACTGACATACTCTACGTACTCACATATCGTCACTTATCTGATGTATTGTTCTTAGCAACAAACAACTTTCATACTTTAAAAGCATTTTAATAGTAGTTACTTTAATAAAGACACTGATATATATCTTTATTTACAGAAGGTAATCCGTTCAGTATACTGACACGCACCTTTACCTAACTGACATGCACCTTTACCTAACTGACACGCACCTTTACCTAACTGACATGCACCTTTACCTAACTGACATGCACCTTTACCTAACTGACATGCACCTTTACCTAACTGACACGCACCTTTACCTAACTGACATGCACCTTTACCTAACTGACATGCACCTTTACCTAACTGACATGCACCTTTTACCTAACTGACATGCACCTTTACCTAACTAACTGACACGCACCTTTACCTACCTACTGACATGCATGCCTTTACCTAACTGACATGCACCTTTACCTAACTGACATGCACCTTTACCTAACTGACACGCACCTTTACCTAACTGACATGCACCTTTACCTAACTGACATGCACCTTTACCTACCTGACACGCACTGACATGCACCTTTACCTAACTGACATGCACCTTACCTAACTGACATGCACCTTTACCTAACTGACACGCACACCTTACCTAACTGACACGCACCTTTACCTAACTGACATGCACCTTTACCTAACTGACATACACCTTTACCTAACTGACATACACCTTTACCTAACTGACACGCACCTTTACCTAAAATTGTTAGTATTATTGTATAATATGTTTAAATTAGCGAACTGATCGGCACCATTTAGTTTGATTTGTGACAATATGTTTGGTAATCCATGCAACGAATTACAACGCATGTGCAGCCGAAATGGCTTTTCGAATCACCTTTTTTATCGCATGCACGGTCAAATGAATGGGCATGCACAGCAAACTACCTATCGCTGAACACTCCGCTGACCAATGTGATCAACTAGACCTTAGTAACAGACATTTCACTGGTATCCAAAGCAGTATCTCTTGGACTACGAGAGGTACTGGGACGACTACTGTCACTTTTATGGGATGCTCCGTCGTCATCAAGGTATGAGTCAATCTTTGAATCCTAGCAACAACAAAAATTACATAAGTAAGTTTATAATGTTCAGAGATGGAAGCTAACTAATGACGGTATACCTGAGATAAATAGTAATCACCTTCACTCCATATCTTGTCATCAGCGGTTTGACTCCTAAATTATATGCGTAAGAGATTAGAAATAACCAACTTAACAGCTAACTATAACACTGACTACTTACAACCTCTTTTTGTTCAATAAGTACGAAGTGTATGTATTAGATTCCTTACGACGAGTACTACCAACAGGACTGCTTCTTTCTGACTGGATCCTGAAATACTGAAAGTCAGTTCTACATACTGATTAACGTATTAAAAGGAGGTCAAAAGTACCTTATTGCCGTTACATCCTTGTCAGTATTATTGGTCATGACGTCATTGTAGTATGACCAAGACCCGGCTCGGTTACTAAGCCAAGAAGAGTTTAAGTTAAGGTGTGTTGTCGTCGTTGATTGCTAAATACTGCATATTAGTCCTTTACTTACATACGCTGGCTTGTTGCAAATCGTCTCGCAGGCTCAGGTGAACTGTACATTTCTCGTCTCTCAGAGCTGAAAATCACATTAACACGCTTTATATTAAACACGAACGCAATAAGCCATTTCCGAATTCCTTTGATCTCTGTTTCAAAGCGAGTCTACGTCCGAAACCTTTCATATGAAAATTAGTTTTATTTACATGAAAAAGGAAAAAAAAATTTGCATATGAAAGTTTCGCACGTAGACTCGTTTTGAAACAGAGATAAAAGGAACTCGGAAATGGCCTATTCATTAGGACCATCATAACTGTATTACCTGATGCAGAATCGTATGACGCAACATAGAATAATAATTAGCAGTAAAGCCACTATCGCTCCCAAGATGATAAGGGCGAGTTCTGCATCAGTAAGAGCACCTTTTCCAGTATCCGGTGTAGGTTTAGGTGTGACTGCTTTGATCTTCCATTTGGCATACATCGTGTTCAGCTCACCACTGTATTTATCGATTGTCCTGTGATGAGAAATAATATAATAATAATGAAATGAGATGAGATGGTACTAAATATATGTGTCGCCTGATCTGAGCTGCACCTTCCAGATGGATGGTTACCCCCAGGGGTGCCCCCAGGGAAGAGGTATACCTCATGAAACTTTGGATAGGATGCCACCAAGCTCTCTAAACCCTAATTCTGTTTCAGACCGCATATGTGTCTAATTTTTAGATCCCGGTCCAGACTAATAAAGAATACAAGGCGATTTTTATATACCCTGGCCCATACTATAAGCTGATTTATATACCCAGTACCAGAATACCAGGCGATTTACATACCCTGTACCAGAATACCAGGCGATTTATATACCCTGTCCCATACTATAAGCTGATATATATACCCTGTACCAGAATACCAGGCGATTTATATACCCTGTCCCATACTATAAGCTGATTTATATACCTCGTACCAGAATACCAGGCGATTTACATACCCTGTACCAGAATACCAGGCGATTTATATACCCTGCCCCATACTATAAGCTGATTTATATACCTCGTACCAGAATACCAGGCGATTTATCAGTATACCCTGCCCCATACTATAAGCTGATTTATATACCTCGTACCAGAATACCAGGCGATTTATCAGTATACCCTGCCCCATACTATAAGCTGATTTATATACCCCGTACCAGAATACCAGGCGATTTATCAGTATACCCTGCCCCATACTATAAGCTGATTTATATACCTCGTACCAGAATACCAGGCGATTTATCAGTATACCCTGCCCCATACTATAAGCTGATTTATATACCTCGTACCAGAATACCAGGCGATTTATCAGTATACCCTGCCCCATACTATAAGCTGATTTATATACCCCGTACCAGAATACCAGGCGATTTATCAGTATACCCTGCCCCATACTATAAGCTGATTTATATACCTCGTACCAGAATACCAGGCGATTTATCAGTATACCCTGCCCCATACTATAGCTGATTTATATACCTCGTACCAGAATACCAGGCGATTTATCAGTATACCCTGCCCCATACTATAAGCTGATTTATATACCCCGTACCAGAATACCAGGCGATTTATCAGTATACCCTGCCCCATACTATAAGCTGATTTATATACCCCGTACCAGAATACCAGGCGATTTATCAGTATACCCTGCCCCATACTATAAGCTGATTTATATACCCCGTACCAGAATACCAGGCGATTTATCAGTATACCCTGCCCCATACTATAAGCTGATTTATACCCCGTACCAGAATACCAGGCGATTTATCAGTATACCCTGCCCCATACTATAAGCTGATTTATATACCCCGTACCAGAATACCAGGCGATTTATCAGTATACCCTGCCCCATACTATAAGCTGATTTATATACCCCGTACCAGAATACCAGGCGATTTATCAGTATACCCTGCCCCATACTATAAGCTGATTTATATACCTCGTACCAGAATACCATGCAGGCGATTTATCAGTATACCCTGCCCCATACTATAAGCTGATTTATATACCTCGTACCAGAATACCAGGCGATTTATCAGTATACCCTGCCCCATACTATAAGCTGATTTATATACCCCGTACCAGAATACCAGGCGATTTATCAGTATACCCTGCCCCATACTATAAGCTGATTTATATACCCCGTACCAGAATACCATGCGATTTATCAGTATACCCTGCCCCATACTATAAGCTGATTTATATACCCGTACCAGAATACCAGGCGATTTATCAGTATACCCTGCCCCATACTATAAGCTGATTTATATACCCGTACCAGAATACCAGGCGATTTATCAGTATACCCTGCCCCATACTATAAGCTGATTTATATACCTCGTACCAGAATACCAGGCGATTTATCAGTATACCCTGCCCCATACTATAAGCTGATTTATATACCTCGTACCAGAATACCAGGCGATTTATCAGTATACCCTGCCCCATACTATAAGCTGATTTATATACCTCGTACCAGAATACCAGGCGATTTATCAGTATACCCTGCCCCATACTATAAGCTGATTTATATACCTCGTACCAGAATACCAGGCGATTTATCAGTATACCCTGCCCCATACTATAAGCTGATTTATATACCTCGTACCAGAATACCAGGCGATTTATCAGTATACCCTGCCCCATACTATAAGCTGATTTATATACCTCGTACCAGAATACCAGGCGATTTATCAGTATACCCTGCCCCATACTATAAGCTGATTTATATACCCCGTACCAGAATACCAGGCGATTTATCAGTATACCCTGCCCCATACTATAAGCTGATTTATATACCTCGTACCAGAATACCAGGCGATTTATCAGTATACCCTGCCCCATACTATAAGCTGATTTATATACCCGTACCAGAATACCAGGCGATTTATCAGTATACCCTGCCCCATACTATAAGCTGATTTATATACCCCGTACCAGAATACCAGGCGATTTATCAGTATACCCTGCCCCATACTATAAGCTGATTTATATACCCCGTACCAGAATACCAGGCGATTTATCAGTATACCCTGCCCCATACTATAAGCTGATTTATATACCCCGTACCAGTACCGAGATATACCAGGCGATTTATCAGTATACCCTGCCCCATACTATAAGCTGATTTATATACCCCGTACCAGAATACCAGGCGATTTATCAGTATACCCTGCCCCATACTATAAGCTGATTTATATACCCCGTACCAGAATACCAGGCGATTTATCAGTATACCCTGCCCCATACTATAAGCTGATTTATATACCCCGTACCAGAATACCAGGCGATTTATCAGTATACCCTGCCCCATACTATAAGCTGATTTATATACCCCGTACCAGAATACCAGGCGATTTATCAGTATACCCTGCCCCATACTATAAGCTGATTTATATACCCCGTACCAGAATACCAGGCGATTTATCAGTATACCCTGCCCCATACTATAAGCTGATTTATATACCCCGTACCAGAATACCAGATACTATACCACCAGAATACCAGCGATTTATCAGTATACCCTGCCCCATACTATAAGCTGATTTATATACCCGTACCAGAATACCAGGCGATTTATCAGTATACCCTGCCCCATACTATAAGCTGATTTATATACCCCGTACCAGAATACCAGGCGATTTATCAGTATACCCTGCCCCATACTATAAGCTGATTTATATACCCCGTACCAGAATACCAGGCGATTTATCAGTATACCCTGCCCCATACTATAAGCTGATTTATATACCCCGTACCAGAATACCAGGCGATTTATCAGTATACCCTGCCCCATACTATAAGCTGATTTATATACCCCGTACCAGAATACCAGGCGATTTATCAGTATACCCTGCCCCATACTATAAGCTGATTTATATACCCCGTACCAGAATACCAGGCGATTTATCAGTATACCCTGCCCCATACTATAAGCTGATTTATATACCCCGTACCAGAATACCAGGCGATTTATCAGTATACCCTGCCCCATACTATAAGCTGATTTATATACCCCGTACCAGAATACCAGGCGATTTATCAGTATACCCTGCCCCATACTATAAGCTGATTTATATACCCCGTACCAGAATACCAGGCGATTTATCAGTATACCCTGCCCCATACTATAAGCTGATTTATATACCCCGTACCAGAATACCAGGCGATTTATCAGTATACCCTGCCCCATACTATAAGCTGATTTATATACCCCGTACCAGAATACCAGGCGATTTATCAGTATACCCTGCCCCATACTATAAGCTGATTTATATACCCGTACCAGAATACCAGGCGATTTATCAGTATACCCTGCCCCATACTATAAGCTGATTTATATACCCCGTACCAGAATACCAGGCGATTTATCAGTATACCCTGCCCCATACTATAAGCTGATTTATATACCTCGTACCAGAATACCAGGCGATTTATCAGTATACCCTGCCCCATACTATAAGCTGATTTATATACCCCGTACCAGAATACCAGGCGATTTATCAGTATACCCTGCCCCATACTATAAGCTGATTTATATACCCCGTACCAGAATACCAGGCGATTTATCAGTATACCCTGCCCCATACTATAAGCTGATTTATATACCCCGTACCAGAATACCAGGCGATTTATCAGTATACCCTGCCCCATACTATAAGCTGATTTATATACCCCGTACCAGAATACCAGGCGATTTATCAGTATACCCTGCCCCATACTATAAGCTGATTTATATACCCTATACCAGAATACCAGGCGATTTATCAGTATACCCTGCCCCATACTATAAGCTGATTTATATACCCCGTACCAGAATACCAGGCGATTTATCAGTATACCCTGCCCCATACTATAAGCTGATTTATATACCCCGTACCAGAATACCAGGCGATTTATCAGTATACCCTGCCCCATACTATAAGCTGATTTATATACCCCGTACCAGAATACCAGGCGATTTATCAGTATACCCTGCCCCATACTATAAGCTGATTTATATACCCCGTACCAGAATACCAGGCGATTTATCAGTATACCCTGCCCCATACTATAAGCTGATTTATATACCCCGTACCAGAATACCAGGCGATTTATCAGTATACCCTGCCCCATACTATAAGCTGATTTATATACCCCGTACCAGAATACCAGGCGATTTATCAGTATACCCTGCCCCATACTATAAGCTGATTTATATACCCCGTACCAGAATACCAGGCGATTTATCAGTATACCCTGCCCCATACTATAAGCTGATTTATATACCCCGTACCAGAATACCAGGCGATTTATCAGTATACCCTGCCCCATACTATAAGCTGATTTATATACCCCGTACCAGAATACCAGGCGATTTATCAGTATACCCTGCCCCATACTATAAGCTGATTTATATACCCCGTACCAGAATACCAGGCGATTTATCAGTATACCCTGCCCCATACTATAAGCTGATTTATATACCCCGTACCAGAATACCAGGCGATTTATCAGTATACCCTGCCCCATACTATAAGCTGATTTATATACCCCGTACCAGAATACCAGGCGATTTATCAGTATACCCTGCCCCATACTATAAGCTGATTTATATACCCCGTACCAGAATACCAGGCGATTTATCAGTATACCCTGCCCCATACTATAAGCTGATTTATATACCCCGTACCAGAATACCAGGCGATTTATCAGTATACCCTGCCCCATACTATAAGCTGATTTATATACCCCCGTACCAGAATACCAGGCGATTTATCAGTATACCCTGCCCCATACTATAAGCTGATTTATATACCCCGTACCAGAATACCAGGCGATTTATCAGTATACCCTGCCCCATACTATAAGCTGATTTATATACCCCGTACCAGAATACCAGGCGATTTATCAGTATACCCTGCCCCATACTATAAGCTGATTTATATACCCCGTACCAGAATACCAGGCGATTTATCAGTATACCCTGCCCCATACTATAAGCTGATTTATATACCTCGTACCAGAATACCAGGCGATTTATCAGTATACCCTGCCCCATACTATAAGCTGATTTATATACCCCGTACCAGAATACCAGGCGATTTATCAGTATACCCTGCCCCATACTATAAGCTGATTTATATACCCCGTACCAGAATACCAGGCGATTTATCAGTATACCCTGCCCCATACTATAAGCTGATTTATATACCTCGTACCAGAATACCAGGCGATTTATCAGTATACCCTGCCCCATACTATAAGCTGATTTATATACCCCGTACCAGAATACCAGGCGATTTATCAGTATACCCTGCCCCATACTATAAGCTGGATTTATATACCCCGTACCAGAATACCAGGCGATTTATCAGTATACCCTGCCCCATACTATAAGCTGATTTATATACCCCGTACCAGAATACCAGGCGATTTATCAGTATACCCTGCCCCATACTATAAGCTGATTTATATACCCCGTACCAGAATACCAGGCGATTTATCAGTATACCCTGCCCCATACTATAAGCTGATTTATATACCTCGTACCAGAATACCAGGCGATTTATCAGTATACCCTGCCCCATACTATAAGCTGATTTATATACCTCGTACCAGAATACCAGGCGATTTATCAGTATACCCTGCCCCATACTATAAGCTGATTTATATACCCCGTACCAGAATACCAGGCGATTTATCAGTATACCCTGCCCCATACTATACTATAAGCTGATTTATATACCCCGTACCAGAATACCAGGCGATTTATCAGTATACCCTGCCCCATACTATAAGCTGATTTATATACCCCGTACCAGAATACCAGGCGATTTATCAGTATACCCTGCCCCATACTATAAGCTGATTTATATACCTCGTACCAGAATACCAGGCGATTTATCAGTATACCCTGCCCCATACTATAAGCTGATTTATATACCCCGTACCAGAATACCAGGCGATTTATCAGTATACCCTGCCCCATACTATAAGCTGATTTATATACCCCGTACCAGAATACCAGGCGATTTATCAGTATACCCTGCCCCATACTATAAGCTGATTTATATACCCCGTACCAGAATACCAGGCGATTTATCAGTATACCCTGCCCCATACTATAAGCTGATTTATATACCCGTACCAGAATACCAGGCGATTTATCAGTATACCCTGCCCCATACTATAAGCTGATTTATATACCTCGTACCAGAATACCAGGCGATTTATCAGTATACCCTGCCCCATACTATAAGCTGATTTATATACCCTGCCCCATACTATAAGTACCAGAATACCAGGCGATTTATCAGTATACCCTGCCCCATACTATAAGCTGATTTATATACCCCGTACCAGAATACCAGGCGATTTATCAGTATACCCTGCCCCAT
Source organism: Actinostola sp. cb2023 (assembly GCA_033675265.1). Taxonomy (NCBI): domain Eukaryota; kingdom Metazoa; phylum Cnidaria; class Anthozoa; order Actiniaria; family Actinostolidae; genus Actinostola; species Actinostola sp. cb2023. The sequence goes on along the minus strand of JAUJYZ010001553.1, from coordinate 411,913 downwards.
ACTATAAGCTGATTTATATACCCCGTACCAGAATACCAGGCGATTTATCAGTATACCCTGCCCCATACTATAAGCTGATTTATATACCCCGTACCAGAATACCAGGCGATTTATCAGTATACCCTGCCCCATACTATAAGCTGATTTATATACCCCGTACCAGAATACCAGGCGATTTATCAGTATACCCTGCCCCATACTATAAGCTGATTTATATACCCCGTACCAGAATACCAGGCGATTTATCAGTATACCCTGCCCCATACTATAAGCTGATTTATATACCCCGTACCAGAATACCAGGCGATTTATCAGTATACCCTGCCCCATACTATAAGCTGATTTATATACCCCGTACCAGAATACCAGGCGATTTATCAGTATACCCTGCCCCATACTATAAGCTGATTTATATACCCCGTACCAGAATACCAGGCGATTTATCAGTATACCCTGCCCCATACTATAAGCTGATTTATATACCCCGTACCAGAATACCAGGCGATTTATCAGTATACCCTGCCCCATACTATAAGCTGATTTATATACCCCGTACCAGAATACCAGGCGATTTATCAGTATACCCTGCCCCATACTATAAGCTGATTTATATACCCCGTACCAGAATACCAGGCGATTTATCAGTATACCCTGCCCCATACTATAAGCTGATTTATATACCCCGTACCAGAATACCAGGCGATTTATCAGTATACCCTGCCCCATACTATAAGCTGATTTATATACCCCGTACCAGAATACCAGGCGATTTATCAGTATACCCTGCCCCATACTATAAGCTGATTTATATACCCCGTACCAGAATACCAGGCGATTTATCAGTATACCCTGCCCCATACTATAAGCTGATTTATATACCCCGTACCAGAATACCAGGCGATTTATCAGTATACCCTGCCCCCATACTATAAGCTGATTTATATACCCCGTACCAGAATACCAGGCGATTTATCAGTATACCCTGCCCCATACTATAAGCTGATTTATATACCCCGTACCAGAATACCAGGCGATTTATCAGTATACCCTGCCCCATACTATAAGCTGATTTATATACCCCGTACCAGAATACCAGGCGATTTATCAGTATACCCTGCCCCATACTATAAGCTGATTTATATACCTCGTACCAGAATACCAGGCGATTTATCAGTATACCCTGCCCCATACTATAAGCTGATTTATATACCCCGTACCAGAATACCAGGCGATTTATCAGTATACCCTGCCCCATACTATAAGCTGATTTATATACCCCGTACCAGAATACCAGGCGATTTATCAGTATACCCTGCCCCATACTATAAGCTGATTTATATACCTCGTACCAGAATACCAGGCGATTTACAGTATACCCTGCCCCATACTATAAGCTGATTTATATATACCTCGCCAGAATACCAGGCGATTATCAGTATACCCTGCCCCATACTATAAGCTGATTTATATACCCGTACCAGAATACCAGGCGATTTATCAGTATACCCTGCCCCATACTATAAGCTGATTTATATACCCCGTACCAGAATACCAGGCGATTTATCAGTATACCCTGCCCCATACTATAAGCTGCTGATTTTATATACCCTGCCCCATACTATAAGCGTACCAGAATACCAGGCGATTTATCAGTATACCCTGCCCCATACTATAAGCTGATTTATATACCTCGTACCAGAATACCAGGCGATTTATCAGTATACCCTGCCCCATACTATAAGCTGATTTATATACCTCGTACCAGAATACCAGGCGATTTATCAGTATACCCTGCCCCATACTATAAGCTGATTTATATACCCCGTACCAGAATACCAGGCGATTTATCAGTATACCCTGCCCCATACTATAAGCTGATTTATATACCCCGTACCAGAATACCAGGCGATTTATCAGTATACCCTGCCCCATACTATAAGCTGATTTATATACCCCGTACCAGAATACCAGGCGATTTATCAGTATACCCTGCCCCATACTATAAGCTGATTTATATACCCCGTACCAGAATACCAGGCGATTTATCAGTATACCCTGCCCCATACTATAAGCTGATTTATATACCCCGTACCAGAATACCAGGCGATTTATCAGTATACCCTGCCCCATACTATAAGCTGATTTATATACCCCGTACCAGAATACCAGGCGATTTATCAGTATACCCTGCCCCATACTATAAGCTGATTTATATACCCCGTACCAGAATACCAGGCGATTTATCAGTATACCCTGCCCCATACTATAAGCTGATTTATATACCCCGTACCAGAATACCAGGCGATTTATCAGTATACCCTGCCCCATACTATAAGCTGATTTATATACCCCGTACCAGAATACCAGGCGATTTATCAGTATACCCTGCCCCATACTATAAGCTGATTTATATACCCCGTACCAGAATACCAGGCGATTTATCAGTATACCCTGCCCCATACTATAAGCTGATTTATATACCCCGTACCAGAATACCAGGCGATTTATCAGTATACCCTGCCCCATACTATAAGCTGATTTATATACCCCGTACCAGAATACCAGGCGATTTATCAGTATACCCTGCCCCATACTATAAGCTGATTTATATACCCCGTACCAGAATACCAGGCGATTTATCAGTATACCCTGCCCCATACTATAAGCTGATTTATATACCCCGTACCAGAATACCAGGCGATTTATCAGTATACCCTGCCCCATACTATAAGCTGATTTATATACCCCGTACCAGAATACCAGGCGATTTATCAGTATACCCTGCCCCATACTATAAGCTGATTTATATACCCCGTACCAGAATACCAGGCGATTTATCAGTATACCCTGCCCCATACTATAAGCTGATTTATATACCCCGTACCAGAATACCAGGCGATTTATCAGTATACCCTGCCCCATACTATAAGCTGATTTATATACCCCGTACCAGAATACCAGGCGATTTATCAGTATACCCTGCCCCATACTATAAGCTGATTTATATACCCCGTACCAGAATACCAGGCGATTTATCAGTATACCCTGCCCCATACTATAAGCTGATTTATATACCTCGTACCAGAATACCAGGCGATTTATCAGTATACCCTGCCCCATACTATAAGCTGATTTATATACCCCGTACCAGAATACCAGGCGATTTATCAGTATACCCTGCCCCATACTATAAGCTGATTTATATACCTCGTACCAGAATACCAGGCGATTTATATACCCCGTACCAGAATACCCCGTACCAGATTTATCGAGTTTATACCCTGCCCCATACTATAAGCTGATTTATATACCCCGTACCAGAATACCAGGCGATTTATCAGTATACCCTGCCCCATACTATTAGCTGATTTATATACCCCGTACCAGAATACCAGGCGATTTATATATACCCTGCCCCATACTATAAGCTGATTTATATACCTCGTACCAGAATACCAGGCGATTTATCAGTATACCCTGCCCCATACTATAAGCTGATTTATATACCCCGTACCAGAATACCAGGCGATTTATCAGTATACCCTGCCCCATACTATAAGCTGATTTATATACCCCGTACCAGAATACCAGGCGATTTATCAGTATACCCTGCCCCATACTATAAGCTGATTTATATACCCAGTACCAGAATACCAGGCGATTTATCAGTATACCCTGCCCCATACTATTAGCTGATTTATATACCTCGTACCAGAATACCAGGCGATTTATCAGTATACCCTGCCCCATACTATTAGCTGATTTATATACCCCGTACCAGAATACCAGGCGATTTACATACCCTGCCCCATACTATAAGCTGATTTATATACCCCGTACCAGAATACCAGGCGATTTATCAGTATACCCTGCCCCATACTATTAGCTGATTTATATACCCCGTACCAGAATTCCAGGCGATTTATATACCCTGTACCAGACTACAAGGCGATTTATATATCCTGTACCAGAATACAAGGTGATTTACATACCCTGTACCAGAATACAGCAAGGTGATTTATATACCCTGTACCAGAATACCAGGCGATTTATATACCCTGTCCCATACTATAAGCTGATTTATATACCCCGTACCAGAATACCAGGCGATTTATATACCCTGCCCCATACTATAAGCTGATTTATATACCCCGTACCAGAATACCAGGCGATTTATATACCCTGCCCCATACTATAAGCTGATATATATACCCCGTACCAGAATACAAGGTGACTTTACATACCCTATACCAGAATACCAGGCGATTTATATACCCTGCACCAGACTACAAGGCGATTTATATACCCTGTCCCATACTATAAGCTGATTTATATACCCCGAACCAGAATACAAGGTGATTTATATACCCTATACCAGAATACCAGGCGATTGATATACCCTGCCCCATACTATAAGCTGATTTATTATACCCCGAACCAGAATACAAGGTGATTTATATACCCTATACCAGAATACCAGGCGATTTATATACCCTGCCCCATACTATAAGCTGATTTATATACCCCGTACCAGAATACAAGGTGACTTTATATACCCTATACCAGAATACAAGGCGATTTATATACCCTTGGCTAGATGTACGTACCGGACTACAAGGTGATTTATATACCCTAGCCGTTCCAGAATACAAGGTGATTTATTTTATTTGATGACAGACACCCTATAAGGTACCGTCTTGGTAGTCCTTTTAAATCTGAGATCCCTGAGCGGTACCAAATCGCGGATTTCAAACGAGCATCTCCATCACATCATGTATTGGGGTCTGCCCCTGCCCGGGATGGGGAGAACTCCCCCACCCAGGATGGTAGTATACAGCACTATATACTAACTAATAAATACGTGCTATTCCTACCGTAATACTTGATCATTAGTCATGATGACTTGGGTTGATTCCTTGATGGCATGGAACACTACTTCTGACTCGACAACTTTTTCTCCTTTTGCGTTGAACGAATTTACTTTGAAAATCTGTTCAATATAGACCTCTGCTTCGGTTATATTACGCAGAACGCTATAAATCCACGTACATTATGGTATTAGTATTCTAATTAAGATGCTAATAACATAGGGTATAGACCATTTAACAATTAGACTACTAGTTCGAGGTTTCTATAATACAATAAATACGCGCCTCGTTGACTATCCTCATAGAAATCTCGGACTCGTAGTCTAATTGTTTTAGCATAAACCATCCAGTAGATCAGTAGAAAATGACAGAAACAAGCAACAGACAATAATTCGTCGAGCAGCTCCTCCTAAACTTAGCAAAACGCGACGACGAAGCCGCATTTTGTTTGTTTACCTCTATTCTGGGTCTATGAGCTGACCACTAGTAGCGAACCAATCAGATTGCAGGATTTGCGATAGACCACTGGATGGTTTATTCCAATACCTGATAAATTCTTGTTTGATTTGTTCGATAAGGGTAGAGTAATAGACCATTACCTGATAAATTCTTGTTTGTTTTGTTCGATAAAGGTAGAGTAATAGACCATTACCTGATAAATTCTTGTTTGTTTTGTTCGATAAGGGTAGAGTAATAGACCACTACCTGATAAATTCTTGTTTGTTTTGTTCGATAAGGGTAGAGTAATAGACCACTACCTGATAAATTCTTGTTTGTTTTGTTCGATAAGGGTAGAGTAATAGACCACTACCTGATAAATTCTTGTTTGTTTTGTTCGATAAGGGTAGAGTAATAGACCACTACCTGATAAATTCTTGTTTGTTTTGTTCGATAAGGGTAGAGTAATAGACCACTACCTGATAAATTCTTGTTTGTTTTGTTCGATAAGGGTAGAGTAATAGACCACTACCTGATAAATTCTTGTTTGTTTTGTTCGATAAGGGTAGAGTAATAGACCACTACCTGATAAATTCTTGTTTGTTTTGTTCGATAAGGGTAGAGTAATAGACCACTACCTGATAAATTCTTGTTTGTTTTGTTCGATAAGGGTAGAGTAATAGACCACTACCTGATAAATTCTTGTTTGTTTTGTTCGATAAGGGTAGAGTAATAGACCACTACCTGATAAATTCTTGTTTGTTTTGTTCGATAAGGGTAGAGTAATAGACCACTACCTGATAAATTCTTGTTTGTTTTGTTCGATAAGGGTAGAGTAATAGACCATTACCTGATCAATTCTTGTTTGTTTTGTTCGATAAGGGTAGAGTAATAGACCACTACCTGATAAATTCTTGTTTGTTTTGTTCGATAAGGGTAGAGTAATAGACCACTACCTGATAAATTCTTGTTTGTTTTGTTCGATAAGGGTAGAGTAATAGACCATTACCTGATCAATTCTTGTTTGTTTTGTTCGATAAGGGTAGAGTAATAGACCATTACCTGATCAATTCTTGTTTGTTTTGTGTTCGATAAGGGTAGAGTAATAGACCACTACCTGATAAATTCTTGTTTGTTTTGTTCGATAAGGGTAGAGTAATAGACCACTACCTGATAAATTCTTGTTTGTTTTGTTCGATAAGGGTAGAGTAATAGACCATTACCTGATCAATTCTTGTTTGTTTTGTTCGATAAGGGTAGAGTAATAGACCATTACCTGATCAATTCTTGTTTGTTTTGTTCGATAAGGGTAGAGTAATAGACCATTACCAGTGATCAATTCTTGTTTGTTTTGTTCGATAAGGGTAGAGTAATAGACCATTACCTGATCAATTCTTGTTTGTTTTGTTCGATAAGGGTAGAGTAATAGACCATTACCTGATCAATTCTTGTTTGTTTTGTTCGATAAGGGTAGAGTAATAGACCATTACCTGATCAATTCTTGTTTGTTTTGTTCGATAAGGGTAGAGTAATAGACCATTACCAGTGATCAATTCTTGTTTGTTTTGTTCGATAAGGGTAGAGTAATAGACCATTACCTGATCAATTCTTGTTTGTTTTGTTCGATAAGGGTAGAGTAATAGACCATTACCTGATCAATTCTTGTTTGTTTTGTTCGATAAGGGTAGAGTAATAGACCACTACCTGATAAATTCTTGTTTGTTTTGTTCGATAAGGGTAGAGTAATAGACCATTACCTGATCAATTCTTGTTTGTTTTGTTCGATATGGGTAGAGTAATAGACCACTACCTGATAAATTCTTGTTTGTTTTGTTCGATAAGGGTAGAGTAATAGACCATTACCTGATCAATTCTTGTTTGTTTTGTTCGATAAGGGTAGAGTAATAGACCATTACCTGATCAATTCTTGTTTGTTTTGTTCGAAAAGGGTAGAGTAATAGACCACTACCTGATCAATTCTTGTTTGTTTTGTTCGATAAGGGTAGAGTAATAGACCATTACCTGATCAATTCTTGTTTGTTTTGACCATTACCTGATCAATTCTTGTTTGTTTTGTTCGAAAAGGGTAGAGTAATAGACCACTACCTGATCAATTCTTGTTTGTTTTGTTCGATAAGGGTAGATTAATAGACCATTACCTGATCAATTCTTGTTTGTTTTGTTCGATAAGGGTAGAGTAATAGACCATTACCTGATCAATTCTTGTTTGTTTTGTGCAATTCTTGTTTGTTTTGTTCGATAAGGGTAGAGTAATAGACCATTACCTGATCAATTCTTGTTTGTTTTGTTCGATAAGGGTACTCAAGCATGTTAAGACTTGTCCAGATTCATTATATTAGACCCCCCGCGTGGATTTCAGGTTTTCTATTATAAGTCAGGAAATATGTATCGCTTTTTGATAAAATCTTTTGGGTTGAACAAAATGTATGTCCTTAATAAATTAGTATGCATAATTACACGATCACGTGATCAATGACGTCACAATAAAGGAAAAAATGACCAAAAAAGCGCGCTGCTCATAGTTAGCTATAAGCTGAAACTAGATATGGGAAATTGCTTGCCATACGATGCGAATAAAGCCCACGTTTCGATTGGATGGTTTCAATGAGTGGTTAAGGCTATAATAAGATGAGTTTCTAGTCACGTGACCTGTTTTAGGCAATAACGCCTTACCAATAAAAATATGTCAACCAAATGAGACGGATTATTGTTAGGGACAATGATACAAATACATTAAAAGTGATAAATGTTATACGCCATTGAATCTCGTCAGCGCATTTCCAGAAAACCATTTTTGGCCATAATCTACAAAATCTGATCACGTGACATGACAATCCCAAAATACACAGTTGAATATTCTTCCTTTTACTGAACTCTACTGATGGAGCGAATTTTAAGAAATTCTACCAAGGTTTCAGTGAGAAAAGCTAAAAAATGAATTTGACTAATAATTGGCCAAATGCCAAGCCTTAACATGCTTGAGTAGAGTAATAGACCATTACCTGATCAATTCTTGTTTGTTTTGTTCGATAAGGGTAGAGTAATAGACCATTACCTGATCAATTCTTGTTTGTTTTGTTCGATAAGGGTAGAGTAATAGACCATTACCTGATCAATTCTTGTTTGTTTTGTTCGATAAGGGTAGAGTAATAGACCATTACCTGATAAATTCTTGTTTGTTTTGTTCGATAAGGGTAGGTTCGATCGCAGCCTTTAAAGTGACTCTTTGCTCTTCTAATAAAACAAATATCTAAAAGACAATCATAAGAGACAGGTATACCGGCATTAGTAGAGACGTCTAGCTCTGTCAGTTCAATATTGATTACTGCTTACCCTGAGAAGTGCGGGCTCTCGCACGTCATTGAAGGGATCTCTGCCGTTATTGTCAAACGCACTGACTTTCAGAGTAAACCGCTGACCCTTCTTATCTTGGAACAGACTTGCCGAGTAAACGTGTCCTGTTTTGGTATTTAGACTAAAGAAACCTCCCTCGTTACCAGATAGGATTCGGTATGATATGGTACTGTAGTTTCCAGCATCAGTATCTGTTGCCTGATAGTAATAACCAATACTCCAGTCAGTCAGTCAGTTCTACGGTATGCACAATGTTGACAATGCTCATACTAACCGATATAGTCTTGATGTAAGTCTTAAGTTCTGCTCCCTCTGGTATTCCTATTAAAGATACACCATAATTAACTATTTGTACTCAGATTATGTTAATTATTGATATGAATCCTTACCTCCAACAAATAAAGGACGAATAAACTCTGGTGCATTGTCATTGATATCGTTAATCTGGATATTGACTTGAGCTGTGTCGTACAGGCGACCAGATGCTGCAGTAGACATAAACTATTTTAGATCTATCTATTGATATGGCGTTAATCTGGATATTGACTTGAGCTGTGTCGTACAGGCGACCAGATGCTGCAGTAGACATAAACTATCTATCAAATCATTAACGAAATTCTTTTATCTTACCATCGACACTTCTCTTTTTACGTCGTCTGTTAGTTTTGTTAAAAGCTAAAACATCGTCATTATATGCACCCGCTATCAGGCTGAACGCGCCAGTTGTTTCTC
>JAUJYZ010001553.1:375000-397500 GCA_033675265.1 Actinostola sp. cb2023 | reverse complement strand
TACTACTACACTACCACTACCACTACTGCTACTGCTGCCACTATTACTATTATTACTACTACTACTACTACTACTACTACTACTACTACTACTATTACTATTACGTACTACTACTACTACTACTACTACTACTACTACTACTACTACTACTGCAACTGCTACTGCTACTACTACTACTACTACTACTACTACTACTACTACTACTACTACTACTACTACTACTACTACTACTACTACTACTACTACTACTACTACTACTACTACTACTACTACTACTACTACTACTACTACTACTACTACTACTACTACTGCTACTGCTACTGCTACTACTACTACTACTACTACTACTACTACTACTACTACTACTACTACTATTACGTACTACTACTACTACTACTACTACTACTACTACTACTACTACTACTACTACTGCTACTGCTACTGCTACTACTACTACTACTACTACTACTACTACTACTACTACTACTACTACTACTACTACTACTACTACTACTACTACTACTACTACTACTACTACTACTACTACTACTACTACTACTACTACTACTACTACTACTACTACTACTACTACTTACTATTACTACTATTACTACTACTACTACTACTACTACTACTACTACTACTACTACTACTACTACTACTACTACTACGTACTACTACTATTACTACTACTGCTGCTGCTGCTACTACTACTACTACTGCTACTACTACTACTACTACTTAACTGTTACCTGTAGACTTTGGTTTGAAATCGTGGAGAGTTATCATTAACGTCATCGACAGTGACGTAAACAGGGACTACAGACGATAAGGCTTTGGTTGCTCCCATGTCTTTGGCTTCAATCATCACAGTAAACGCTCTATACTCTTGATTAACAATACGAAGTTGTAAAGTCATAACACCTGATTCAGCATTCATATTAAATACATCAGAATGAGCGCTACTTATGTCATGACGTATACGATAGAGAACTCGACCGTTTGTTCCCTATAAGACATCAAAACAGAACTCAGCCATTTGGTCACAAACTGTGATTATTTATCAATGACTTGCATTACCTCATCTTTGTCCACACAGCCGAAACTGTTACAACCTTAGTTCCAGTTGCAGACGACTCGGATATAGTGCGATTGTATGAGCTCGACATAAACTCTGGAACTTTGTCGTTTAAATCCATTATATTAACTTGTACCACAGTACTGCTTGACCGCTGGGGTCTGGTATCGTTATTGGTGACGAAGATCTTGAGATAATATTTCGATGCGCTCTCACGATCCTGAAGGGATATACCATCATAATATATTAGTATAAAGGGATATACCATCATCGTATTTAACAAATAGAAGATGACTCTCCGTGCTTCTATACAAAAATAATGCACGCTGAGGTCTTGAAATCTGCTAGTGGATGCACGAGCGAAACGCGAGCATCTTTCAATAAATAATAATAATAAATAATAAATCGGTTCTTATATAGCGCATTTCACATTGTCTCAAGACCTCAGAAGTGCATTATTTTTTGTATAGAAGCACGGAGAGTCATCTTCTATTCGCTTTATAATATAAATCTAGTTTTAAACAGGGTTTCTGCTTTGTTTTCGATGCTCCGTGCATCTATACAAAAATAATGCACGCTCAGCAACCAATCAAATCGCGCGTTCTTGGGAGGTACACATAGTTTATATCATAAATTGGTATAAAGAGATATCCCATCATCGTATATTAGTATTACCAAGGACTTTGCTGTATATATTTTCCCAGTATTAGAATCTACTGTGAAGTCATCGTTATTGTCTCCACCTGTAAAAACAATAAACAGAATTCAATTCAATTCATTTTATATTCACATTAAATATTTATAAAATAATAAGATCTTATATCTTATTTACCTATTAGTGTATAGTTTTTGTGTGTGCGTACATATATGATTTCATTGTTGTAATGTGTAGCAGCCAAAGTAGCAAAAGCTTTCGAGTTAGTTGCTATTTCAATGAAAATTGGAGTTATAAGAAAATACTTATTGGGCTACAGGGCTACAGGTAAGTTTTGCTACATGCAGGTAAGTTTTGTCCCATGGGGAATACTAATAAAGTATATACTGTATATATAAATAGATCTGTCATTAGGTTTTAGGTAATAAATAATAATTGAGTAAAACAAATACTAATGATAAGTAGAAAAAGGAGAGAGATTAAGCTAAAGAATTACAATTATCAAGAAATATTGTGTGAAAGAAGATATTGTTTAAGTTTATTCTTCAGGAGAAAATACCGGATATGAACAGTTTATTAAGTCCGTCTGTCTGTCTGTCTTTGTCAGTCTACGGCAGTAGAGCAGCAAGAACACTGACTGATTCAATGAGTCTGTCTGTCTGTCTGTCTATCTATCAGTAGAGCAGCAAGAACACTCATTCAATGAGTCTGTCTGTCTGTCTGTCCGTCTATCAGTAGAGCAGCAAAAACACTCATTCAATGAGTCTGTCTGTCTGTCTGTCTATCAGTAGAGCAGCAAGAATACTCATTCAATGAGTCTGTCTGTCTGTCTTTGTCAGTCTATCAGTAGAGCAGTGTATGCCACGCTTTTCAGCAGATATATTGTTTATTACATTTTCACGAATTACGTCTTGCTCAGCCAATTTAGGAAACAGGGGAATACCCGAATCATAGCTCAGTGACCTTGTGTCAGTGTGTTTAGTCTAACAGCTAAGTGGTAACGTATACGAATATGAATGTCTTCATTTTGCTTAGGTTGCACTTCCAGATTCAGTATAATGAACGTTCAAAGATAGTGTAATATATACGTCAAGTACAGGCCGACTTTTACGTTCACGTTTCTCCTGGGAAAGTTATTGAATACTTGTAATATTTAAAACTACGTATCATTTCCAACAATGTCAAAAAGAGATATGTCACGTGATAGTTTAGCCTTGGCATTCCTCGAGTAATGCGTTAGCCGATATCTTTGTGTTGGCCACTATTTTGTTAGATTGGCATGTTTTATCATTCAACCAATCACGTTGGAAAAGGCGCCGTCCAACCTGATTGAGTTAACCAAAACACTCGTCCTGTTGTGGCATGTCTGGCTAAGCATTATAAAAGGAATTCACTTATAAGGAACAGTGTAGTTGATCTAGAAGCAGCGTCGGAGTGACCGTAACATTGTATTTTATGGGCAACTTGTAATAAACCAGAAGAACCGATCCTGACTGTCGTGCTTGCCTACGCGCCGACTAAGGGGTCCCCTAACAGCAGCAAGAACACTCATCCAATGAGCCTGTCTGTCTGTCTGTCTATCAGTAGAGCAGCAAGAACACTCATTCAATGAGTCGGTCTGTCTGTCTGTCTATCAGTAGAGCAGCAAGAACACTCATTCAATGAGTTTGTCTGTCTGTCAGTCTATCAGTAAACGATCATCATTAGTCATCAATCACCATTACTACCTGAGATCCCGTAAGTCATGACTGCATTGGTTCCTATATCGATATCTGAAGCAGAGACTTGACCAACAAATCTACCTGGCGCCTGGTTTTCTAGTATTTGAAAAGGACCAAATATCTACGACAATAAAATACATGATATTATTATATAACATAGATACTACGCGCGCTCTTATTGGTCAATTAGCGGGCCGTAAGGAAGTTACAGAAAACAGAAAATTAAGGAAAAAGCTATATCAATAAATATATTATTAACCTCGCTTGCTCGGTCCGTACGGGAAGTTATGGATCCGCGCGCTACGCGTTTGGGCCATAAGGCCGTGCGAAAAAACTCGATCCATAACTTCCGGTACGGACCTCGCGCTCGGTTAATAAGAGGTATCATTTTCTCTTGGAGGTATATATACATTGCATAGTGTAACTATTATCTATTTGTTTATATACATTGCATGATGTATTTGTTACCTTTCTAAATACTGGTGTATTGTCATTTACATCAACCACGTGAACATCTATTGTACCAAAGTCCATATATGGTACTGTCCCTCTGTCACGTGCCATGACTATTAACTAAGGATATCAATGAAGAAATAGAAAACTTGTCCGCTGTGCTCTGTGCTGTTTTAAAGCACTCTGGGACTGACTTATTATCATCAGAACACGAGAGAAGTGTTAGGAGAAGCACGACGCGTAAGCACGAGTGTTCTGATCAGTCCCCAAGTGCTATAAAACTGCACAGAGCACAGCGGACAAGTTTTCTGTTTGTTTTGTTTCGTTACAAAAATGTTTGAATATCTGCGCACGCGTGCTGTGTGCTCTCATAGACTGGGCATAGAGCACGCGGCATACGCTTCCTTTGGCAAATCAAAGCGCGCGTTATATCATAGTTATTTATTTCATTTTAGTATCGTTATTATACTTATTCAATGATTACCGTATAAAGGTCTTTAGATTCCCTGTCCAGCTTTGCCTTAGTCGTTATCACTCCAGTAGTTTCATTAACGACAAATACGTTTTCTGATCCATGCATTATAGCATAGCTAACCATGCCATTACCATGGATGTCGTCATCGGTTGCGTTAACTTCCAACACAAATGAACCAGCGTTCAAATTCTACAATTAAATGCAATAATCAGTTTGTGAGCTGTTCGGTATGATCAAACGTCACGTGACTCTTACCTCGAAAACAAATGCTGTCATTTTTCTTGGTTGAATGACTGGTGCATTATCATTAACATCGGTCAATACTATTTCTACTTGTGCCTGGTCACTGAGCTGAACCTTCCCTTTGTCCTTTGCAATAACGGTGACTTTAAGAGTAGAGTTCGCTTCACGGTTGAATGGTTTGGCCAAACTAATTGCTCCATTGACGTCATCAATGACAAAAAGTACATGTTCGTTACCATGGAGAATTTGATATCGTACTTGACCATTCACACCAATGTCTGCATCCTTGGCTTTTACACTCATTACAATTGTACCAACTGCCACTCCCTCGGACATGGTACGTTTATATATCCGAGAAGTAAACACCGGTGGGTTGTCGTTGATATCAAGAACACGAATAATAAGTTGAGTTGTTGACGTCAAAGTAGGGACACCATTATCTGATGCTGTAATGGTCATGATGTATGTATTCACTTTGCGACTCACGATCGATAAACTTTTTCAAACTTATTTCACCAGTATTGTGCACGATGTCAAAGATATCGAGATATCTGTTCGATGTATATTTTATCTGGAAATTAATAGAGGATTAAATTAATGAACTTTATTTAGAATTAATGACTCAGGCCCCGTCCACACTAATGTTCAACACTACGAACTTTATTAAATTTCTCTCCAGAGTATCTCAGTTACATATTATTATTATATGTATATTATTATAGTATTTGTTACCAGTGCGTTAATGCCTGAGTCCAAATCTGTTGCAGTCATAGTTGTTATGATAGTACCAAGAGATGCATCCTCCATTACACTTGCTGTATACGATGAGGAATTAAAGGTTGGTTTATTGTCATTAAAGTCAGTTACTGTGATTTTAAGAAGAACTGTTGATGCAAATCGTGGATGGCCATTGTCTGTAGCTGAGATGTTAAGAACATAATACTTTTGGACCATCGACTCGTAGTCTAGATAACCTGACGGACGCACTATCCCGGATGTATCTGGAACACAACATAATTATTGGTTATTATTATTATTGATGAGTTTCGACTTTCGAGTTTCGAAACTATATTTATAAGAAAGACAAACGCAAGGAAATTACCGACGTTTCGACATCGTCCGATGTCATTATCAAGTGAGTTTAATTTTGAATTGCAAATAGAATATATTATTATTATATAGGAAAAGAAACAGGATTGCAAACAAATATGAATATACCATACCTTCGATGATAAACCGTCCATTGCCACCGCTTATTATTGCATACGTTATTTGAGCATTACTTCCTGCATCAGCATCAGTTGCAGTTATTCTGATGACCTGGTACATAAATAATTCAGTAATAATGGACTACGATAGCTACCTATTGATAATCTATACAACACAGTTACCTGGTAGCCACCTATTGATAATCTATACAACACAGTTACCTGGTAGCCACCTATTGATAATCTATACAACACAGTTACCTGGTAGCCACCTATTGATAATCTATACAACACAGTTACCTGGTAGCCACCTATTGATTGTTAACTACAACACAGTTACCTGGTAGCCACCTATTGATTGTTAACTACAACACAGTTACCTGGTAGCCACCTATTGATTGTTAACTACAACACAGTTACCTGGTAGCCACCTATTGATTGTTAACTACAACACAGTTATCTGGTAGCCACCTATTGATTGTTAACTACAACACAGTTACCTGGTAGCCACCTATTGATAATCTATACAACACAGTTACCTGGTAGCCACCTATTGATTGTTAACTACAACACAGTTACCTGGTAGCCACCTATTGATTGTTAACTACAACACAGTTACCTGGTAGCCACCTATTGATAATCTATACAACACAGTTACCTGGTAGCCACCTATTGATAATCTATACAACACAGTTACCTGGTAGCCACCTATTGATAATCTATACAACACAGTTACCTGGTAGCCACCTATTGATAATCTATACAACACAGTTACCTGGTAGCCACCTATTGATTGTTAACTACAACACAGTTACCTGGTAGCCACCTATTGATTGTTAACTACAACACAGTTACCTGGTAGCCACCTATTGATAATCTATACAACACAGTTACCTGGTAGCCACCTATTGATAATCTATACAACACAGTTACCTGGTAGCCACCTATTGATAATCTATACAACACAGTTACCTGGTAGCCACCTATTGATAATCTATACAACACAGTTACCTGGTAGCCACCTATTGATAATCTATTCAACACAGTTACCTGGTAGCCACCTATTGATAATCTATACAACACAGTTACCTGGTAGCCACCTATTGATAATCTATACAACACAGTTACCTGGTAGCCACCTATTGATAATCTATACAACACAGTTACCTGGTAGCCACCTATTGATAATCTATACAACACAGTTACCTGGTAGCCACCTATTGATTGTTAACTACAACACAGTTACCTGGTAGCCACCTATTGATTGTTAACTACAACACAGTTACCTGGTAGCCACCTATTGATTGTTAACTACAACACAGTTACCTGGTAGCCACCTATTGATAATCTATACAACACAGTTACCTGGTAGCCACCTATTGATAATCTATACAACACAGTTACCTGGTAGCCACCTATTGATAATCTATACAACACAGTTACCTGGTAGCCACCTATTGATTGTTAACTACAACACAGTTACCTGGTAGCCACCTATTGATAATCTATACAACACAGTTACCTGGTAGCCACCTATTGATAATCTATACAACACAGTTACCTGGTAGCCACCTATTGATAATCTATACAACACAGTTACCTGGTAGCCACCTATTGATAATCTATACAACACAGTTACCTGGTAGCCATCTATTGATAATCTATACAACACAGTTACCTGGTAGCCACCTATTGATTGTTAACTACAACACAGTTACCTGGTAGCCACCTATTGATAATCTATACAACACAGTTACCTGGTAGCCACCTATTGATAATCTATACAACACAGTTACCTGGTAGCCACCTATTGATAATCTATACAACACAGTTACCTGGTAGCCACCTATTGATAATCTATACAACACAGTTACCTGGTAGCCACCTATTGATAATCTATACAACACAGTTACCTGGTAGCCACCTATTGATAATCTATACAACACAGTTACCTGGTAGCCACCTATTGATAATCTATACAACACAGTTACCTGGTAGCCACCTATTGATTGTTAACTACAACACAGTTACCTGGTAGCCACCTATTGATAATCTATACA
Source organism: Actinostola sp. cb2023 (assembly GCA_033675265.1). Classification (NCBI taxonomy): domain Eukaryota; kingdom Metazoa; phylum Cnidaria; class Anthozoa; order Actiniaria; family Actinostolidae; genus Actinostola; species Actinostola sp. cb2023. The sequence continues at coordinate 389,607 of JAUJYZ010001553.1, read as the reverse complement.
ACACAGTTACCTGGTAGCCACCATACGCGTTTTCTGGTACCGACGCAGTGTACATAACCTTAGAAAACTTGGGGTAGTTATCATTGTTGTCTATCAGAGATATTTCTACTGTCGTTGTACTGTTTAAGTTTGGCTTCCCTTTGTCTTTAGCCTGTACAAACCATATTTACTTATCAATCATGAAACTATATATCCATCATGCATGCATTTAGTATAATTACACAGGTGATTATTGAGATGCGAGCGCTCTGATTGGTCAAAAATTACGTCATATTTCGCAAGAAAAAGTGATCTACGGAAATGGCCGTGTGTCGCTTTATCGTTGTTTCGCACGAAAATACTGAAAGGAAAATGCATTTCCCAAAAGTACAAAACGAGACGCAAATTCGATTTGAAGATATCTTGAGGTTCTGGAATGAATTTATCGATTATTGACGTTTTCTAAGGAAAGCTGAATAAAGTCATTATTATTATTATTATTATTATTATTATTATTATTATTATTATTATTATTATTATTATTATTATTATTATTATTATTATTATTATTATTATTATTATTATTATTATTATTATTATTATATTATTATTATTATTATTATTATTATTATTATTATTATTATTATTATTATTATTATTATTATTATTATTATTATTATTATTATTATTATTATTATTATTATTATTATTATTATTATTATTATTATTATTTATTATTATTATTATTATTATTATTATTATTATTATTATTATTATTATTATTATTATTATTATTATTATTAGTCAAACTGAACGCGTTAAAATGGCGGCCAAATGTAAAACCACTCGTTTAGAATTATGCCCACTAAACAAAAACGATCTAACGAAGCTGTGTAATTATACTAAATCAGTTATTCATTATACACCTGTTTTCAAAAACGTTGACCAAACAGAAATAGTGAAATAGCAAAATAGCAAAATAGGAATTTTAATTACCTTATTAACATCGGAAACAAAGGTAAAGCATTCAAGCAGAAAACAACTGCGGTGCAGACATGCCGAAAGCATACTCGGAAGACCTTCGAAATAGAATTATATGGGCAAAATATCTGCTTCTGCAGAAAGATGAAGAAATTTTACTGCAAATATTTTTATTTCTACAAGTACTGTTACCAGAATATGTCGACGATATGCTAGACACGGCGCCTTGTCAGGCCGGCCTAATGGCTGCACAAGTTGTTGTCACGAGTTATTATTATTGCATCTCCACGAAGAGTATCTTCTAATACATAGCATTTTAGAGAAACCCGATTTACGGCTTCATGAACTAGCTGGAGAAAAGAGAACCGACTGGATCGATATCAGAGATTGTAGGTAGAGGTAGAGGTAGCTTTCGGGTAGCCATTACTTCGGGCAGCTAAAATACATGAATAATTGAAGACGATCGCGAAATTCGTCGTAAACACAACCGTGGAATTTAATAATTTTCATAAGACTTAAATAAGACTTCTGAATAAATGTTCCTGTTCGACTGAGTTATTGTATATACAGAGCTTTCATCTTAAATGCTTGTTCCTGTTCTTGTCATTTCCGTTTACCAATATGTTTCTTTCGGGAATTACTAGGTCTCAAAATTAACGTTACTTTCGGGTAGCCGTTACTTTCGTATTTCTACGGTATTCAGTTTAAATGCTTTCCCATTGTTTCCTATGTTAATAAGGTGCCGTTAATTAAAATTCCTATTTTGCTATTTTACTATTTTACTATTTCTGTTTGGTCAACGTTTTTGAAAACAGGTGTATCAATCATGTCATACAGCGATTTGCAAAAATTCTGTAAAATCCCAATATATCGATATATCGATATATAGTAATTTGCATAATCCTAATTCTTTGATTTTAGCTATTATTAAACCTGAATCTAAACCCAAGTAACCTTTGTAGTATTTATGTGAAAAAACAATTGAAAAAATGGAACTTTAGAGGGCTTATTCATCAATTTTATGATGGAAATTATCCACAATGCACTTGATATATTGATATATTGATATATTTGATTTTTACAGAATTTTTGCATATCGCTGTATGTTGTAGTATAACCATATATCAATCATGTCAGTATATGTCTTTACCTGTACTATAATCATATATAGACTTTGTTGCTCTCGATCAAGTTTTGCCGAAGTATTAATGTTTCCACTGCGTGGTTCGATGATAAATGGCAAAGTCACTGAAATGAAATACACAATTGTATCAAATTTAGCAAATAAAAAAACCCCAGAACTGTTGATACTTAACAATTATTCCACGAAATCGAGTCGTACATGAGCTGACGAGTATAGCCATGTACGACGATATTGAGTGGAATAATTGTTTTATTATATAGACAACCACTGGATTGTAAGAAACTGATAACATTAGAACGTTCATTATTATTTTTAGTTCGGCAAAACTGGTCTGTGATTGTTTAAAATCTCCAACTTTCTCTACTCATGGTATATGAGCTGATAGCCTACTAGTAGAGTAGCCAATCAGAGCGCGCGCTTGCTCATATCCAGTGGTTGTCTATATAATAAGAGCTGATAGCCTACTAATAGAGTAGCCAATCAGAGCGCGCGCTTAAATAAAAAAGGTCCATACCTTCATCTTTTCCTGTAGATTCACATCCGTATAGTTCAACTCTCATGCAAATGCGACCAATCCACGACTTTGGATGAATGCGTACATATCGCGCATGGAATGCTGGTAAAATGAAGTTGGTTTTGATCGTACTTGCATCTGAATTACCAGACAGCAACTTTGGAGCACAAAACAAAGAATTACAAATAAGGAATTGGTTGACTAAATAAGGCATTTATTATAAGATTATAAGAGCGTTCACCTTGGCATTTTGGGTATACGTTATACCATCTTGACTGTATGATATTGAATAACTTCCTACGTAATCACTTGAAACTGGTCTTCCTTGAGACGCCATGCTTGTAACTTTACGCATGCCTCTAAAGTCTATTTGTAGATACTGCTGTTCATTGTTACTGCCGGCGCACCACGCACCCTTATAGGTTACACCGGCTTGGTTGAATGGCTTATTATTTAAACGAGCTTGAGTTGGTGAGTAATCTTCGTTAGGAATTGTGTAACTTGACGATGCTGTGATGTCACTAGCTCTGACGTCACCAGTGGTTAGACCAAGGGGTGTGTCACAGTCTTTATTAATAGGCACCATCTTTAACCCGGCGGACCTAAAACAGCAAAATTATAGCAATAAAGGGGTGTGTCACAGTCTTTATTAATAGGCACCATCTTTAACCCGGGACCTAAAACAGCAAAATTATAGCAATAAAGGGGTGTGTCACAGTCTTTATTAATAGGCACCATCTTTAACCCGGGACCTAAAACAGCAAAATTATAGCAATAAAGGGGTGTGTCACAGTCTTTATTAATAGGCACCATCTTTAACCCGGGACCTAAAACAGCAAAATTATAGCAATAAAGGGGTGTGTCACAGTCTTTATTAATAGGCACCATCTTTAACCCGGGACCTAAAACAGCAAAATTATAGCAATAAAGTTTCCGATTATTATCACCATTATATCATCATCATCATCATCATTATCATTATTATTATTATTATTATTATTATTATTATTATTATTATTATTATTATTATTATTATTATTATTATTATTATTATTATTATTGTTATTATTATTATAGGAAATGCGTTATGAACAGGGTAGGATCATACCTATGTTTGCATGTGTTATAGAGTAAACAAACTCAGCATTTATCCCTTGATCTCCATCAACCGCCTTTAGACGTCCAACACTAGTGCCCACTGGTATAGTCTCTTGCGCGGTCATCTTATAAGGAGCGGGAAACTGGAACTCCGGTGCGTAATCATTATCATCTATCACGTGAACTACAACCTATAAAGGAACATAATAATAATCATAATAATAATCATAATAATAATAATAATAATAATAATAATAATAATAATAATAATAATAATAATAATAATAATAATAATAATAATGGAAACTTTATTTCATGTATTTTTACACAAACAATTGCAAATCTCACTACATGTAGGTAATTTACAATTGACTACTTGAACTCGTACATATAACTAACAAAAAGAAAATAGTAACATAAAAAATTATAATATAATATAATGTATTATTAAATGACCGAGTATCTCGAAGCCTGGTATCTAGCAAATCAAGCAATTTGATTGGTTAGATTCTTTCTCGGACCGGTCTAGATTCTCCCGTAATAACCGGTCCGCACATGCATCTTAAAATCTGTAAACATTGTTTCTATCATATGGTTTCGAGTGCAATTTGGAAGAAATGTGAACTCGTGCGTTTTTAAAGAGCTCAAATTTCACTCTTAATAATATATATGAAAACATTAAGCAAAACATTAGGAGTATTTCACTGAAAAACACCAAAATTCTGAAGAAAACAAACCCAGCGCGCGCTCGATGGCGACGTGATGATAGCGACAGTAGCGCGCGCACTGCTTCAACTACAATTTTATTCAAAAACACAACAGAATCCTCAACTTTCTTGCCATTTTCTTCACCATTCTTGTTCCTATTTATCAAAAATCCATAGTTCCTCGGTGTATCGCAATGTTTTCAACACCAAAGTCAAGGAAATGTTCGATTTTAAGATTGTTTTAGTTATTCATCATCGAGCTAGAAATACCTCACTTCACACACTTTCTTGTCAAACCGGTTTTCAAACAAGTTATGTAGTAAAAATACTGTGAAGCCATTCTAGTGTAAGGCTTGTAAGATGCAAATAAAATGAGTTAATTTTTAGTTTATTAAAATGGTCATATAATAAAACTCTTATTAACCGAGCTTGGTCGGTCTGTACAGGAAAATCTTGACCTCGGTCGTGGTACAGACCTCGCTGCGCTCGGTCTGTACTTTCACGACCTCGGTCAAGATTTTCCTGTACAGACCTTCCGCTCGGTTAATAAGACCTAAATAATAATAATAATAATAATAATAATAATAATAATAACATAACATAACAGAGAGTTGAACGTATAAGATTAGTGTAACACGTGACATGACTTTAACCATTATTCCATGAGTGCGCGTCCAAGCGAAATAAATATCGTCAACTCTCTCAAACGCCGGTATAACCGAGGTTGATTATCTAATATAATAATAATAATATATAATGTAACTATCAGTGTCATCTATCAATAATAATAATAATAATAATAATAATAATAATAATAATAATAATAATAATAATAATAATAATAACAATAATAATAATAATATTAATAATAATAACAATAACAATAATAATAATAATGACGATTTATTAAACAGATCCATGTGGAGAAATGGCTCTTCCCTGTTTAAATGCTATCTAAACTATCTAAACTATCTAAACTATCTAAACTATCTAAAATACTTAATAAAGGAAATATTTGATACTTTCATAAAATTAATTAAATGCAATCATTCTATAGGAAAAAGAAAATAATAAATAAATATGAAATGAATCACATACGTACCGAGGTATATCCACTTAAACGTGTTTGACCATTGTCTGTGGCACGTGCTGTAAGTAAGTAATTATCGAGTATTTCACGATCAAGACGAACTTTTGTAGAGATGACTCCCTGAAGAGAAAAATATCAACCAGAAAATAAGAGAAGTTGCGTTTTTTGATTTTCCAGTCAACTGCTTACCGTATTTTTGTCGATAGTAAAGGCATTTTGTGAAGATACGATGCTATAGGTCAGCGTCGTACCAGGGCGCTGTTTGGCTATGTTTAAGCGAACAACGTACGTCCCTGGTGGTTCATTTTCACGTACACTAACTACGTAAGATGAACTGTGAAAACAACGAATATATTTAGTCATTAATAAACTGTTGTTTCAGTGTCCAGTAGTCCAAGGGACCATGGTCTTCACCTTACCTATTAAAAACGGGACTGTCGTCTCCCAAATCTACTATGTTAATAACTACTGAAACATTGGTTGAGAGAGGACTGGCACCACGATCACGTGCTTGGACTATAAATACAAACGAACCGTTCACGCTGATAATTCCTGACTGCGCCAATTGTAGACGGTTGAAAACTTTTGCAACACTATTCAATAAATATAAAATCCTGATTAGTCCTGCGTAATCAACGTGGATAATCAAATATAATAATAATACAAATATCACTCACGTGATTGGATAATCAAATCTCACTCACGTGATTGGATAATCAAGTCTCACTCACGTGATTGGATAATCAAATATCACTCACGTGATTGGATAATCAAATATCACTCACGTGATTGAATAATCAAATATCACTCACGTGATTGGATACTCAAATATCACTCACGTGATTGGATAATCAAATATCACTCACGTGATTGGATAATCAAATATCACTCACGTGATTGAATAATCAAATATCACTCACGTGATTAGTCCCGTGTATTGGTCAATTGCAAACAAGTTGTCTTTACTTTGTACGATGGAATACATGATACGTCCATTATCTCCACTATCACGATCTTCAGCTTTTACAGACAGTACTATTGTGCCAACTGAAGTCTTATCAATAACGTCAGTATGGTACTGATGGGTAGGAAACTGGGGCGAATTGTCATTCTCATCTCTAATTACCACATTTACTGGAACACTTGATTCCAGTCCTCTTCCATCCTGCGCTTTCACAGTGAAAGAATACGTTTGTTTTGTTTCGCGGTCAAATGCTATCGTACTTGTCACCGAGCCAGTTTGTGTGTTGATCTGAAATCCTGCATGACTCATTGTATATGTTAACAGTGCGTTTGTTCCTGTATCTGGGTCTGTAGCGGTAACATTAACAATAATGCTACCAACAGGGATATTCTCAGCTACTTCTACATTGAATGTCGGTTTTGAAAACCGTGGTTTGTTATCATTGACATCTTGTAGTATAACGACGACTGTACCGTAGCCTTCATTGGGATAATAGCTACCATCGATAGCTGATATGTTCAATAAATACTGTTGTCTCGATTCTCTGTCTAATGCTGCAGTGACACGAATAACTCCAGTTACTCGATCGACATCAAATTTACCTTCAGAACCAGAAATGATAGAATAAAATATACGACCATTCAATCCCGTATCGGGATCGGTCGCTGTCACCTTGGTAACGGAATGTCCAATAGGAGAAGTCTCAGTTATTGTTACAGATTTTGTAATAGGAACAAAGATGGGTGTGTTATCGTTAGTATCTAGAACATGTACTGTTACTCGAGCAAATGATGAATGTCCTTTGCCTTGTTTGTCGACAGCTACTACATGGAACGTGTAGTTGGATACTTTTTCATAATCTATGTGAGGTGCACTTCTCGTAGCTATTACTCCAGTAATTGGATGGATTACAAACTGGATACTATTTGTACCGTTAAGATGATAACGTATATCTGCATTAATACCAACATCACGATCCATGGTCTTGATTGGACTTACCTACAGTCGATATAAATTAGTTAATATACCGGCAATCAAAGGTCAGTGAAGTTAACTTGACTTACCATAGTGATCGGTATTCCAGGGCCAGCGTTCTCGTGAATGGACGCCAAATAAAGATTACTTGAAAAACTAGGTTTGTTGTCGTTGAGGTCCTGAATAGTTACTAGTACAGTAGCTTTAGCCTGGAAAACAGAACAGCTTGTTAGGTTAGACCTTCACGTGGCTCGGATGATCGTGAAATGGCGGTCCCGTCACTCCACACTAGTACACTATACTTGAATAGGAGGGACGTAAACAAACCTCTGGCAGTGACCACCCTCAGTACGTGTCTGCTCGTCTCTCCACACTACTATACTTGAATAGGATGGACGTAAACAAACCTCTGGCAGTGACCACCCTCAGTACGTGTCTGCTCGTCTCTCCACACTACTATACTTGAATAGGAGGGACGTAAGCAAACCTCTGGCAGTGACCACCCTCAGTACGTGTCTGCTCTCAATCTATTATAAACGAGTATACTCCTCACTTGTATACTTCGAGCTTAATAAATTGACCTACCTACCTTATTACAACATACCTTTCTACTGATTGGCACTCCTCCATCAGTTGCGGTGACAGTCAAGTTGTAGCGACTTTGTACTTCACGATCAATGTTTCCACCAACTACTAGTTTTCCATAGGTGGGCTGATGAATTAATTATTGCAGTCACGTTAGTACCCTATGTGTATATATGTTGTGGTTTAAGTTTTTCTGAGGGTTGTTCTAAGTTTATAGGGTTAGGGTTATGGTGGGTAAGTTATGTGTTTAGGTTAGTTGTAGAGGATTATGAAAGGAAGTGAATTAAGAAACCAAAACAATGGACTAAAAAATGAAAATCATTGGACAATTTCAAACCATAACATGTATATTCCAATCATCTATGTTTGTTTACCTGAGTTTCAATCTTAAACACCTTCATTGGGTCACCATTTGTAATCGTGTAAGTAATATAAGCATTCTGTCCACTATCAGCATCAGTAGCTCGTACTTCAATTAGATGGGTTCCTATGGGACTGTTCTCCGTCACAGACACTGAATAGTTTTGAGGGTTGAATACAGGAGTGTTATCATTGAGATCACCCACCACAATTTCTACTCGTGTCTGAATAATAAGGAAAGACAAGTAGTATAGTCATAGTAGTGTTATAGTATTAATAGTATAATAGAGTCGTTTTCGTATGAGTGGGAAGTAGTTACGGCACAGTTCGTGCCGTACCGTGACCGTATCGCGCCATCATCATGCCGTATCCAAGCCGTAGGTTTCCCACTCATACAAAAACGACTCTATAAAGTAATTGTTACCGTTGCTGAATAGGATGGCCGTCCATGATCTGCTGCGCCTATTGTCAGATTATACAAGAAAGTCTGTCGTCGTTCAAGATTTCTTGCAGTTTTAATCATCCCTGTGTCCGGGTCAAGTTTAAAGTCCCCTGCAACAATATGATCAATTAGAACTGAGAACTAAGTCAAAGTTTAAAGTCCCCTGCAACAATATGATCAATTAGAACTGAGAACTAAGTCAAAGTTTAAAGTCCCCTGCTACAATTAGATCAATTAGAACTGAGAACTAAGTTAAAGTTTAAAGTCCCCTGCAACAATTAGATCAATTAGAACTGAGAACTAAGTCAAAGTTGAAAGTCCCCTGCAACAATATGATCAATTAGAACTGAGAACTAAGTTAAAGTTTAAAGTCCCCTGCAACAATATGATCAATTAGAACTGAGAACTAAGTTAAAGTTTAAAGTCCCCTGCAACAATATGATCAATTAGAACTGAGAACTAAGTTAAAGTTTAAAGTCCCCTGCAACAATATGATCAATTAGAACTGAGAACTAAGTTAAAGTTTAAAATCTCCTGCAACAATATGATCAATTAGAACTCAGAACTAAGTTAAAGTTGAAAGTCCCCTGCAACAATATGATCAATTAGAACTGAGAACTAAGTTAAAGTTTAAAGTCCCCTGCAACAATATGATCAATTAGAACTCAGAACTAAGTTAATGTTTAAAGTCCCCTGCAACAATTAGATCAATTAGAACTGAGAACTAAGTCAAAGTTTAAAGTCCCCTGCAACAATACGATCAATTAGAACTGAGAACTAAGTTAAAGTTTAAAGTCCCCTGCAACAATACGATCAATTAGAACTCAGAACTAAGTTAAAGTTTCAAGTCCCCTGCTACAATTAGATCAATTAGAACTCAGAACTAAGTTAAAGTTTAAAGTCACCTGCAACAATTAGATCAATTAGAACTGAGAACTAAGTTAAAGTTTAAAGTCCCCTGCAACAATTAGATCAATTAGAACTGAGAACTAAGTTAAAGTTGAAAGTCCCCTGCAACAATACGATCAATTAGAACTGAGAACTAAGTTAAAGTTTCAAGTCCCCTGCAACAATTAGATCAATTAGAACTGAGAACTAAGTCAAAGTTTAAAGTCCCCTACAACAATATGATCAATTAGAACTCAGAACTAAGTTAAAGTTTAAAGTCCCCTGCAACAATTAGATCAATTAGAACTGAGAACTAAGTCAAAGTTTAAAGTCCCCTACAACAATATGATCAATTAGAACTGAGAACTAAGTTAAAGTTTAAAGTCCCCTGCAACAATTAGATCAATTAGAACTGAGAACTAAGTTAAAGTTGAAAGTCCCCTGCAACAATACGATCAATTAGAACTGAGAACTAAGTTAAAGTTTAAAGTCCCCTGCAACAATATGATCAATTAGAACTGAGAACTAAGTCAAAGTTTAAAGTCCCCTACAACAATATGATCAATTAGAACTGAGAACTAAGTCAAAGTTTAAAGTCCCCTGCAACAATTAGATCAATTAGAACTGAGAACTAAGTTAAAGTTGAAAGTCACCTGCAACAATTAGATCAATTAGAACTGAGAACTAAGTTAAAGTTTAAAGTCCCCTGCAACAATTAGATCAATTAGAACTGAGAACTAAGTCAAAGTTTAAAGTCCCCTGCAACAATTAGATCAATTAGAACTGAGAACTAAGTTAAAGTTTAAAGTCCCCTGCTACAATTAGATCAATTAGAACTGAGAACTAAGTTAAAGTTTCAAGTCCCCTGCAACAATTAGATCAATTAGAACTGAGAACTAAGTTAAAGTTTAAAGTCCCCTGCAACAATATGATCAATTAGAACTGAGAACTAAGTTAAAGTTTAAAGTCCCCTGCAACAATATGATCAATTAGAACTGAGAACTAAGTCAAAGTTTAAAGTCCCCTGCAACAATTAGATCAATTAGAACTGAGAACTAAGTTAAAGTTGAAAGTCACCTGCAACAATTAGATCAATTAGAACTGAGAACTAAGTTAAAGTTTAAAGTCCCCTGCAACAATTAGATCAATTAGAACTCAGAACTAAGTTAAAGTTTAAAGTCCCCTGCAACAATACGATCAATTAGAACTCAGAACTAAGTTAAAGTTTAAAGTCCCCTACAACAATATGAACTGAGAACTGAGAACTAAATTCGGTCGATTAATGATGGATTACTAACCTCCGGTATTGCCTGATATAAGTTCGTATGTCAAACGGCGGTTTTCGCCAGCATCTTTGTCAGTTGCTATGGCAGCAATGACGTCCTGATTTGCCTTGGCTCCCTCAGAGATCATTGTCTTGTATCCATTAGGCGGGAACACTGGTGGATTGTCATTGATGTCACGTATCTGTACCGTTACCTTGGTTACAATCAAATATGACGTTATTATAGAACATTTTCTGCACTCACATATATATCTACCATTCCTCAACACTCACCAAGGCGGTATTTGATTGGATAGGGTTGCCATGGTCACGAGCCCTGATCATTAGGCGGTACACCCCTCGTCCCTCACTATCTGCAGATATTCCTTCTGCTTCTCTGTCAAGACTTTTAGCCGTTGTTATTATTCCCTATTAATAGACACCGATTGTACTCATGAATATAGCAATTGTAAACAAAACGGAATGGTGCATATTACCGTTTTGCTGTTAATATGAAAGGCGTCTCCGATATTCCCCGATACAAATGAATATTCAATATCTTTATTTGTCCCTTCATCAGCATCAGTAGCGTTAATATCAGCAATCACCAACCCAGTTGTAGCAGGTCCCTCGGTAAATGTAATGTTGTATGATGCTGGTTGAAATACTGGAGAGTTATCATTCTTGTCCATAACTCGTACAAATACATCAGTGACACCCTGAAAAACAATGTGTAATAACTAATAAACCAATAAGCCAACAAGCCAACAAGCCAACAAGCCAACAAGCCAACAAGCCAACAAGCCAACAAGCCAACAAGCCAACAAACAAGCCAACAAGCCAACAAGCCAACAAGCCAACAAGCCAACAAGCCAACAAGCCAACAAGCCAACAAGCCAACAACAAGCCAACAACAAGCCAACAAGCCAACAAGCCAACAAGCCAACAAGCCAACAAGCCAACAAGATGACTTACTTGCAGGCCACCAGAGTCAGTTTGCGGTCACTCGTAACTTATAAATTGGTCTTGTTTCTCGATTGAGAGGAATAGAGCTTGTTCTTATCTCACCAGTCTTTGCTCCGATCACGAATCGTCCATAGTCACCTGCAGTGGTGTACATGTTATTTATCTATGTATACATGATATACTATATATACCTGATATAAACCTTATATAAGGTATTCATTCATTTATTCATTCATATACACCTGTACCTGATATAGACACCTGTACCTGATATAGACACCTGTACCTGATATATACACCTGTACCTGATATAGACACCTGTACCTGATATATACACCTGTATCTGATATAGACACCTGTACCTGATATAGACACCTGTACCTGATATAGACACCTGTACCTGATATAATAATAATAAGAAGAAGAAGAAGAAGAAGAAGAAGAAGAATAATAAAAAAACTTTATTTACACACGGTGTCTACATCATTAAAAAATGCTCTTCCTGAGAGCAGTGTTACATTGTAATATATACACCTGTACCTGATATATACACCTGTATCTGATATATACACCTGTACCTGATATATACACCTGTACCTGATATAGACACCTGTACCTGATATATAAACCTGTACCTGATATATACACCTGTACCTGATATATACACCTGTACCTGATATATACACCTGTACCTGATATATAAACCTGTACCTGATATATACACCTGTACCTGATATATACACCTGTACCTGATATATACACCTGTACCTGATATATACACCTGTACCTGATATATAGCTAATTGCATAATCGTTGTCGGGTTGAAAATCATAAATCATAGAAGTTGAGACCGCAAGGATGGATGGGAAATCAGTTCATGAGCCGCATAACATGCAGATATATTCAATGTTCTCGTAGTTTTGAAGGTATATGAGCTATTTATTTAAGATCCTACAAGTCTGGATAAAAAAGACGGTCATTTGACGGTGTTATTTGAGAGTTTTAATTTCCCAGAATGCCTTCTGGTCATAGCTTTCATGATTTTCAACCCGACAACGATTATGCAATTAGCTATATACACCTGTACCTGATATAGAGTAAGTAATGACAGCATTTGGTCCAAGATCCTTGTCTTCAGCAATGACTTGTATCACTAGAAAGCCACCAGGTGTATTCTAAAAGAACAGTTACCACATATAAGATATCATTATGTAATAGCATACGGCACAAGTACGTACCTCGGCTACTTCTGCAGTATAATTGGTTGATACTCGGGAACATCGTTGACGTCACGAAGTCGTATTTCTATCGGGCATATCCCGTATGTATTATGTAATAGCATACGGCACAACAACGTACGTACCTCGGCTACTTCTGCAGTATAATTGGTTGATGAGTTAAACTCGGGACGACGATCGTTGACGTCACGAAGTCGTATTTCTACTCGGGCATATCCCGTATGTAACTTATCAGAGACTGATATCTGCAGACAAATGTGTACAACAACGATATTTAGTTAATATATATATTGATCTATCTATTCTATCTTATAATGTATGAATATAAACAACGATATTTAGTTAATATATATTGATCTATCTATTCTATCTTATAATGTATGAATATAAACAACGATATTTAGTTAATATATATTGATCTATCTATTCTATCTTATAATGTATGAATATAAACAACGATATTTAGTTAATATATATTGATCTATCTATTCTATCTTATAATGTATGAATATAAACAACGATATTTAGTTAATATATATTGATCTATCTATTCTATCTTATAATGTATGAATATAAACAACGATATTTAGTTAATATATATTGATCTATCTATTCTATCTTATAATGTATGAATATAAACAACGATATTTAGTTAATATATATTGATCTATCTATTCTATCTTATAATGTATGAATATAAACAAACGATATTTAGTTAATATATATTGATCTATCTATTCTATCTTATAATGTATGAATACAAACAACGATATTTAGTTAATATATATTGATCTATCTATTCTATCTTATAATGTATGAATATAAACAACGATATTTAGTTAATATATATTGATCTATCTATTCTATCTTATAATGTATGAATACAAACAACGATATTTAGTTAATATATATTTGATCTATCTATTCTATCTTATAATGTATGAATATAAACAACGACATTTAGTTAATATATATTGATCTATCTATTCTATCTTATAATGTATGAATATAAACTTACGTTTAAGTTATAGAGATGTGTAGTTTCTCTGTCCAGCGGTTTTGCTACTTTGATCAGTCCTATGTACTTGTCATTGTTCTTATTAGTAGTCACTATAAAACGATCGTCCTTGTTACCACTTACGATAGTATACGTCAGCTAGAACAACAAGGCAAACCAGCATTAGACCTTTAGAATGGACATGTTACCTAACCATATATGGTGCCTGTATTAGCGTTAGGACCTTTAGAATGGACATGTTACCTAACCATATATGGTACCCGTACTAGTGTTAGCAACCGTTAGAATGGACATGTTACCTAACCATATATGGTACCTGTACTAGCGTTAGGACCTTTAGAATGGACATGTTACCTAACCATATTTGGCACCTGTACTAGCGTTAGCAACCGTT
>JAUJYZ010001553.1:335000-367500 GCA_033675265.1 Actinostola sp. cb2023 | reverse complement strand
TATCTAGATATTATTATATATTATTATTACACATGTCACTAGATATTATCTAGATATTATTATATATTACACACAATGTCACTAGATATTATCTAGATATTATTATATATTACACCTGTAAATAGATATTATCTAGATATTATTATATATTATTATTATACCTGTCAATAGATATTATATAGATATATATTATATATTATAATAATATTAATAATAATAATCAAAAATTTATATTATATATTATTATTATACCTGTCAATAGATATTATCTAGATATTATTATATATTATTATTATACCTGTCAATAGATATCATCTAGATATTATTATATATTATACCTGTCAATAGATATTATCTAGATATTATTATATATTATTACACCTGTCAATATATATTATCTAGATATTATTAATTATCATTATTAAACATGTCAATAGATATTATCTAGATATTATTATATTTCGAGTGACGTGGTTGTACGTATTCCTTATTTAATATGTATGGCTTATACCTGATGTTGCATTGATGACAAATATCCCATCACCACCCTGGATAGTATATGCAATGTCTCCATTACTCCCCTCATCAGGATCACTTGCCGATACTTGTATTACTTGCGAACCAATTGTCATATTCTCTACGATGGCTGCTCGATACATTGATTTGGTGAATTGAGGTACATTATCGTTTTCATCAACGACTTTCACTCGAACATTAACCGAAGATGACTACAAATATACAAATAACGATTAGGGCACGCACGTTGAACTGGGTACTAA
This sequence comes from Actinostola sp. cb2023, assembly GCA_033675265.1. Classification (NCBI taxonomy): domain Eukaryota; kingdom Metazoa; phylum Cnidaria; class Anthozoa; order Actiniaria; family Actinostolidae; genus Actinostola; species Actinostola sp. cb2023. The sequence continues at coordinate 366,721 of JAUJYZ010001553.1, read as the reverse complement.
GTAACGATACTTATCATAACGATCAAATAACGATTAGGGCATACACGTTGGACTGGGTACTAAGTAACGATACTTATCATAACGATCAAATAACGATTAGGGCACACACGTTGGACTGGGTACTAGGTAATGATGCTTATCATAGCGATTAAATAACGATTAGGGAACACACGTTGAACTGGGTACTAAGTAACGATACTTATCATAACGATCAAATAACGATTAGGGGACACACGTTGGACTGGGTACTAGGTAATGATGCTTATCATAGCGATTAAATAACGATTAGGGACACACGTTGAACTGGGTACTAAGTAACGATACTTATCATAACGATCAAATAACGATTAGGGCATACACGTTGGACTGGGTACTAAGTAACGATGCTTATCATAACGATCTAATAACGATTAGGGTAAACACGTTGAACTGGGTACTAAGTAACGATACTTATCATAACGATCAAATAACGATTAGGGCAAGCACATTGAACTGGGTACTAAGTAAATATACTTATCATAACGATCAAATAACGATTAGGGCACGCACGTTGGACTGGGTACTAAGTAACGATACTTATCATAACGATCAAATAACGATTAGGGCACGCACGTTGGACTGGGTACTAAGTAACGATACTTATCATAACGATCAAATAACGATTAGGGCACACACGTTGAACTGGGTACTAAGTAACGATACTTATCATAACGATCAAATAACGATTAGGGCACACACGTTGAACTGGGTACTAAGTAACGATACTTATCATAACGATCAAATAACGATTAGGGCACACACGTTGGACTGGGTACTAAGTAACGATACTTATCATAACGATCAAATAACGATTAGGGCACACACGTTGAACTGGGTACTAAGTAACGATACTTATCATAACGATCAAATAACGATTAGGGCACACACGTTGAACTGGGTACTAAGTAACGATACTTATCATAACGATCAAATAACGATTAGGGGACACACGTTGGACTGGGTACTAGGTAACGATGCTTATCATAACGATCAAATAACGATTAGGGAACACACGTTGAACTGGGTACTAAGTAACGATGCTTATCATAACGATCAAATAACGATTAGGGCACACACGTTGACTGGGTACTAAGTAACGATACTTATCATAACGATCAAATAACGATTAGGGCACACACGTTGAACTGGGTACTAAGTAACGATATGTATCATAACGATCAAATAACGATTAGGGCAAGCACGTTGGACTGGGTACTAAGTAACGATACTTATCATAACGATCAAATAACGATTAGGGCACACACGTTGAACTGGGTACTAAGTAACGATACTTATCATAACGATCAAATAACGATTAGGGCACACACGTTGGACTGGGTACTAAGTAACGATACTTATCATAACGATCAAATAACGATTAGGGCACACTCGTTGAACTGGGTACTAAGTAACGATACTTATCATAACGATCAAATAACGATTAGGGCACACACGTTGAACTGGGTACTAAGTAACGATACTTATCATGACGATCAAATAACGATTAGGGCACACACGTTGAACTGGGTACTAAGTAACGATACTTATCATAACGATCAAATAACGATTAGGGCACACACGTTGAACTGGGTACTAAGTAACGATATGTATCATAACTATCAAATAACGATTAGGGCAAGCACGTTGAACTGGGTACTAAGTAACGATATGTATCATAACTATCAAATAACGATTAGGGCAAGCACGTTGGACTGGGTACTAAGTAACGATACTTATCATAACAATCAAATAACGATTAGGGCGCACACGTTGAACTGGGTACTAAGTAACGATATGTATCATAACTATCAAATAACGATTAGGGCAAGCACGTTGGACTGGGTACTAAGTAACGATACTTATCATAACGATCAAATAACGATTATGGCACGTTGGACTGGGTACTAAGTAACGATACTTATCATAACGATCAAATAACGATTAGGGCACACACGTTGGACTGGGTACTAAGTAACGATGCTTATCATAACGATCTAATAACGATTAGGGCACACTCGTTGAACTGGGTACTAAGTAACGATACTTATCATAACGATCAAATAACGATTAGGGCACACTCGTTGGACTGGGTACTAAGTAACGATACTTATTATAACGTGCTTTCACCTTGGGTGGGGTTCCTTTATCTGTGACAGTTATTGTTAGGTCATAGTGAGACTGCGTTTCTCTGTCAAGAACTTGTGTTGTAACAAGCATATTCTTATCAACAGTGAATTTGTTATTATTGACTGTGAATTGAATCTCTCCGTTTAAACTATGGTCTTGATCCACGACTGTTAGCTGAAAAATACAATAGTGTGTTATATATTTCATTAATTTATACAATTATTCATATATTAAAATATTAGTACCTTGAGTACAGTTTGTCCTGGAGGTTTGTTTTCCCGTACAGTAGCAGAGCTCGTTGATAGCGTAATTATTGGCTTGTTATCGTTGATATCAATAATATTGATTGTTACTTGTACTGTTGACTGAAGGATTGGTTTACCTCCTATATAACAATTAAACAACACCTGATTAACACATATAATAGTTACCATCTCGTGCCTGGCACAGCAAGCAGTTACTACTGTAGTATCTTTTCTCTATCGATATCTTATAATACACAGGGATACCATACTTACCATCTCGTGCCTGGACATCAAGCAGGTACTGCTGTATCTTTTCTCTACCGATATCTTATAATACACAGGGATACCATTCTTACCATCTCGTGCCTGGACATCAAGCAGGTACTACTGTATTTTTTCTCTATCGATGTCTTATAATACACAGGGATACCATACTTACCATCTAGTGATACCAAACAGGTACTGCTGTATCTTTTCTCTATCGATGTCTTATAATACACAGGGATACCATACTTACCATCTAGTGATACCAAGCAGGTACTACTGTATCTTTTCTCTACCGATATCTTATAATACACAGGGATACCATACTTACCATCTCGTGCCTGGACACCAAACAGGTACTGCTGTATCTTTTCTCTATCGATGTCTTATAATACACAGGGATACCATACTTACCATCTAGTGATACCAAGCAGCAGTACTGCTGTATCTTTTCTCTATCGATATCTTATAATACACAGGGATACCATACTTACCATCTCGTGCCTGGACACCAAACAGGTACTGCTGTATCTTTTCTCTATCGATATCTTATAATACACAGGGATACCATACTTACCATCTAGTGATACCAAGCAGGTACTGCTGTATCTTTTCTCTATCGATGTCTTATAATACACAGGGATACCATACTTACCATCTCGTGCCTGGACACCAAGCAGGTACTGCTGTATCTTTTCTCTATCGATGTCTTATAATACACAGGGATACCATACTTACCATCTAGTGATACCAAGCAGGTACTACTGTATCTTTTCTCTATCGATGTCTTATAATACACAGGGATACCATACTTACCATCTCGTGCCTGGACACCAAGCAGGTACTGCTGTATCTTTTCTCTATCGATATCTTATAATACACAGGGATACCATACTTACCATCTCGTGCCTGGACACCAAGCAGGTACTGCTGTATCTTTTCTCTATCGATGTCTTATAATACACAGGGATACCACAGGGATACCATAGATTTTTTTTTAGTTTTTTTGCCTGTACACCAAGCAGATTTACTGCTGTATCTTTTCTAGAAGATGTTTTGAGACTTATAAAGTACACAGGGATACCATACTTACCATCTCGTGCCTGGACCAAAACAGGTACTGCTGTATATTTTCTCTATCGATGTCTTATAATACACAGGGATACCATACTTACCATCTCGTGCCTGTACACCAAGCAGGTACTGCTGTATCTTTTCTATATCGATATCTTATAATACACAGGGATACCATACTTACCATCTCGTGCCTGGACACCAAGCAGGTACTGCTGTATCTTTTCTCTACGATATCTTATAATACACAGGGATACCATTCTTACCATCTCGTGCCTGGACATCAAGCAGGTACTACTGTATCTTTTCTCTATCGATGTCTTATAATACACAGGGATACCATACTTACCATCTAGTGATACCAAGCAGGTACTGCTGTATCTTTTCTCTATCGATGTCTTATAATACACAGGGATACCATACTTACCATCTAGTGATACCAAGCAGGTACTACTGTATCTTTTCTCTACCGATATCTTATAATACACAGGGATACCATACTTACCATCTCGTGCCTGGACACCAAACAGGTACTGCTGTATCTTTTCTCTATCGATATCTTATAATACACAGGGATACCATACTTACCATCTCGTGCCTGTACACCAAGCAGGTACTGCTGTATCTTTTCTCTATCGATGTCTTATAATACACAGGGATACCATACTTACCATCTCGTGCCTGGACACCAAGCAGATACTGCTGTATCTTTTCTCTATCGATGTCTTATAATACACAGGGATACCATACTTACCATCTAGTGATACCAAGCAGGTACTACTGTATCTTTTCTCTACCGATATCTTATAATACACAGGGATACCATACTTACCATCTCGTGCCTGGACACCAAACAGGTACTGCTGTATATTTTCTCTATCGATATCTTATAATACACAGGGATACCATACTTACCATCTCGTGCCTGTACACCAAGCAGGTACTGCTGTATCTTTTCTATATCGATATCTTATAATACACAGGGATACCATACTTACCATCTCGTGCCTGGACACCAAGCAGGTACTAATAACAGTATAATAATTTTCTATCGATATCTTATAATATACTGTACAGGGATATAAATACGCTTTGAGCACAAGAAAAAGCGCTATATAAATAATAAAGTTATTATTATTATTACTGCTGTATCTTTTCTCTATCGATGTCTTATAATACACAGGGATACCATGCTTACCATTTCGTGCCTGTAAACCAAGCAGGTACTGCTGTATCTTTTCTCTATCGATATCTTATAATACACAGGGATACCATACTTACCATCTCGTGCCTGGACACTAAGCAGGTACTGCTGTATCTTTTCTCTATCGATGTCTTATAATACACAGGGATACCATACTTACCATCTCGTGCCTGGACACCAAGCAGGTACTGCTGTATCTTTTCTCTATCGATGTCTTTAGCGGGACTAATAATTCCACTAGTTCCATCAATCTTGAAAGCGTCACCGGTGTTTCCACTTACAATGCTGTAAGTTATTTTACTGTTCATAGCCTCGTCTCTGTCCACTGCGTGCATCTACACAAGGTTAAACAAATGCCTAAATATGGTTATCATATCAGTCCTTGATTTGCTGATTCCTTATATAGGCATGATAACGCATGTCATTATTTTACCTGAATGACGGTGTGACCAGGTGTCGAATGTTCTGTCATTTTTGTTACGTAACTCTTTTGGTCGAAAACAGGGACATTATCGTTAGTGTCCAGGACTTCAACAAACACCACGGTCGTATTACGCCGCGGAAGTATTGGATCCATGTCCGTGGCTGCTACATCTAATGTATAATTTGGTTTTGTCTCTCTGTCTAGCAATCCAATTGCATTAACTTCGCCAGTCGTCGGGTTTATCCCAAACGCACCTAGAAAAATGCGTGTAATTTTATAATCGATGACAGCTGAAGAATAGCAAGTGATAGAACTTACCAACGTACTGAGGATATGTAGGCATAGGTTTACCCGTCACATGACCTACAAGATATTTAGTTAGTTACGGTAAATACATAGGATATGTAGGCATAGGTTTACCCGTCACGTGACCTACAAGATATTTAGCTAGTTACGGTAAATACATAGGATATGTAGGCATAGGTTTACCCGTCACGTGACCTACAAGATATTGATCTTAGCTATATTTAGTTAGTTACGGTAAATACATAGGATATGTAGGCATAGGTTTACCCGTCACGTGACCTACAAGATATTGATCTTAGCTATATTTAGTTAGTTACGGTAAATACATAGGATATGTAGGCATAGGTTTACCCGTCACGTGACCTACAAGATATTGATCTTAGCTATATTTAGTTAGTTACGGTAAATACATAGGTTATGTAGGCATAGGTTTACCCGTCACATGACCTACAAGATATTGATCTTAGCTATATTTAGTTAGTTACGGTAAATACATAGGATATGTAGGCATAGGTTTACCCGTCATATGACCTACAAGATATTGATATTAGCTATATTTAGTTAGTTACGGTAAATACATAGGTTATGTAGGCATAGGTTTACCCGTCACATGACCTACAAGATATTGATATTAGCTATATTTAGTTAGTTACGGTAAATACATAGGTTATGTAGGCATAGATTTACCCGTCACATTACCTACAAGATATTGATCTTAGCTATATTTAGTTAGTTACGGGTAAATACATAGGATATGTAGGCATAGGTTTACCCGTCACATGACCTACAAGATATTTGATCTTAGCTATATTTAGTTAGTTACGGTAAATACATAGGATATGTAGGCATAGGTTTACCGTCACACGACCTACAAGATATTGATCTTAGCTATATTTTTGAGAGTTAAAAAGGTAAATACAAAAGGATATGTAGGCATAGGTTTCAAAGATAGTCACATGACCTACAAGAAATGCATTGATCTTAGCGATATTTAATTAGTTACGGTAAATACATAGGATATGTAGGCATAGGTTTACCCGTCACATGACCTACAAGATATTGATCTTTAGCTATATTTAATTAGTTTGCACAATACATAGGATATGTAGGCATAGTTTTACCCGTCACGTGACCTACAAAATATTGATCTTAGCTATATTTAGTTTATTGTTATAGTCGATCGTTTTTAAAGTGAGCCTCTGGGAGATTCGGTAACCACTTCCTACGTTATCGACTTTAAATAAATTATTATTATTATTATTATTATTATTATTATTATTATTTTTTATTTTGATATGGTAAATACATAGGATATGTAAGCATAGGTTTACCCGTCACGTTACCTACAAGATATATTGATCTTAGCTACTGATTTAGTTAGTTACGGTAAAGTAATGAGAGCAGATTTCGTATGACCGTGAAAAACGTACGACACGAACATGCAGTGCCGTGACCATAATGATTTAGGATTTCGAATGAATCCGTGCCGTGCCGTGCGCCGTGATTTAATAAGTCACAGAAATCTGCTCTACTAGCCGTATACTCACGTGATATTTGATAAGAGTGTAATACTTCCTCCGTTAACAATTCTTTTTTCCATATAATTAAGTCACTAATGCTCAGGTTGCCATAGTAATCAAGCTTGTCAATATTGTTGGGTTTACCAACAGTCAATAAAGTAAAGGCATCTGAAGCACGTGATACACTGATACCGGACGAAGAGGACTGGACCAAGTGACCGTTTTCGTAGTATTTCAGTCCTGAGTGAACACTCCATGTAAAGGACACATAAAACCAAGTCTATAAAAAATAGTATGTCATCTTGTTTATCACATTTTATAATGTTCTAACTGACTATCTTTCACATACACCTAATTGCAATAACGTTGTGCTTTATACCGCGGTGCATGCCGGACTGCTTGGAGAATGTAGTTTGGATTATTTGGCTTTTTTCATTGTTATATTTCATTGCGATATCACAAAATTATTACGACGTTTCGATGTCGCGTAGTTAAAAGCAATATAAGTTTTTCATTTATATATATATGTATATAGATAGGTGTCTCCAATTAGTTTCTTGTAAACTAGCTAGAACACATGACACAGTAATAAAGTTATTATTATTATTATTATTATTATTATTATTATTATTATTATTATTATTATTATTATTATTATTATTATTATTATTATTATTATTATTATTATTATTATTATTATTATTATTATTATTACAAACGTTTAGTATTATTAATACAACATCAACAAGTGTGTTTTTACCTTTGGAATTGAGTTTAAAGTAATTTGCCATTTTCTAGTTAATGTTGCCAAGAGTAATGAAAACTTCCCTGTGTCTTTGACGTGATGCAATGCAAATCCAGTTCCAAACTCTGATTGTCCTCCTGACGAGATAATGTAACGACCATCACGAAACTGCAGCCAGAAGGCCACCGTTAAACCTTCAGAACACCGCGATGGAACACTGATGCATTGATCTGTGGAGCGTAAATCATCATATATAAACAATCCACACTAGCATAAAATACTTTATTAACAACTGATTGCACGTACTTTCGAAGTCGCCAACTCGTATCCACGCTTCGACGCCGTTGAGGTAAATAACGTGACCGAAACCAGGTTGAAATACGACTTTAGCTTGACCAACAAGACGCCCTGTTACACCACTACTAATATCAATAATGCTGCTGTCATTCAATGGCCAGTGATAAGCTCTATAATAACCTGGAAATTATTTTAAAATAATCAATTACTTACTAGACTAGTAAGGGGGAGGGGTGGGTAGCACTCGTCTTATTTACTAGACTAGTAAGGGGGAGGGGGGGGTAGCACTCGTCTTATTTACTAGACTAGTAAGGGGGGGGGGTGGGTAGCACTCGTCTTATTTACTAGATTAGTAAGGGGGAGGGGTGGATAGCACTCGTCTTATACACTTACTAGACTAGTAAGGGGGGAGGGGTGAGTAGCACTAGTAAGGGGGAGGGGTGGGTAGCACTCGTCTTTCTTACTAGATTAGTAAGGGGGAGGGGTGGGTAGCACTCGTCTTATACACTTACTAGACTAGTAAGGGGGAGGGGTGAGTAGCACTAGTAAGGGGGAGGGGTGGGTAGCACTCGTCTTATTTACTAGACTAGTAAGGGGGAGGGGTGGGTAGCACTCGTCTTATATACTTACTAGACTAGTAAGGGGGAGGGGTGGGTAGCACTCGTCTTATATACTTACTAGACTAGTAAGGGGGAGGGGTGGGTAGCACTCGTCTTATATACTTACTAGACTAGTAAGGGGGGAGGGGTGGTGTCACGTAATGTCATTAGTTAACTGAGTATTCACGCATAGCTACTTTATTATTATTTAGTACATTGTAATTAATCTAGTCTATTTAGTATACGTAATGTCATTAGTTAACTGAGTATTCACGCATAGCTACTTTATTATTATTTAGTACATTGTAATTAATCTAGTTTATTTAGTATACGTAATGTCATTAGTTAACTGAGTATTCACGCATAGTTACTTTATTATTATTTAGTACATTGTAATTAATCTAGTCTATTTAGTATACGTAATGTCATTAGTTAACTGAGTATTCACGCATAGCTACTTTATTATTATTTAGTACATTGTAATTAATCTAGTTTATTTAGTATACGTAATAATGTCATTAGTTAACTGAGTATTCACGCATAGCTACTTTTATTATTTAGTACATTGTAATTAATCTAGTTTATTTAGTATACGTAATGTCATTAGTTAACTGAGTATTCACGCATAGTTACTTTATTATTATTTAGTACATTGTAATTAATCTAGTTTATTTAGTATACGTAATGTCATTAGTTAACTGAGTATTCACGCATAGCTACTTTATTATTTAGTACATTGTAATTAATCTAGTTTATTTAGTATACGTAATGTCATTAGTTAACTGAGTATTCACGCATAGTTACTTTATTATTATTTAGTACATTGTAATTAATCTAGTCTATTTAGTATACGTAATGTCATTAGTTAACTGAGTATTCACGCATAGCTACTTTATTATTTAGTACATTGTAATTAATCTAGTCTATTTAGTATACGGAATGTCATTAGTTAACTGAGTATTCACGCATAGCTACTTTATTATTATTTAGTACATTGTAATTAATCTAGTTTATTTAGTATACGTAATGTCATTAGTTAACTGAGTATTCACGCATAGCTACTTTATTATTATTTAGTACATTGTAATTAATCTAGTTTATTTAGTATACGTAATGTCATTAGTTAACTGAGTATTCACGCATAGCTACTTTATTATTATTTAGTACATTGTAATTAATCTAGTTTATTTAGTATACGTAATGTCATTAGTTAACTGAGTATTCACGCATAGCTACTTTATTATTTAGTACATTGTAATTAATCTAGTTTATTTAGTATACGGAATGTCATTAGTTAACTGAGTATTCACGCATAGCTACTTTATTATTATTTAGTACATTGTAATTAATCTAGTTTATTTTAGTATACGTAATGTCATTAGTTAACTGAGTATTCACGCATAGTTACTTTATTATTATTTAGTACATTGTAATTAATCTAGTTTATTTAGTATACGTAATGTCATTAGTTAACTGAGTATTCACGCATAGCTACTTTATTATTATTTAGTACATTGTAATTAATCTAGTCTATTTAGTATACGTAATGTCATTAGTTAACTGAGTATTCACGCATAGTTACTTTATTATTATTTAGTAGTACATTGTAATTAATCTAGTTTATTTAGTATACGTAATGTCATTAGTTAACTGAGTATTCACGCATAGCTACTTTATTATTATTTAGTACATTGTAATTAATCTAGTTTATTTAGTATACGTAATGTCATTAGTTAACTGAGTATTCACGCATAGCTACTTTATTATTATTTAGTACATTGTAATTAATCTAGTCTATTTAGTATACGTAATGTCATTAGTTAACTGAGTATTCACGCATAGCTACTTTATTATTATTTAGTACATTGTAATTAATCTAGTCTATTTAGTATACGTAATGTCATTAGTTAACTGAGTATTCACGCATAGTTACTTTATTATTATTTAGTACATTGTAATTAATCTAGTTTATTTAGTATACGTAATGTCATTAGTTAACTGAGTATTCACGCATAGTTTTACTTTATTATTATTTAGTACATTGTAATTAATCTAGTTTATTTAGTATACGTAATGGCATTAGTTAACTGAGTATTCACGCATAGCTACTTTATTATTATTTAGTACATTGTAATTAATCTAGTCTATTTAGTATACGTAATGTCATTAGTTAACTGAGTATTCACGCATAGTTACTTTATTATTATTTAGTACATTGTAATTAATCTAGTTTATTTAGTATACGTAATGTCATTAGTTAACTGAGTATTCACGCATAGCTACTTTATTATTATTTAGTACATTGTAATTAATCTAGTTTATTTAGTATACGTAATGTCATTAGTTAACTGAGTATTCACGCATAGCTACTTTATTATTATTTAGTACATTGTAATTAATCTAGTTTATTTAGTATACGTAATGTCATTAGTTAACTGAGTATTCACGCATAGTTACTTTATTATTATTTAGTACATTGTAATTAATCTAGTTTATTTAGTATACGTAATGTCATTAGTTAACTGAGTATTCACGCATAGTTACTTTATTATTATTTAGTACATTGTAATTAATCTAGTCTATTTAGTATACGTAATGTCATTAGTTAACTGAGTATTCACGCATAGCTACTTTATTATTATTTAGTACATTGCAATTAATCTAGTTTATTTAGTATACGTAATGTCATTAGTTAACTGAGTATTCACGCATAGCTACTTTATTATTATTTAGTACATTGTAATTAATCTAGTTTATTTAGTATACGTAATGTCATTAGTTAACTGAGTATTCACGCATAGCTACTTTATTATTATTTAGTACATTGTAATTAATCTAGTTTATTTAGTATACGTAATGTCATTAGTTAACTGAGTATTCACGCATAGCTACTTTATTATTATTTAGTACATTGTAATTAATCTAGTCTATTTAGTATACGTAATGTCATTAGTTAACTGAGTATTCACGCATAGCTACTTTATTATTATTTAGTACATTGTAATTAATCTAGTTTATTTAGTATACGTAATGTCATTAGTTAACTGAGTATTCACGCATAGTTACTTTATTATTATTTAGTACATTGTAATTAATCTAGTTTATTTAGTATACGTAATGTCATTAGTTAACTGAGTATTCACGCATAGCTACTTTATTATTATTTAGTACATTGTAATTAATCTAGTCTATTTAGTATACGTAATGTCATTAGTTAACTGAGTATTCACGCATAGCTACTTTATTATTATTTAGTACATTGTAATTAATCTAGTTTATTTAGTATACGTAATGTCATTAGTTAACTGAGTATTCACGCATAGTTACTTTATTATTATTTAGTACATTGTAATTAATCTAGTTTATTTAGTATACGTAATGTCATTAGTTAACTGAGTATTCACGCATAGCTACTTTATTATTATTTAGTACATTGTAATTAATCTAGTTTATTTAGTATACGTAATGTCATTAGTTAACTGAGTATTCACGCATAGCTACTTTATTATTATTTAGTACATTGTAATTAATCTAGTTTATTTAGTATACGTAATGTCATTAGTTAACTGAGTATTCACGCATAGCTACTTTATTATTATTTAGTACATTGTAATTAATCTAGTTTATTTAGTATACGTAATGTCATTAGTTAACTGAGTATTCACGCATAGTTACTTTATTATTATTTAGTACATTGTAATTAATCTAGTTTATTTAGTATACGTAATGTCATTAGTTAACTGAGTATTCACGCATAGCTACTTTATTATTATTTAGTACATTGTAATTAATCTAGTTTATTTAGTATACGTAATGTCATTAGTTAACTGAGTATTCACGCATAGTTACTTTATTATTATTTAGTACATTGTAATTAATCTAGTTTATTTAGTATACGTAATGTCATTAGTTAACTGAGTATTCACGCATAGTTACTTTATTATTATTTAGTACATTGTAATTAATCTAGTCTATTTAGTATACGTAATGTCATTAGTTAACTGAGTATTCACGCATAGCTACTTTATTATTATTTAGTACATTGTAATTAATCTAGTTTATTTAGTATACGTAATGTCATTAGTTAACTGAGTATTCACGCATAGTTACTTTATTATTATTTAGTACATTGTAATTAATCTAGTTTATTTAGTATACGTAATGTCATTAGTTAACTGAGTATTCACGCATAGTTACTTTATTATTATTTAGTACATTGTAATTAATCTAGTTTATTTAGTATACGTAATGTCATTAGTTAACTGAGTATTCACGCATAGCTACTTTATTATTATTTAGTACATTGTAATTAATCTAGTTTATTTAGTATACGTAATGTCATTAGTTAACTGAGTATTCACGCATAGTTACTTTATTATTATTTAGTACATTGTAATTAATCTAGTCTATTTAGTATACGTAATGTCATTAGTTAACTGAGTATTCACGCATAGTTACTTTATTATTATTTAGTACATTGTAATTAATCTAGTTTATTTAGTATACGTAATGTCATTAGTTAACTGAGTATTCACGCATAGTTACTTTATTATTATTTAGTACATTGTAATTAATCTAGTCTATTTAGTATACGTAATGGAATTTCTTGAGAATGTTTAGTCAATTAACCGTATTGTATCTGTTTATGTAATTTATGTATAAATACGCCCTGTTTGAGGTTCGTCAACAGAACTGCGGAGAGTCGACAAAGTAGCAGTAGAAACAGCGACAGAAAGAGAAAACCTGAACACCACAACTCTTGTGGCGGGCTATGCTAAGTGACCACGAAAGAGAAAACCTGAACACCACAACTCCTGTGGCCGGTTGTAAAAGAGTGAATTAAAAGCAAAATTGGAAGTCTTACAAGAAACCAAACGAGTCTACTCGTCTTCACTGAAGTCTTACAAGAAACCAAACGAGTCTACTCGTCTTCACTGAAGTCTTACAAGAAACCAAACGAGTACAGTCTACTCGTCTTCACTGAAGTCTTAAAAGAAATCAAACAAGTCTACTCGTCTTCACTGAAGTCTTACAAGAAACCAAACGAGTCTACTCGTCTTCACTGAAGTCTTACAAGAAACCAAACGAGTACAGTCTACTCGTCTTCACTGAAGTCTTAAAAGAAACCAAACGAGTACAGTCTACTCGTCTTCACTGAAGTCTTAAAAGAAATCAAACAAGTCTACTCGTCTTCACTGAAGTCTTAAAAGAAATCAAACAAGTCTACTCGTCTTCACTGAATTCTTACAAGAAATCAAACAAGTCTACTCGTCTTCAATGAAGTCTCACAAGAAATCAAACAAGTCTACTTCAAAGTAAACCTCAAGCTCAGCAGTAAAATAAGTATTGTAACTGAACAAAACAAAACATATCTTAATTTATATTATATTACATTGTCATCGAGGAACACTAGTTTAGTTTATGTGTTTAGCTTTTAGAGTTTTGCATCATTTATGTACGATAGTTTGTTTGTTAGTAAAGTTATTCTATTCTTATGTGTGCATGGTCACTCAATTTCGCACAGGGAAGGCCTAGGGCTTGGGTTACTGGGGTGAAGCGGTTCGAATCCGTCACAGATTTTGGTGTCAGAAGTGGGATTCACCTCAGAAGCCTTCGGGTCAGACTGTGCATGAAATTGAGTAACTACGACGATTTAGAACTAGAGGAACTCAGGAGAGAATGCTTAAAAAGGAACATTAGTTTTAATGGAAAGGATGGGAGGAAGAACTTAACCAGTAAACTAAGGGTTTTTGACAGGGATGAGAATGTGGCTGAGAGGAGCGAGGAAGAAGCAATAGGTGGTTTGGAGGCTGTAAGGGAAGAAGGCGTGGATTCGGAGGGTTATAAGGGACAGATTGAACTTCTTAAACTGCAGAGACTATTGAGACAGGAGAAGATCGAGGCGTTAAGGGAGGAAAGGGAGGAGAGAAAACAGGAGAGAGAGGCGAGAAAAGAGGAAGAGGAGAGGCAGTTAAAACTTCTTTCTCTACAGTTAGAAATGAAGAAGTGGGACGTTCAGCAAGTACAACCACAAACAAAATTCAAGAAAGCGACCCTCATGAAGATGAGAGACATGCGTGAAAATGAAGATATCGATGACTTCTTTCGAGTGTTTGAAATGACAGCAAAGTCGCAATTCATCCCAAAAGAAGAATGGATTGGAAGCCTCATCCCGAGACTAAGCGAAAAAGCCAAGTCGGTGTACCTCGAGATAAAGGATCCAGACGCGCAAGACTACGAACGCTCTAAACTCGCGATACTTGCATCGTACCAACTCACCGTGGATCATTATAGATATAAATTCCGCCATTCAGAAAAAAGCTCGGACGAGGATTTTGTGCAATGGGCTAGGAGAACCAGACGTTATTTAGACAGGTGGATGCTGGTTGCTAAAGCAACAGATAACGCTGAAAGAATCATAGAGCAAATTTGCATTGAGAAGTTGTTAAGTGCTGTTGGTCCAGAGTTGTGTGCATGGTTGAAGGAGAAAAAGCCAGAAACAGCCGAAGAACTTGCAAAGATTGCCAATGAACACATTCAAGCAAGAAAAGGTCCCATGATAGACGGGAAATATGCCAGTCTTGAGAAGAATAGACCAAAACGAACAAATGGACAGCTTAGGAATAATGCAACCGCAACCAGACAGAGCAGCAGTACAACCGCAACCAGACAGTTCAGCAGTCCAGTAGTCCAGTAGTCCAGCAGTCCAGAGTACCTGCTAGAGAAGAAAAGGAAACTACACCCAACTCACGTATCAGGTGCTTTAATTGTCAACAAATGGGTCATATGTCTTTCAATTGTCCTAGGCCTAAGCCAAACTCAACTTCAACAAGGAAACCACTACAACCTGGTGCTGGTTATTTATGTCTCACACCAATAAGCAAAGAAACGTATTTTCCAGAACATTACGTTAATTGTTTGTGGCTCTATCGATGGAATGCCCGCAAAGATGTTGGTAGACACCGGATGCACCCGCACACTGGTTCATCGTAAATTTGTGAGTGAGACCAACAAAACGCCAGAAAATATAACTATCCTTACAGCCACTGGTGAGAGAATTTCTATACCGCTGGCTTGGGTGGAAATAAGCGTCCATCAATGTATGTATAAGGAGCTAGTTGGTGTTGTAGATAACCTTCCTGTTGATTGTTTACTAGGGCGATCTTCATACGGACGAATAATTACGAGAGAGGACTTACTCAACCAGTGGGGAACTGAGAGTGATAAAGCCTTTGTTACGACTCGCAGTCAAACGAAACAGAAAGCACAAGACAGGATTGAAGAACTGATGGATCGAGAGAATATTTTGGCATCGAAGACCTTGTCACTACGAACAGGAAAAGAGCCAAATAGGACTAATCCAGACGAACATAGAACCGAAGAAGAGGAGAATAAGGTACCTGATCCAGTTGAGAACGACTCTGACGTTGAAGTAAATAAAGTGAACATTCTAGACAGGAATGTTGATCAGGTAATTAGTGATCAAAAGAATGATGTTACCCTATCTCAGTGTAGGAATAACGCTTCAGCAGACTCGCCTAAAGACAAAGATGGTTATTTCTACGAGAAAGGAATGTTAATGCACCGTAAATATTCTGATAACTCCCATAATGGTTTGCCCTACGTAGATCGCATTGTAGTTCCCGAGTCATATCGTCCTGAAATCCTTAGAATAAGTCATACACTACCATTGGCTGGACATCTCGGAAGAGAGAAAACAATATCAAGAATTGGAGCACACTTCTATTGGCCTAGATTAAGCTTTGATGTGCGTAAGTACTGTGCGACTTGCCCAGAGTGCCAGTTGGTCGCAAGGAAAATGACGGCTCTCAGAGCACCCCTTAAACCAGTACCAATAGTGGCAGAACCCTTTAGAAAAATTGCAATCGACATCGTAGGTGAACTTCCAAGAACTAAGACTGGCTATAAGTATATCTTAACGATGGTTGATTACGCCACGAGATATCCCGAGGCCTTCCCATTAAGAAATACTAATTCCAAAGTAATTGCAGATAACCTAGTGACGTTTATCTCTAGAGTTGGAATTCCAGACGAAATCGTCTCTGACCAAGCTGCCAATCTGTTAAGTAAACTCATGACGCAATTATTTGAGCAGCTTGGAATTTCCAGAATAAAGACCTCAGTTTATCACTCGGAAGCGAATGGATTGGTTGAACGTTTTAATGGAACCTTGAAACAAATGTTGCGCAAATTTGTGTCTGAAAACGTGGGGTTATGGGATAAATATCTCCCCTATCTTCTGTTTGCTTATAGAGAAGTCCCTTGTGTGTCCACAGGCTATTCACCATTTGAGCTTCTGTATGGCCGAACTATAAGAGGTCCTCTAGCTGTTATTAAAGAAACATGGATGGAGAAGACGCCACCAGATAATAACTTGATAACGTACATTCAAGAAATGCGAAGACGTATGTCAACCATGCAACAAGCTGTCTACCAGAGCATGAAGGGGAGTCAGGCCAAGCAAAAAGAAAACTACGATAAGAAGAGCTCCACTAGAAAATTTGACAAGGGAGATAAAGTATTAGTACTACTTCCCACACCTGGAAGCAAGTTAGAAACCAAATGGCAAGGTCCATATACGGTAACTAGTGTCAAAGAAGAAGGCCGGACGTACGAAGTCGATACAGGTAAGAGAAAGAAGCAGCTTCGTACTTATAATATCAATATGTTAAGTCGTTGGCAGAGTAGAGACGAAGCCACTGCGTTTGTCATGGCCTGGAGGAATCACGAGAGATGTCGTTGCCTCACGAGAAAAGTCTGCCCCAACTTGCCAGTGAAGAAACTTTGCAAGATGTCACGATTTCAGAAGAGCTAAACAAAGAGGAAACGTTTCAAGTTCAAAAGATATTGGAGGAGTTCTCTGATGTTTTCTCTGGCAAGCCCAATCGTACCAATGCTGTAATACATAAAATCGACACAGGTGACGCAGAACCCATACGAACTGCTCCATATAAAATTCCACAGAAACTTGAGGAAGCTGTTAATGACGAGATAAGAAAAATGTTGGAAATGGAGGTAATAAGACCCTCTCAAAGTCCGTGGTCTTCTGGGGTTGTGATTGTTCCAAAACCCGATGGAAGTATAAGGTTTTGTGTGGACTACCGAAAATTGAATCGAGTAACCAAGATGGATGCCTATCCCTTACCTAGGATGGACAAGATGATTGAAAGGGTAAGTGCCGCTAAATACATAACAACATTAGATTTAACAAAGGGTTATTGGCAAATCCCCCTTGAAGAAACAACTATTGAGAAGTCAGCCTTCAGAACATCCAAAGGCCTATACGAGTTTTTAGTAATGCCTTTTGGTATGAAAACAGCACCAGCAACATTCCAGAGAATGATGACCGAAAAAGTTTTAAAGGGGTTCGAAAACTTTACTGATGCTTACATAGATGACGTAGAAATTGACACATTTAGTTCCTTTGATCAGCATTTAGAACAACTGCGCCTTGTCTTACAACGACTACGTGAGTTTCGCCTAAATGCAAGCCCTCAAAATGTAAGATTGCTATGTCAACAGTTGACTTCGTCGGGCACCGAGTAGGAAACGGAACAATCAAACCGAAAGATGCATTCATTAAAACCATCAAGGAATTCCCAAGACCAGCTACAAAGAAACAGGTGAGGTCATTTTTAGGCTTGGTTGGGTATTACCGAAAATTCGTTCCAAATTTCTCCCAAAGAGCGGCCGTATTAAGTGATCTTACTAGAGGAAAACAACCCACAAAAGTCGATTGGAATATTGACTGTGAGTCTGCATTCAACGACCTGAAAGGTACTCTCATGGATGCTCCAGTGTTAAGCCCTCCCTTATGGAATCGAGACTTTATAGTACAAGTAGACGCATCGAATAGAGGCCTTGGTGCGATCTTAAGTCAAAACGATGAACAAGGTGAAGAACACCCAATTGTCTATGCGAGTAGAAAACTGCAACCACGGGAAGAAAAACTCTCTACCACCGAAAAAGAATGCCTGGCTATAGTGTGGGCTTTGGAGCTCTTTATATACTACTTGTATGGAAGACGCTTTCTCTTGCAGACTGACCACAATCCCCTGGTTTGGCTAGCAAGAGTGAGAGACAAAAATAGGAAACTTCTACGATGGAGTCTCACCCTCCAAGAGTACGATTTGCAAATACAACATAAAAGTGGTAAGAAAAATGTCAACGTGGATGTGCTAAGCAGACTGTAAGTATGTTTTGTCCCTTTGATAGTGGTTTGAGAGAGAGAGAGAGAGAGAGAGAGAGAGAGAGAGAGAGAGAAAATTTGGAAAAGAAGTCGGTCTCTTGTAGTGGTGAAGTGAAATTGGTTCTTTGTGATTGTTGGCGTCGGTTGCCCACACGGCGGTCGGTCTTTCATTGCAGAACATGTTTCTTCCAGTTTTCAACTCAGATGTAGATTTTTCTTGTAATAGGATATTTAATAATCTTTAGATTCATAAATAGTCTTTTGGGGTGGTGGTGTCACGGAATGTCATTAGTTAACTGAGTATTCACGCATAGCTACTTTATTTTTATTTAGTACATTGTAATTAATTGTAATTAATCTAGTTTATTTAGTATACGTAATGTCATTAGTTAACTGAGTATTCACGCATAGCTACTTTATTATTATTTAGTACATTGTAATTAATCTAGTTTATTTAGTATACGTAATGTCATTAGTTAACTGAGTATTCACGCATAGCTACTTTATTATTATTTAGTACATTGTAATTAATCTAGTTTATTTAGTATACGTAATGTCATTAGTTAACTGAGTATTCACGCATAGCTACTTTATTATTTAGTACATTGTAATCAATCTAGTTTATTTAGTATACGTAATGTCATTAGTTAACTGAGTATTCACGCATAGCTACTTTATTATTATTTAGTACATTGTAATTAATCTAGTTTATTTAGTATACGTAATGTCATTAGTTAACTGAGTATTCACGCATAGCTACTTTATTATTATTTAGTACATTGTAATTAATCTAGTCTATTTAGTATACGTAATGTCATTAGTTAACTGAGTATTCACGCATAGCTACTTTATTATTATTTAGTACATTGTAATTAATCTAGTTTATTTAGTATACGTAATGTCATTAGTTAACTGAGTATTCACGCATAGCTACTTTATTATTATTTAGTACATTGTAATTAATCTAGTCTATTTAGTATACGTAATGTCATTAGTTAACTGAGTATTCACGCATAGCTACTTTATTATTATTTAGTACATTGTAATTAATCTAGTTTATTTAGTATACGTAATGTCATTAGTTAACTGAGTATTCACGCATAGCTACTTTATTATTATTTAGTACATTGTAATTAATCTAGTCTATTTAGTATACGTAATGTCATTAGTTAACTGAGTATTCACGCATAGCTACTTTATTATTATTTAGTACATTGTAATTAATCTAGTTTATTTAGTATACGTAATGTCATTAGTTAACTGAGTATTCACGCATAGCTACTTTATTATTATTTAGTACATTGTAATTAATCTAGTCTATTTAGTATACGTAATGTCATTAGTTAACTGAGTATTCACGCATAGCTACTTTATTATTATTTAGTACATTGTAATTAATCTAGTTTATTTAGTATACGTAATGTCATTAGTTAACTGAGTATTCACGCATAGCTACTTTATTATTATTTAGTACATTGTAATTAATCTAGTTTATTTAGTATACGGAAATGTCATTAGTTAACTGAGTATTCACGCATAGCTACTTTATTATTATTTTGTAGTACATTGTAATTAATCTAGTCTATTTAGTATACGTAATGTCATTAGTTAACTGAGTATTCACGCATAGCTACTTTATTATTATTTAGTACATTGTAATTAATCTAGTTTATTTAGTATACGTAATGTCATTAGTTAACTGAGTATTCACGCATAGCTACTTTATTATTATTTAGTACATTGTAATTAATCTAGTTTATTTAGTATACGTAATGTCATTAGTTAACTGAGTATTCACGCATAGCTACTTTATTATTATTTAGTACATTGTAATTAATCTAGTTTATTTAGTATACGTAATGTCATTAGTTAACTGAGTATTCACGCATAGCTACTTTATTATTATTTAGTACATTGTAATTAATCTAGTTTATTTAGTATACGTAATGTCATTAGTTAACTGAGTATTCACGCATAGTTACTTTATTATTATTTAGTACATTGTAATTAATCTAGTTTACGTTTAGTATACGTAATGTCATTAGTTAACTGAGTATTCACGCATAGCTACTTTATTATTATTTAGTACATTGTAATTAATCTAGTTTATTTAGTATACGTAATGTCATTAGTTAACTGAGTATTCACGCATAGCTACTTTATTATTATTTAGTACATTGTAATTAATCTAGTCTATTTAGTATACGTAATGTCATTAGTTAACTGAGTATTCACGCATAGCTACTTTATTATTATTTAGTACATTGTAATTAATCTAGTTTATTTAGTATACGTAATGTCATTAGTTAACTGAGTATTCACGCATAGTTACTTTATTATTATTTAGTACATTGTAATTAATCTAGTTTATTTAGTATACGTAATGTCATTAGTTAACTGAGTATTCACGCATAGTTACTTTATTATTATTTAGTACATTGTAATTAATCTAGTTTATTTAGTATACGTAATGGCATTAGTTAACTGAGTATTCACGCATAGCTACTTTATTATTATTTAGTACATTGTAATTAATCTAGTTTATTTAGTATACGTAATGTCATTAGTTAACTGAGTATTCACGCATAGTTACTTTATTATTATTTAGTACATTGTAATTAATCTAGTCTATTTAGTATACGTAATGTCATTAGTTAACTGAGTATTCACGCATAGTTACTTTATTATTATTTAGTACATTGTAATTAATCTAGTTTATTTAGTATACGTAATGTCATTAGTTAACTGAGTATTCACGCATAGCTACTTTATTATTATTTAGTACATTGTAATTAATCTAGTCTATTTAGTATACGTAATGTCATTAGTTAACTGAGTATTCACGCATAGCTACTTTATTATTATTTAGTACATTGTAATTAATCTAGTCTATTTAGTATACGTAATGTCATTAGTTAACTGAGTATTCACGCATAGTTACTTTATTATTATTTAGTACATTGTAATTAATCTAGTTTATTTAGTATACGTAATGTCATTAGTTAACTGAGTATTCACGCATAGCTACTTTATTATTATTTAGTACATTGTAATTAATCTAGTCTATTTAGTATACGTAATGTCATTAGTTAACTGAGTATTCACGCATAGCTACTTTATTATTATTTAGTACATTGTAATTAATCTAGTTTATTTAGTATACGTAATGTCATTAGTTAACTGAGTATTCACGCATAGTTACTTTATTATTATTTAGTACATTGTAATTAATCTAGTTTATTTAGTATACGTAATGTCATTAGTTAACTGATTATTCACGCATAGCTACTTTATTATTATTTAGTACATTGTAATTAATCTTGTAATTAATCTAGTCATTATTTAGTATACGTAATGTCATTAGTTAACTGAGTATTCACGCATAGCTACTTTATTATTATTTAGTACATTGTAATTAATCTAGTCTATTTAGTATACGTAATGTCATTAGTTAACTGAGTATTCACGCATAGCTACTTTATTATTATTTAGTACATTGTAATTAATCTAGTTTATTTAGTATACGTAATGTCATTAGTTAACTGAGTATTCACGCATAGCTACTTTATTATTTAGTACATTGTAATTAATCTAGTCTATTTAGTATACGTAATGTCATTAGTTAACTGAGTATTCACGCATAGCTACTTTATTATTATTTAGTACATTGTAATTAATCTAGTTTATTTAGTATACGTAATGTCATTAGTTAACTGAGTATTCACGCATAGCTACTTTATTATTATTTAGTACATTGTAATTAATCTAGTTTATTTAGTATACGTAATGGCATTTGTTAACTGAGTATTCACGCATAGTTACTTTATTATTATTTAGTACATTGTAATTAATCTAGTTTATTTAGTATACGTAATGTCATTAGTTAACTGAGTATTCACGCATAGCTACTTTATTATTATTTAGTACATTGTAATTAATCTAGTCTATTTAGTATACGTAATGTCATTAGTTAACTGAGTATTCACGCATAGCTACTTTATTATTATTTAGTACATTGTAATTAATCTAGTTTATTTAGTATACGTAATGTCATTAGTTAACTGAGTATTCACGCATAGCTACTTTATTATTATTTAGTACATTGTAATTAATCTAGTTTATTTAGTATACGTAATGTCATTAGTTAACTGAGTATTCACGCATAGCTACTTTATTATTATTTAGTACATTGTAATTAATCTAGTTTATTTAGTATACGTAATGTCATTAGTTAACTGAGTATTCACGCATAGTTACTTTATTATTATTTAGTACATTGTAATTAATCTAGTTTATTTAGTATACGTAATGTCATTAGTTAACTGAGTATTCACGCATAGCTACTTTATTATTATTTAGTACATTGTAATTAATCTAGTCTATTTAGTATACGTAATGTCATTAGTTAACTGAGTATTCACGCATAGCTACTTTATTAATCTAGTTTATTTAGTATACGTAATGTCATTAGTTAACTGAGTATTCACGCATAGCTACTTTATTATTATTTAGTACATTGTAATTAATCTAGTCTATTTAGTATACGTAATGTCATTAGTTAACTGAGTATTCACGCATAGTTACTTTATTATTATTTAGTACATTGTAATTAATCTAGTTTATTTAGTATACGTAATGTCATTAGTTAACTGAGTATTCACGCATAGCTACTTTATTATTATTTAGTACATTGTAATTAATCTAGTCTATTTAGTATACGTAATGTCATTAGTTAACTGAGTATTCACGCATAGTTACTTTATTATTATTTAGTACATTGTAATTAATCTAGTTTATTTAGTATACGTAATGTCATTAGTTAACTGAGTATTCACGCATAGTTACTTTATTATTATTTAGTACATTGTAATTAATCTAGTTTATTTAGTATACGTAATGTCATTAGTTAACTGAGTATTCACGCATAGCTACTTTATTATTTAGTACATTGTAATTAATCTAGTTTATTTAGTATACGTAATGTCATTAGTTAACTGAGTATTCACGCATAGCTACTTTATTATTTAGTACATTGTAATTAATCTAGTTTATTTAGTATACGTAATGTCATTAGTTAACTGAGTATTCACGCATAGCTACTTTATTATTATTTAGTACATTGTAATTAATCTAGTTTATTTAGTATACGTAATGTCATTAGTTAACTGAGTATTCACGCATAGTTACTTTATTATTATTTAGTACATTGTAATTAATCTAGTTTATTTAGTATACGTAATGTCATTAGTTAACTGAGTATTCACGCATAGCTACTTTATTATTATTTAGTACATTGTAATTAATCTAGTCTATTTAGTATACGTAATGTCATTAGTTAACTGAGTATTCACGCATAGCTACTTTATTATTATTTAGTACATTGTAATTAATCTAGTCTATTTAGTATACGTAATGGAATTTCTTGAGAATGTTTAGTCAATTAACCGTATTGTAATCTGTCTATGTAATTTATGTATAAATACGCCCTGTTTGAGGTTCGTCAACAGAACTGCGGAGAGTCGACAAAGTAGCAGTAGAAACAGCGACAGAAAGAGAAAACCTGAACACCACAACTCTTGTGGCGGGCTATGCTAAGTGACCACGAAAGAGAAAACCTGAACACCACAACTCCTGTGGCCGGTTGTAAAAGAGTGAATTAAAAGCAAAATTGGAAGTCTTACAAGAAACCAAACGAGTCTACTCGTCTTCACTGAAGTCTTACAAGAAACCAAACGAGTCTACTCGTCTTCACTGAAGTCTCACAAGAAACCAAACGAGTCTACTCGTCTTCACTGAAGTCTTACAAGAAACCAAACGAGTCTACTCGTCTTCACTGAAGTCTTACAAGAAACCAAACGAGTACAGTCTACTCGTCTTCACTGAAGTCTTAAAAGAAATCAAACAAGTCTACTCGTCTTCACTGAAGTCTTAAAAGAAATCAAACAAGTCTACTCGTCTTCACTGAATTCCTACAAGAAATCAAACAAGTCTACTCGTCTTCAATGAAGTCTCACAAGAAATCAAACAAGTCTACTTCAAAGTAAACCTCAAGCTCAGCAGTAAAACAAGTATTGTAACTGAACAAAACAAAACATAATTATCTTAATTTATATTATATTACATTGTCATTACAAGACCTGCTTAATCATAATAATAATAATAATAATAATTTATTTATTCACGTAGAACACAATCACATGAGTTCCCAGTGGCTCAGTGGTTAGAGCGCCTGACTAGTATCCAGGAGGTCACGGGTTCAAATCCCGTCTGGGCTCAGTATTTTTTCTGAGTCTTTTTACGCTTGAGACAACCTTACAAACTACATTACTAACATTTACCAAGCGACAAATTACCATATAACTTACAAACAACTTAGATCTGACAGATTTCTTCCGCTTAGCTGATCGTACTGGATAGTACGTCCTAAGTGACCTGGGTATTAATACGAACCAAGACCTGCTTAATCACATGAGTTCCCAGTGGCTCAGTGGTTAGAGCGCCTGACTAGTATCCAGGAGGTCACGGGTTCAAATCCTGTCTGGGCTCAGTATTTTTTCTGAGTCTTTTTACGCTTGAGACAACCTTACAAACTACATTACTAACATTTACCAAGCGACAAATTACCATATAACTTACAAGTCTACTCGTCTTCAATGAATTCTTACAAGAAATCAAACAAGTCTACTTCAAAGTAAACCTCAAGCTCAGCAGTAAAACAAGTATTGTAACTGAACAAAACAAAACATATCTTAATTTATATTATATTACATTGTCATCGAGGAACACTAGTTTAGTTTATGTGTTTAGCTTTTAGAGTTTTGCATCATTTATGTACGATAGTTTGTTTGTTAGTAAAGTTATTATATTCTTATGTGTGTGGTCACTCAATTTCGCACAGGGAAGGCCTAGGGCTTGGGTTGCTGGGGTGAAGCGGTTCGAATCCGTCACAGGTGGGTAGCACTCGTCTTATATACTTACTAGACTAGTAAGGGGGAAGGGTGGGTAGCACTCGTCTTATATACTTACTAGACTAGTAAGGGGGAGGGGTGGGTAGCACTCGTCTTATATACTTACTAGACTAGTAAGGGGGAGGGGTGGGTAGCACTCGTCTTTCTTACTAGAGTAATAAGGGGGAGGGGTGGGTAGCACTCGTCTTATATACTTACTAGACTGGTTTACAAAACTGTAGATTATTTTTCCATATGGTGAATTGTACGAGTCACTATCTGCGTCTTTTGCTACTACTTTACCCACCATCATTACACCATTGACGTAAGAGCTCTGAAAGAATTACCAAAATACCATATTACACAGTATATCATATGCTTAGGTCAGACAGTATCTTTACAAACATTTACCTCTTTGACAGTAAATATATATTTACTCCTACTAAAGACTGGACTGTTGTCATTGACATTTTCAAGCTTTACAATGACAGTAGCGTTCCTGTAAAATAAAAGATCTATTGATGTAGTGGTGATTGGATTGTGTGTTATCAGTGGTAGAAGTGATCATCGAATCGTCTGAACGATGAAAAGCATTCCGAATGGAAAATCTTCGTTCCACATTCCTTGATGACTTTTATTATTATAGTTTTTGGAGGACCACAGGGTCATCAGTTTATATAAACTGTCACGTGCTACCCTTGATAGATAAAGTCTATTATTTTTTATTATTATAGTTTTTGGAGGACCACAGGGTCATCAGTTTATACAAACTGTCACGTGCTACCCTTGATAGATAAAGTCTATTATTTTTTATTATTATAGTTTTTGGAGGACCACAGGGTCATCAGTTTATACAAACTGTCACGTGCTACCCTTGATAGATAAAGTCTATTATTTTTTATTAAAGTTTTTTGGAGGACCACAGGGTCATCAGTTTATACAAACTGTCACGTGCTACCCTTGATAGATAAAGTATATTATTTTTATTAAAGTTTTTTGGAGGACCACAGGGTCATCAGTTTATACAAACTGTCACGTGCTACCCTTGATAGATAAAGTCTATTATTTATTAGTATATAGTCTTTGGAGGGCCACAGGGTCATCAGTTTATACAAACTGCCACGTGCTACCCTCGATATTCATTCATTCATTCATTCATTTAGGTACCAGTTGCAGGCTAATGTGTAGATGGGACAAGTTCGAACTCATACCGGTATTTCCATACCAGTCAAACCGGTTTGTCCCACAGGTTTATTCCGACCATCATCATCAACTTACCCCGAAAGTGGTGGGTTCCCGGAATCCCTTGCTCTAATGGTCATTACGTATTGCTTTATATTTGTGTCATAGTCAAATCCTTCAGTTACTGACAGAAATCCATTACTACTATCAACAGTAAACTTTGAAGAAGCCTGTCAAAGAAAATCATAATATTAGAGTAGACTAACTCAAGAACATAGCAGTATTAGACTAGAATAACTCAAGAACATAGCAGTATTAGACTAGACTAACTCAACAACATAGCAGTATTAGACTAGAATAACTCAAGAACATAGCAGTATTAGACTAGACTAACTCAACAACATAGCAGTATTGACTATAATAACTCAACAACATAGCAGTATTAGACTAGAATAACTCAAAAACATAGCAGTATTAGACTAGAATAACTCAACAACATAGCATTATTATACTACTATTACGTAATTTTACCTTATAAGGTCAAGAGAACTCAAAAAATATGAAGCCGTATTACCATAGTTCTAAAAGCCGTATTACCATAGTTCTAAAACCGGTTTCACTGCAAAGTTTTGAACATTTTGTGACGTCAAATCCATTGTCAATAAGAGTACAGACAAAGGAAAACCGCTTGCGATATCTTTTTTAGTTAACAAAGTCAAAAAATCATCCAAAAGCAAGGATAAAGTTTGAAAGAAATACCGTTTCAAGCGCGCGCTGGCTCCGTGCGCGAGCGATTTGTCATTCTATGTGTCTGTTATTGTAAAAGAGCGCGAGGATAGGGACCTTTAGATCCGACTACGAGTACGAAATCTAGTACGAGTACGACTTTCTATTTCAAAATAATCTCGTTCTAACAGCCGTCGCTCCTCCCCTGTCGTCCATCAGTAGAAGTAGGGCTTCTGGAGAAAAGATTGATGTGAAACGTGATTATCTTGAGTACGGGCACTAGGTTTGAAAAGTTGTACTCGTACTAGATTTAAATTTGCTCAAAAACGAACAATTATATTTTCGTTCAAAGTAGTATAATAAATATCTTATTTGTTTTTTTCCCCCTAATGGGACTCGGAAAATCAGTCAATAAGCATTTTATCATATGATCCTTTCATATGGACCATTTTGGTACTAAAATCGTTCACAGCCAAGGAAAAGTGAACACAAATGCGCGATTACTCTATAAGAACCAATTATTTTTTTAAACTTTTTTTTCAATTTTTTAGACTTTTGTCGTCCACATGTAAAAAATAAATTTAACTGCAAAAAAAGTATAAAAACATTTCCTGACAACAATCGGGGCCGGGGCCGGATACGGCTTTGTACGGGCCAGCTCCAAAAATCCGTATCTGCCCGATCACGTGACTTTCTCCGAAGGTTTTATTAAGAGCGCGCGCACGGGGAAATACGGGTCATATGATAAATACAGCTTATTAGATGTTTTCTCGGGTATTACGGGCTGATATTTTACGAGTTGCGAATGTATTTTTCCGAGCTCGCAGGGCGAGGAAAAATGCGAGCAACGAGTAAAATGTCAGCCCGTAATACCCGAGAAAACATCTAATGAGGGATTTATTATATAACTGTGACGTAATTTTATCAGAATATTGTATTTTGAGTTTTTTGAGTTTTTTATGTTGTGAACAGGGCATTACGGATTTCTACAGGGCATTAACGTCTCATATCGGCCCTCAAAAATGACCAAATTTGGTAAAATTACGTCACAGATATATAATAAATAGCAGTATTAGACTAGAATAACTCAAAGATATAGCAGAGCTGTTTACTGACCTCTTTATTGGCAAACAACAATGTGTACGATATTTGACCGTTAGTACCCAGGTCTCTATCTATGCAGCTTGGTTTGAGTATAACAGTCCCAGATGTAGTGTTTTCAAGTATATTTAAGGTGTACGTTTCTAAATAATTCAGAGAAAAATCAAATTAGGACTGTTAGACCTTCTACACAACACACTGATATAGTGTGACACAGGACTGATAGACCTTCTACACAACACACTGATATAGTGTGACCCAGGACTAATAGACCTTCTACACAACACACTGATATAGTGTGACCCAGCACTGATAGACCTTCTACACAACACACTGATATAGTGTGACACAGGACTGATAGACCTTCTACACAACACACTGATATAGTGTGACCCAGGACTAATAGACCTTCTACACAACACACTGATATAGTGTGACCCAGCACTGATAGACCTTCTACACAACACACTGATATAGTGTGACCCAGGACTAATAGACCTTCTACACAACACACTGATATAGTGTGACCCAGCACTGATAGACCTTCTACACAACACACTGATATAGTGTGACCCAGCACTGATAGACCTTCTACACAACACACTGATATAGTGTGACCCAGGACTCATAGACCTTCTACACAACACCCTGATATAGTGTGACCCAGGACTCATAGACCTTCTACACAACACCCTGATATAGTGTGACCCAGGACTGATAGACCTTCTACACAACACACTGATATAGTGTGACCCAGGACTCATAGACCTTCTACACAACACCCTGATATAGTGTGACCCAGGACTCATAGACCTTCTACACAACACCCTGATATAGTGTGACCCAGGACTCATAGACCTTCTACACAACACCCTGATATAGTGTGACCCAGGACTGATAGACCTTCTACACAACACACTGATATAGTGTGACCCACGACTGATAGACCTTCTACACAACACACTGATATAGTGTGACCCAGGACTCATAGACCTTGTACACAACGCACTGATATAGTGTGACCCAGGACTGATAGACCTTCCACACAACACCCTGATATAGTGTGACCCAGGACTCATAGACCTTCTACACAACACACTGATATAGTGTGACCCAGCACTGATAGACCTTCTACACAACACACTGATATAGTGTGACCCAGGACTCATAGACCTTCCACACAACACGCTGATATATTGTGACCCAGGGCTAATAGACCTTCTACACAACACACCGATATAGTGTGACCCAGACTCATAGACCTTCTACATAACACGCTGATATAGTGTGACCAGGACTGATAGACCTTCTACACAACACACTGATAAAGTGTGACCCAGGTCTGGTAGATATAGTGCGACCCACCAGAGCTAAATGCAGGTGGACTATCGTTGACATCTGACACAGTAATGGACACCTAGATCAATAGAAAAACAACTGATGAGATTTGATTGATTGACTGACTGGCTGTATATACAGTTGTATATTATATATATTTACCTTGGTTGTTGCGTTGAGAGAAGTATCACCCAGATCCGCTGCCATAATCTAACGTGATAACAAATACATAAGATTGGATTCATTGTAGTTTATACCAAGTATCTAGTGACTGCTTACTGTTAGCATGAAAGAGCCCTCATTTCTTGGAGGGTCTCTGTCCAAGGAACGTTTTACGTAGAGGGTCCCACTTGATGCGTCAATAAAGAATCTTCCAAGATAATTACCGCTGACAATGCTGTACTGCAGTACTCGGTTGTTGCCGTCATCTGAGTCGAGTGCTTTTAGTTGCAGGATATCTTTACCAACTTCTTTGTTTTCAGGAATGGTTAAAGTGTAGAGAGACTTGGGAAATACTGGAGTATTGTCGTTGATATCCTGTGTACAATATATGGCATATAGTATTGTCGTTGATATCCTGTGTACAATATATGGGATATAGTATTGTCGTTGATATATCCTGTGTACAATAT
This sequence comes from Actinostola sp. cb2023, assembly GCA_033675265.1. Lineage (NCBI taxonomy): Eukaryota > Metazoa > Cnidaria > Anthozoa > Actiniaria > Actinostolidae > Actinostola > Actinostola sp. cb2023. The sequence continues at coordinate 335,741 of JAUJYZ010001553.1, read as the reverse complement.
ATGGGTTATAGCATTGTCGTTGATATCCTGTGTACAATATATGGGAGATAGTATTGTCGTTGATATCCTGTGTACAATATATGGGATATAGTATTGTCGTTGATATCCTGTGTACAATATATGGGTTATAGCATTGTCGTTGATATCCTGTGTACAATATATGGGAGATAGTATTGTCGTTGATATCCTGTGTACAATATATGGGATATAGTATTGTCGTTGATATCCTGTGTACAATATATGGGATATAGTATTGTCGTTGATATCCTGTGTACAATATATGGGTTATAGCATTGTCGTTGATATCCTGTGTACAATATATGGGTTATAGTATTGTCGTTGTTATCCTGTGTACAATATATGGGATATACGGTATTGTCGTTGATATCCTGTGTACAATATATGGGTTATAGCATTGTCGTTGATATCCTGTGTACAATATATGGGTTATAGTATTGTCGTTGATATCCTGTGTACAATATATGGGAGATAGTATTGTCGTTGATATCCTGTGTACAATATATGGGATATAGTATTGTCGTTTGATATCCTGTGTACAATATATGGGTTATAGCATTGTCGTTGATATCCTGTGTACAATATATGGGAGATAGTATTGTCGTTGATATCCTGTGTACAATATATGGGATATAGTATTGTCGTTGATATCCTGTGTACAATATATGGGTTATAGCATTGTCGTTGATATCCTGTGTACAATATATGGGATATAGTATTGTC